>JAUBOD010000144.1:965680-1057929 GCA_032353885.1 Nothura maculosa
TCTCCCCTCCCTTCCTTACCTCTGCTCTCCTCTCCTCTCCCTTTCTTTAATGGAGGTGGGGGAAATATAGACAAGCATGTGACCTCAGATGGCTCTATAGCTCTGTGTTCCTTAGTGCTGGGGTAAGCACATGCTCATGCCAAAGATTTCTAGTGCACCTGTTTTAGTTCCTAGGGATTTGTTGTTCATGCAAATATATAGCTTGCTGCTTCAATAGCAGGTATAAAGGCAAGAATGCTTTCAGAAACTCAAAAGTTAACCAAGTAATCCATATTCTGATATTAACCTCTTTTCCAAATGTGCTGATCACAGTGCCTTGTGTCATTCTAGTTATGCCTCTGAATTCAGCCCTTATTGGGATGTCCTGAGAATACTGATGCACACTGTTTAACTAAACTCATTAAAATAGGATTATTGAAGGATATCAATAATTTAAAGAGTGATTCTTGAGACAGAGGAAGGAAAAGATTTCACAAAACTTCTAAAATACTCTACCATTATTCAGTCAATAACCTCAACTTTCAAGAGAAAATTTTCCTATTTTCCATCTTTGTAACCAAGAGTATATTTATTAACAATGTGATCGGCACACATCAGCTTTGAAATGAATGCAGAGGACTTGATTTTCCAGGAAGAATCTGGGCAGTTGTCACAGGTAAGATTATGTATTCAATCTAGAGCTGTCTTTCCAAGCCACATTTCTTCATGTGTGGCAAAACAGCATCCAAGAAGTAATAGATTTTTCTTTTCTTAAACTAATCTGCACACTGAAAATAAGGTAAAAAGACACTTAATTTAAGTGATTCTCTCTTGCCAGGATATAAAGTAAATATTTCATCTAACTTTGATACAAGATCTTTTTTTTTTTGGTTATAAAAATATTTCTTAAGATGTTACTATATAGGGAAAGTTATCAAACTAATGCAAGTTATTTGATGACTACAGAAGAAGTTTTAGTAAGACATGGTATTAGGTTCTTCCAATCTACAAATATTACTGCATCATCTGGAGAACAATGTGGCTAAATCTAGTATAAGGATGCTGAAGAATGAATAGATCAAAAACTGGGTTTTCTGTATTCCATAGTATCTTTGGGAACTCACCTCCAAAATATTTCTCTGAAAAAGATTCACTACTGGAGGAATAATGCTAATCTTTTACCAAATGTACAAGGTTTCTTAACTGATCAGCCACTGCAGCTCTTCACTGCTCACAATTACCTTTTTAATGCCCCATCCTGAAAGCTGGAGTATTTAACCCTCTTGAAACCACATTCCCATGCCTAAAAAGACTTGGACTTGCCCTTCTCCCTCCCTCATGTTCTCCTTCATCCTCCCAACTATCAGCTTGTAACTGCTTTTAGTCTATTTTCTCTAGCCTACCCTTATGTCCTGCATGGCTTAACACCAATTTCCCAAGTCCTTTTGTACATATCTCATCATCCCCACCTTATTTGTCTTTCTCAGACAAATATTGTCTCAGATGCAAATATTTGTCTTTTACTCTATCAAGAAGACCAAATAGCCTTTCTGATATCCTGACCGAACCTAGACAACAACAGCAACACACCAGTATTCTCATATGCAGCTTGAGTTGTGCACAGCTGGATGTAACCCAGAGGTGGGTGTCACAGCCCTATTTACCTCTGCAGTCCAGATCAGCTCTGCTCTTGGGAGGTTTTGCCAGCTTCTTGTAGCCATTGCTTCTTCGTTCCCAAAACTCCAACGAGGCAAAGCTTCAGGACTGATTTTACATCAGTCCCCAAAGACAACTGGTGCCAGCTAGACTTTATCAGAAAGCAGCAGTCTCTCTATCCTCGAAGGATCCTGAGCTCTCCTGACTGCAGTGTCTTTTATGATCGCTGTGAATTACTGGCTTGAAAGAGAGCCATGATCTAGCTCAATCTCTTCAGCTTATTTTACTGTCTTTAAATCAGATTTTTTTAAAATCTCTGTTTGCCTTAATGAAATAATGCCAAGTGTGTGCAAACATATTGCTAAATACTAGATGGGGCATGTACATTATTCATGGTCCACATATTCCTTATTACTTGACCAGGACAGAGGAAGTTGAGGATTTCAGAATAATGTTCTGTGCATTTTACTGTTTGTTGTTTGAATGTTGTTCTACATTTTCCCTCCCAGGAAGAAATTATGCTAATTGAATATGGGGACTGCTTGCCAGCAACATGCAGACCAGTGTTTCTGGAGCAGCTGATCGAGGCCTCAAAACCAGAAGACAGAAAATGTGGAGGAGGAGCTGCCCATTTCTCTCCCTCAAGATTTCTCTGTGGACAGCTTGGTTACTCTACCTTTATGAAGATGGAGAAGTGGAGGACTGCATTTTGTCCAGAGAGATTTGACTGCCGGCACCCAGAGGTGACTCAAGCATAGCAATTGCAATATTGATGAAATAAAATCTGATTTAAAGGCAGTATCTTCGCCCTTCTGAGAAACAAGAGCTTCTTTAGAATATATCTAGATGTTAGATTTGTACTGTTTTTTGGGTTATTTTTGTGTTAGCAGCCTTTGCAACTTTCTGATATTTGAGTAAAAAAGGATTCAACAAGGAACTTCTGCTTCGTGAACTCCAAGATACTGCATCATGACGTGGATTCAAATTTCAGAAAGATTTTTTGAACTATACAGAATGGCTATTATAATAAAAAATACTTATATGTTACAGCAACTTGTTGCTGATGCTTTTTTATTTTATACTATCCTTTAAAGTTAAAAACAGAAAATACCAACCTAGGAGGTATTTTGCTAGAAGCTTTTGTCCTCTGGAAATCATGATTTAAGTCTTGACTTTTCTTGTTGTGTTGTCACTCTGTTCTCAGAGCAGAGTGGTGAATTGCCAACTTTGCTTCTTGGAGAATAATGAAGTAAAGCAGCTGAACATCAGAAACAGAGCTCATGATGAGCTTGTCATTTGAGTGTAACAGCAGGGGCCCTGCACTTGGTAATCATTACTACTGCCTAATCTACTGCATGTTTTCTTAGTCAGTAGAGATTAGAGCAATGGTGCTTCAGACGTCTATTGGGAATAGAGCTAAAAGGGAATCATGAAAATTATGTATAAAAATAAGAATTTATAAAATACAACACATTAATGTTTCTCTGCTGAATATTGTTGTCCCAGTAAAAATGCTGCTTGCTGCTAGGCTGGGGTCCCACCTTTGGGAGTTAACTGTAGTGTCGAACAAAAAAAGAGACCATGGGCTTTTGAGGCTTCTATAAATTTAGAAACTCATTGAGAACACTTGTCCACACAGGAGGAAGTTTTCTAAGTTACGTGCTTGGGATTATGCTGAGTGATTGCCAACAATGTTAATGAGAGTTATTCTTGCCTCGGAAAGTATCAACCTAACTCTGTAATAAAGTAATTTCCTCCACTATTGGTTTAAATGCTTCATGCCAAAAATCTGACCTCACTTCACTTACTTAAAATCCAGGGCTGTTTTTTGGATCAGTGTGTAATGAATCAATGCCTGCAGGCAAAAGAAGCAATTGCTCAATAAAATTCACAGACAATCAGCAGATCTAGGACTCATATTGTCTGCTTCTAATACATATTTTTGTACTGCTACATCCATGTATAAGCCACCAGTAGGGGACATTACATGCATTATAAATGGAAAGCTTTGGGAAAAAATATCACTGACAAAAATGAAGTATAAACTGAGGAAACTGCCAGTTGAATGAAACCAATGGTTAACCAAGATTAACTTTCTGCCCCTTTTCCTTGGACCTGGCAGAGCTCTCCAGTGCAACATGTAGAGAGGCTAATATGACAATGCCAGCTTTGCATTGCAGAAATTCTCGTTTCTTTTGGGATACTGATTATCATCAAACTGTACCAGAAATTGGTCCACCACAGCAATCCAAATATCCTGTGAAGGGCTCCTCTACTGGCCCAGGAAAAGTTCAGAACAGTGTGCTAGTCACCAAGGTACTATGGCTCTGACAAACCACGAAAAAAACATTTTCTGAGTCAAGCGAGAGTAGGTAATTTCTATAGACAGTATCCATATGTCAACATTTATTCTGTTTCCAAATTAGGATAATATGATGAAACAAAATTAGTGATGGAAAAGAGTGTAAAAATGTTTCTTCAGTGGTACTAGAATTGCAATCACTTCAACATTAATTTCTTTAGTGGGTAGAGCTGAACCTGGCAGACATATTTTTCTTGCATGAAAACATCTGTCCAGTTTGTTTATGTCTCACAGATCCATGTGATATCCTCCCACTCTTCCTTGATGTCCAAAGATGCTGTAAGCAGCTGGGATAGGTGAATTACACTTCCAACACAGGCAAGACAATTCTCTAAACAACCCAGGCCATGGGAATGTGTTACTTCAACTGTCATTCCCACAAGGCTGTAACAGAAATCTTTCTTAAAAAAAAAAGACTTAATTCAACAAAATAAAATATTGCTAATTAAATAAAGAGATCCCAAATGGTAGATGTATTTATCACATTGTATTGCTATATGCTGCTTGGATTCTCCCTCCCAGTACAGAAAACTTTTTTTTTGGTGCCAATTGAACCTTCCACCAAAATTAACATGTTAATGGAAAATTCCTGACTAGATCTCATTTAAATGCTGTAACCACTGTGTGTCTGCATAGTGCTGAGCATCATGGGCTTAGTCTATTGAAGAACCTTCTTAAAAGTAAATTTGTTTAACTTGAAGCACATTAACAGTCCTGTACGCATGCTGCACCTGCATAGTCCATGATTCATTCTGGTCTCCCAGAGTCATTTGACTCATTCCTACTAGTGATGGGAACATATTCAGTGGGCCAATATGTGCCCTAATCCTCAAATTATTTAAAGCAAAGGAATCTCTTGGAGTGATAGATGTTCCCCTCTTGTTCTTGCCAGTATTGCCTTACAAAGGGACCAGACCTGCATCCCGTCTCTCCATGTAGTCAGAAGGAGGTGTCTAAGATTCATGTTTGGGAAGCAGGATTGCAGGCTGCACCACAACCCAAAATATCTGCAATGCCATGTGAGTGATTACCAGGTCAGAAATTTGCCAACCAGCTTCTGTCTGGTTTTGTGGTAAACTAGCATAGGTGTCTTTTTTGACTAAGGACAGATACTGTATCTGCTGAAATGTTGGAGTTATGTTCAGGAAGGTTGCCAAGAATTTGCTGTAAAGGTTGGGCTGGAGGAGACACTGTCTTAGTCATAATGTCACAACCAAAGTACCCAGGTAAGGGCAACACATCTATACATCAGTGAGAAAAATGAAGAGATCGGGTTTAAGCAGTAGAAATATGGCAGCAAGTTACTCATGACCCCACAGTACCGGGTTATCACTGTTTTTAAAGAGCCACTAAACTTCTATTTATCTTTTGCAGCAGAGATATAGTAGTCAATGAAAGTTCATTTTTTTCCCCACCAAAGTGATTTTCAGTTTTATTACATAGTTGTAAAATAAATACACGATCAAGAGTTTGTGTGTGCTTGTGTGGTGTTTTTATCTTCCTAAATTTAAAAGACAGAATCAGGAAAAGCAGTGAGAATTAACAAGTCTGGATGGAAGAAATGGCTAAAAGTGTTGTGCAGGTTGTGGATATGATTGTTGTGGTGTTCACAGTCACTAGGAATGGAATGAAGGCCCTACATACACTGTTTAAATAAGGTGAATATGGGAAAGCTAGAGAGCTGGCCAAAAATAGAGTTAGTATCAAGTTAGCAAAAATAAATTTGTCAGGGAAACTAGCCTTATGTCAGCTTCCCAACTAAAACTTGTGAAAATGTAAGTTAACTAAGCTGAGTGAAGAAGAATCAGCATTTCCAAAGGAGGATATTGCCTTATATCTGCTGATGAAAGACTAGATCTTTGGTCTTCAGTCTTTTTACAGTCTGTTATTTATGGTGTTCTCTCATGTCAGTCTTTTTATCTCATCAGGTTTCACATGAATTATTCACTAAAGCTCTGGCTATATGATTTGATTGCTCCTCTAGAATGTATGTTAAATTTAGTTATGCTGCACTTTCCTTAGTGAAGCCTTATTACTGAAACTTACCGTTTAGTAGGATACTGTCCCCACTCCCACC
Organism: Nothura maculosa; assembly: GCA_032353885.1. Classification (NCBI taxonomy): domain Eukaryota; kingdom Metazoa; phylum Chordata; class Aves; order Tinamiformes; family Tinamidae; genus Nothura; species Nothura maculosa. Next base: position 971,755 of record JAUBOD010000144.1, read on the forward strand.
CTCCATGTTTTCTTCTCTTTAAAAAAAAAAAAAACACAGAATGTCAACAGCACAGTGCTAGACAGATCCTGAAGCTGCATTTTTTTTGAGGTTTTCACCTCTAGGAAAGGTCTTGGATGTCTTGAACTGACTTCTAGTCAAGTATGTTTCTTACAGGATGCCAACTGCTTTCCTGGCATTAGGCATGGATGTTGCTGCTAAATCACGCTCTCTAGCACTGTTGATGACATCTTGAATGAAATCTTTATAACCCTGACCCCCTGTCTGCATTGAAAGGCATGTTGTAGATTATTCTTGTTCTGGCCCATTCTTTCATGCTTTCACTTGTGTTGAGTTATATAACTGATCTAATTGCTGTGACTCAAAAATGTCACAGCTTTGCAAGTAGGGGCTTGCTCTCTTCCTCTCAGACAACTGATATCATGAAAAGGGTTGTATCAGCAAGGTTTTGAAATAGTATGATCTTAAAACAACCTATCTAACAAACATTTAAATATGAGGATTATTAAGAAGATATCTCTTCTACTGTCTACATACATTTATACTAGCATATAAACACTTTGGATTTCTTGTTGCCATTCTTACCAGTACTGCAAGCTAAGGTCAGAAAAAAAATCTACTCTTGTGAAATCAGAAAAGGCATCTTGCATAATCACCCACTGGAATGAGGGTGCTCAATAAATTATTTGTGTATATCTAAGGATTTAGTCAAGTAAGTGTTCTTACTCCTGGGGTGTCCTGTGCAGGTAGAGCTTTCTTTTCTGTTAATATTTTCTTTTCCTTTACAAGACCTTCAGACTGCAGTACCTTGGAAAAATGCAGAAGACAATATAAAGGAAATGAATGATTCTTATTAGTTGCAGTAATATTTCGACATTTTGATGAGTTTTTGATTTTGAATATTTACACCAGAACTAGAACAATAGCTTTATGAAGAAATATGTAACGTCCATATCAGGAATGCCACCTGCAAATTTATTTCACTTAAATGATTTAATATAAGTTTCTTTTGTTTATAATTCCAATTTGAAATCAAGAACATCTACAACCCCAAGCATCAATGCTCTTCAATATCTAATTTCACAGTTTTCTTAACACATATCTCATGTTATTTATTATAGTCAGTGTCATCCCAACACCTTTGTCTATTCTTGCTGTATTTTAAATGGTTTGGGTGGCAAGCCATCAATCATAAATCATGAAATATATTTTAACTTCAAGTAAGATCAGTTTAGAAAGAATACAAGTCTTGTATGGCCGAATTGGGTACATTACTCACATCTATAACTGATAAATGCCTGATCTGTTAAAAAAAAATTACAGAGTTTTGGTATATTTTTGTGGACAGAAATAATCTTCAGTTTCTTTATAACCTGGAGCAACATAGATATTGCTAACCTGAGTGCTTTTAATGGGGGAAAGAATCTTTAGAACTGAGTTTCAGTGTTCAAAAATATATCAGTTTTTTCATCAAACACAAATATGTTCTCAAATTATATTTCATTCACTGTGCAAATAGAGGAATGATACAGATAATTTTAGGAAAAACTGATTTTCCTATTTTAGAAACATAAAAGAACTACAGTTAAAGTTTTCATTTATTTTATTTTAAAACATTCACTTCTGTAAGGCATCATATATAGAATGTTTCTGTAGTTGATATTCTTTGAACTTACTTCCAATACTATATGTTATACCCAAGCTATGTTTAAAATACAAACCCGAAAGTGAATCATTTGATTTTTTCTCTGCTTCACATTAAAGAGGAGCAACTTTATATCAATATTGAACTCAGAAAATAAACTTATGAAAATATAAAAAACACTCATTTATGTAGTGCAAATGAACAAATATTTAGGAAAGATGGAAATCATTTCTATAATGCAGTTTTAATTCAAAAGAAAACAGATAATTTTACTTATTCCATAAGGTCAATTGCACTAGCCACATTAACCAGGTGATGCTCATTTCATTTTACAGGTAATTTATTGTAGCTGGAATACTGACTTTGAGACAGTTCACAAAAATAATTTACCTTAAGTAAACACCATTTGCCACTAATGATGGAGTAGAACAAACTTACAGAGCATTTATGAACAGTAACATCTCTCTCTTTCAGTACACATTTGCAAACTGATCTCTGTTGTTTGCAGATGAATTAAGTATGGCTTGAGAAATCATTAAAGCCATCTGCTTTGATGAGAAAAAAAACTGCTGTGATCATTTTATTACACTGACAGAGGCTTGAGACCATTTTACAATATTTTTTTAGCATCATTTACCCTAAATTTGACATCCCGTCTAAAAAATGAGCAATATTATCAGTTCTCATTGTGCCTATTTAGAAATACATTTACAGAGAAAGCAGCTTATACAGGTAACTCTAGGTATTTGTTTTGCTAGTCTCCAACAGATGGATGAGCCTATTTTTCAACCATTAAATTCTGTAGTTACAACAAGCTAAATGTTTATGGCTTCTGTGGAAAGCTTAATCTTCCTTTGAACTGATAGTATTATGCTAATAAGCATAAAAATATTGTCAGAGTTTTAGTTACAAATTAGTTCCTGTGGTCCACTTAAATATAGCTTTTTTTCCCAGAATGCCCTACAGTTGTTCAAAGTGTAACCAACAAACCAATAATACTTTTTTAAAAAAAATTAAGTTATGCACATTTGAGACCAAAAACTGTCTGATTCAGCTAGCAGTATTTCAGAATCTCAAGAGTTCTCCTTTTAAAAGACTATTTAAACTGCTGTATGTTTTTGCCTCACATAGTTTTCATAAGTATTTCACTGACTAGATTCCATCATGAGTGACTTGTGGGAATTTATCATGCTTTTTAGGGGCTTAATAAGGTAGAGAGCTTAGCTAAAGTAGATGATGTAGTACAGGATAGGGCATAGAGCACAGGGAACGCCGTTCGGAAGATCTCGCGATGTCACGGGAAGCTAGGGGCCTAATTAATTACCTTACTGATAACCCCATGCCGACTAATAGGGCAGTAGGTGAATCTCCCCTGTAGGTGAACTGAACGATGCAATAAACGCCATTTTGCTGCATCCTTATATTGGGGTCTATGCTCTATGGCCCTGGGGCGAGTAGAGCCCCAGGTCAGTCCAGCTGGCAAACGAGGCTTGCCGACTCCCGATCGGCAAGAGTGACTTTCTTGAAAATATTCATTTTGCAATGACATCATTCCTTAATCATTATAAATATTATTACATTTTGTATTCAGCCTCTGCATTACTGAATCTATTGTGTTTAAAGAACTTTTTATAGATGCAGGTGAAGCGGAAGGCTTTGTGACATAAAATGAGTTGTATCATCAAGCTTATGTCATTTCCAAAAACACAGTCTCATTTGCATCACTAGAAAATGTATTCTATTCAATAGGCAATCCAAATAGGTCCCTCCACAGCAGAACTAGGGAATGAGCATCTAGGACAAAGGAACAGTCAGTGTGTTTCCTCAGACTGCTGTGTGGAACCAAAAAGCTGGGAGGCAGCAAAATGGATATATGTGACTGCTTTTTTGAGCCTCAGCAGGAAAACAGGAGTATGTAAAAGAAGCTTGTGATGCTGCCATAGTCAGAGGCAAGGGGTTATGTGGGCTACAGTGGCCACCTTCTTACCCTTGATTCCAAAATCAGAGGCCTCTTTCCAGGATTTTTTTTCATCTCTGTGCCCTGTCTCTGCCCCTACCCTTTCTTCTAGTAGGAAGACCTGGATTAAGAGCTATAACTCTAGAGACACACCTACTCTGGCTGCTAGAAACCTTCCTCTGACTTTCAGTTTACCTTTAAGGCATGCCCTTTTAGTTTAAATTGTTCTTTTTCTTATTACTTCTCCAACCATTTATAAATAGTAATCATATATGCATTCCAGTCTTTTTGCACATAAAAGATGCTAATATCCTGACCAGTCTACTAAAACAAGACCTAAGTATTTCCTTCTCTATAACCATTATAGTTAGAAGCCCAGTTCTTTGATATTGTGTAACGACCAGTGGGTTGGTTACATCAACTGGAGATCAAAACCTTACAAAAGCAGTGAGACTTAAGGTCTTTCTATTGGTGATTATTTCCTTTATCCAGTAGGTAAGAACATTCACATTTTTGATTTATTGAACTATCTTTCATACTGACCTTTGTATTACAGATTTGTTGTTGTTATTAACTCTAAAACACATATCTTTTGAATGTTATCCCAATCCTTACATTGACTAAATTCTTTCTCTAGGTTATATTGATCCTTCGGTTTTGATAATGTTACCTATGTATTTTCCCATACTTAGTAGGTTCTTGGTCTCATATTAAGCCTCTGAACCCTCATATTAAGTCTTCCTTCTGAGCACCTCTTGCCCTGTCCTGCCCTTCCAAACTGTCACAGATGAAAACCTTTGACCACACAAATATCCATGCCTTATATTCTTCTCTATAAGTAAATTATCCAGCTTCTCATATTCAGCTTAGTTCAACTATTTTTTTTGTAAGAAATGAAAGATCTTTGTTAAAAATCCACTTTGGTTCTTCTTTCATTTAATCTAAAGATATCAATTCTCAAACACAGGTATTTTTTCAGTCAGCAGTTGGGCTCTAAAAATGAGTGAGTACATTAATAATAACTATAATATACATTTTAAAATGTTTTCATTTTCTTAGATTTTTCTCCTCTCATCTCGTATAGCGTTGGAGACCTTTCTGAAAAATCGTAGTCTCCTTGAAGATTGAATAATCAATTTCTGTGCTTAATAATAACATTGTTTTTCACCTGGGAATATCAAATCTCAGCAAATGGGAATGCTACTTCCATTTTCCATATAAATGACTTGAGCACAAAGAAAAGAATACTGTGACCATCATGATGGTCACGTCAGAGTAAGTCGTGTAAAGATTGGAATGAGAAGACAGGGCTCTGGGCACAAACTGTTGTCGTTTACTTATTTTTACTAGCTATCTGTAGTTCATATGACAAATATTTCATAATATATTTTAAGCATATTTTCCCATGATAGAATAAAAGAATATTCACCTGTCTAAATTCTTTTATACTAAGATAAAAATATGTAATCTGGAAACTAGTTCCGCAGTTAAGTATGAAAACATGCAATATCATTTATAATATCATGCAACCAGAGGAGTTAAACCAACAAGGAACATAGCAAACTAACCATACCTACTCTTGTTTCTGGGTTAAGAATTGAGCCCTTGAGGCCATTCAGTTCTCTCAGATGGTTGACCTGTAATTGCCATAATTTTGCCTTCCTGTCAGGGAAAACCACTTGCTGACACATCGTTCCTTGCAAGCTTCTACAACCACAGTCTAGCTGTGTCCTTTACAATACAGGGGGACAAGATCACTAGGGATTTCTTTGATTGTATACAAGATATCATGAAATGTTTGATAACTATGTAAGAAAAGATTTGACATGTTTCTCAACTGTGCATTAGTAGCTGTTAAGTATGCAGTAGCAACCATACAACCACAAGTTTTTGACATTTGTTACTTAATTCTTGATACTTCTAAGTACTATACATTGTATTTGGATGGGAATATTTTCTCAGTTACTCAATGCTATTTTAAAAGGCAGAGCTGAAGGTTACACATATAAGCAGTGATATGTTTAAAACAATATTTTCAAAACAGTAGAAAATGTATTGCGAAACAGTCAAATAGCAGACAGCTGGATGAGATAACTCACAACATTCTTCTTTCTTTAGTTGCATAAATGTCTATAAGTTTCTATAATCAAGCTTCTGTCCTTATTGATAGAAATATGCACTTGATCTCTGAACATCTTTAACTGACTTTTAGGATCCAATATTTTAATTGAGTACAGTGCTTTGGATCAGAGTGTTTTTATCCTGTAATCTAAGCCTAAGTATTTTTCCTCACATTCCATTTCCCCTCAAGAAACTTCTCAGATTGTGTCATCTACATACAAAACATCAATGGCTCTCACACACACAAAAAAGGCAGAATCTGCTCATAGAGTATTTGCATGGGAAAGACCTCTTCATTTCTCTTCTACTGCTCATATAGACTCTTTCAAATTAATTAATCCTTCTATTTCAAGGAAGAGTGGCTGATGGGAAGATGGAAAGTACACTATAATAAATATCTTACCATCACCTTACAGCAGAGATTAAAATCCAGAGAACTAAAGAAGGAGGGTATGATTGTTTCAAATATGTAAAATATAATATGTATATATAAATATAACCCTTTATGTATATTTATACATCATATACATATTAGTTTAAAGTTTATTTTCCTCAACAATCAGTTAATAGAGTTGCTGTTCTATTCAGCTATGCTGCATAACATAAAGATTCTGTATCCAGGCTTACAGTCAGAGCCAACTTTTTCCAGCTGGTTAAGAGTTTAAGGAGCATTGCCAATACTAGCTGATTCACAAAGCAGTGTTAGTCATTCTATCTTTGTCTGTCTTCTGTACTCTCCTTATACTTTTCTTTACATTTTTAATCAATGTTCTAAAAAGGTAATGGTCTTTTCTTTGCTTGTACTTCTTTTTCCTGAAAAATTGTTGATGCTTTTGATAATGGCTATAATATGATTTCTCTTGAAAAGTTCTAAATACATATTTTGGTAAAAATAAGACACTATGTATTTTACCACCCCAACATCTTCTTAGATGCTTTATACCTCAAGCAACTGAGAGCTTATACATTTATTTTGAACGGGAGCCATCTTTATTCCTTAGGAACCATTCAACATTTTCTGCCTTCTCATATCTTTGCTCTTCACTTTTCTCAACACTTAAGAAATCCAGTTTTCATTGTGTGAATACACAGGGAGAAAAAGTTAGAAATAAAAGCCAGAAACTGGAAGAAGGTAGAAGTTACAAATGTAAGCTCCACAGTAAAACTCAGTCCTTGCAAAGTACATTACATCACTGTTATTTTTAGTTCAGTGGTAAAAAAACAGGATTTGGTCCCATTTCACAAAATACTTCATGAGTACACAGAAAAAGGAATCTCCTACTTCAGAAACCTTATTAACTCAAATCAAGTTACTATGGAAAGCTGCAGAAATATTCCTGTTAATTTTATTTACTTTTACCTTTGTTGATTTTGGCTTAATCCCTAATTTGTAGTTTGCATTACAATGGCTGAAATTCACATATACACTTCTGGGAAGTACAGAAGGCTTTGTAAGCAATGCAAAAAAAAAAAGACAAAATTGGAGCAACAGAGGATATTTTCACTATATGACTCCAGGCAACTGAGGCATATTTATTATCATTAGTACTTCCGTAAGTCTAGTCAGAATAGGAAAGATGGAAGAACACTATCAGTTGGTTGCATGGGGAAGCCACAGCTTCTAGCTCTGGCATATTCATGAAGCAAGAAGGTGAGAACAGGCCAGCGTATTGAATTGCAATTATAAAAAGAATAGAGGTAAAGAAGAATATGATATCTATCATCTGGTACACAGGGCTCAGCACCTCATCACATGCATCGTAAACTAATTAATGACTTAAATACAGTTCATGCAGCAATCAGGAACTTACAGCATTTCATGCTAACTCAGGAAGGGGACATCACCTGCTGCGGTCATGAGAAAACCCATGTACCACTCGCAGCTTGGACAAACAGCTGTAATCAACACTTCAGCTCTGCAAGACCAGCTATTTCATAGCATCCCAACAGCACTTGACACCTGGTGATAGGTAGCAGTGCATGGACATGGAGACGAGAGGATTCCCGACCTCAAGTCATAGGGAAATGAACAGAAGCATCCTGTGGAAATTACTAAGGAGTTATCCTATTAATAGGTTGATTTTTTTTTAAAGTGTAAATAATGTAAATAATACTTCCTGCTCTATTACATTCAATCGTTTTTATGCTACATTAGAATCTTTGCAAATATAACAGTTTGAATGCTGATAAATTCTAGAAGTGTTTTCTATATGGAGAACTTCTATTGTATTGATCTATGAGAAATCTTCAGGATCATTACAGTCATTTGGCCATGTCTGCATAAATAGCACATGAAAGTGTAGGCTGTGGTCAGTATGCCCTTTTTTTTTAAGTGAGCTCATTACTCATTTATTTTCTGTGATTTTTTTTCCCTCAGTAATTGGTAAAGGCACAAAATTCCCAAGTAAAGGAAAAAAAGATAGAAAAAACCTAGGAACAATTTTCAATATGATGACTCAAATGATATATAATAATTTAGTACTTCCACACTATCATGAGTTTAAGAAAGAATTTGACCCTTTAAAGAAAGCATTAGAAACTAAAAATACTTTTTCTTATATCACTAAAGCTGAGCTGATCTAATTTCTCAGTGATGTTGATCTCTCTGCTATTGCACAAGTGCAGCATTTGACTTTGCAACTTATAAGGAGTTGGTTTTAGTGTAACTGTATTGGAAATATTTTTATTTACATTAATTGATGCTTATTGGAGTTCATTTAAAGCTGTGGTGTCAGACACCTCTTCTTTGCTAGCCTTTGAAACACAACAGCAAATTCAGAGACTATTAAAATCTCTTTGTGAGAACACACAAAAAATAAGTCTTCTTCCACAAGGAGGTGCCCTCCAGCACAATCAATATAAACTGATGCAACAATATCTTATGACGCTTGTCAGCTACTTTAAACCTTTTTGCTCAGTAAAATTCACAAAGTGCTGTTGTCTTTCATCTCTGCTGGATTGTGCCAAATGAAGATGTATCTCTAAATGAGCTGCAGGGGCAAACTCTGCCATCGGTTACCCCTGTGCAAATGGTTTTAAATTCAGCAAGGTTGTAGAGGACTCAATTCAACTTGGATTTGTTCCAGTATAGTTAAAGAAGATGGATCTGTTTACTGCTTTGAGATTTTTCTTTCCTCTGCCTGCTTTATTTATATTACAGGTTTCAGATGGAAACTGGTCTTCTACATTTTGATTCTCATGTGTTAGAGAGCCCAGAGCACCAAAGGAATCAAAGTAATGACAATCAACAAGTTCTTTCAGCTGTTTTGTATTATTAATCAATGTTATTATCTCCAGTTACAAGCTGACTTTTAGAAACATTTTTTTTTAAGAACCATGTGCTTATGTTATCAAGCACATGCCTAGCAACTAGTTAGATAGATTTTGTCTCTTTAAGATTGTCATATGTTTTCACCATGCTTCAACTCAGGTCTACGGCAAAACTTCTGCAATAACATTCTAGAAATCAAATATTTTCCCCAGTAAAATCTGAATTTTCTCCAGTTCTCTCTGAACCTTGAACTCAATAACTGAAACTATTTGGTTACTGTTTAATCCTAGTTTAATCAGTTGTATCTCCTGCTAAGTACTCCTTGAAAATAAGCACCCTGAAGACAGCAGGGATAAAAAGCTCCAGGTTAACATATGTCAGCAAGTGGTGGAGCCAGGAAAGTACTCTGATAGCCCAGGACAATGTACATGAGAATACATTTAATATAACAACACACTTGATACACTTGTTTAGTGAAAAATTAAACAGTATTCTCTATCACTCTGCTGTATTTCTTTATTCAATAAGTCACCAAACACCATGACTGAAAAAAAATCCCATAAAATCTTGTCCAAACAAGCACAGTCAAATCAAAATCCCTCTTATGGAAATTAACTTTCTGTAAGAAGAAAAGACAACTCAACCAAATAGGCAGCTGCTTGATAGTATAAGTTAGTATCTTAGTATTTTGTCCTTAGGAGAGCAGAGTTTAAGTTTTAGCATTAAGGTGAAAAGAAAATAAATTTTGAGCTCTCATATAAAATATGCTTGTGTGGTGCTTCTGGTAGTTATTTTTCAAAGGGAGACAACTGTGAATACTAATTTGGCTGCACTATGTAGTAGATCTTTAATCCTCAATTTTATTAAATACTAAAATTTATTAATTGAAAATAAAAGTGAAAAACAAAGGACTGTCCTGAATTACCCTCCTTTATAAGCACCAACTATGCAAATTTGCAGAATGGGAACAAAAATGTGCCCACAACCTTCAAAGTTTGTGAAATACATCTAATACACAAGCACTCTGCAATTCAAAGACCACACGAGCACTAACTTTACCTTTATTCTGCTCCTCTGACTGGATTTGCCACTATAGAGGCCTGTGGTTAGCAGGAGATCCCTATCCTAACAGCACACCTCCAGAAATCAGAGATTAGTGACCAGTGTGGCAGAGGCCAAGATTTCTTGTGGCCATCTCAAATAAGAGGCCCAAAGGGAGTAGGCCACTTGGCTCCTCCAGACTGTCTACCTCACAGTGGTGCAAAACTACTGCTCAACTGAAATACAGTACTTAGTTTTCCTGAGGATTCATTGCCACTGAGCTCCTCCCAGCCTTCTTAACCTCCAGTTACAGAAAAAGTTAGCCCACTCATCCAGTTCCAAAATGCTGTGAAGTTCCATAGTACAGCTGAGATTCAGTGAAGAAACTTTGCCAACATTCATGTTCCTCCGTGGATGAGCCACATAGATCCTATAGAAGAATTAATTACTGATCATGTGCGGAGAAGCAGGAAATCTCATCCAGTGCACAGTAACTTGAATGTATTCAGCATCACTTTAAACGAATTCTTGTGTGACCTTTCTTCCACCCGTAGTCCAGTACTTAATTATAAAGAAGGAAAACTATTTTTAATTACTATAAGATTTTGAGGAAAAAAATATATGGCACTCAGGGTAGCTAGGAAGCTTATAAATGCTGAAGAATATGAAGAACCTCACATAATTTCCTATCTTTTCCATGAATGTATGTCTCCAAAGTATACAATACCCTGCAAAATCCTTGACTGACCTTTAGTGAGCCAATGTCCTATGAAATAACTTTGAACTTGACTGAAGGCTGATCATATGCTGAAATGCTGGGAAAGTTGATACAAGCATCTCTAATTCAGACATAGTTTTATAATTCACTTGCATTCTTCAAGTCCTCAAATGCATATCAAAAGGAATAAAGACATATAATAGTTCTTCAAAGAGCTGCTTTCCTACAGTATTTTACATGTGAGCAGGACATGCTTCATGGAGGAGACATTGTTACAAAGCAATTCTTCAATTCTCCTCAAGTACAACTGTAGGTAAGCTTGCTACAACTAAAAAAAAAACCACAGAGGAATAATCATTCTTGGATTTGCATGGAGAAGATGGCAAGTAACTGAATGCAACAACCTAATTCTTTACTTTTTACTTTCATTTACTGATTGGTTTGACCTTGCTACATATACATTCTCTATACAAGAAAAAAAAATTCTAAAGAAAGACAGAGCCAGAGAAAGCCAGAATGAATCAGTGTCCTTACATCAAGAAAATACAAGCAAACAACAAGAGATATGAGATTAGCCATATGATAATGACGCATGATAGGAATATCTTGGTAATAGTGCTGTTGAACTTCTTCTTTAATTCATCACATATCAGTGTTATTGTTTTGTACAAATGGAACAGAAAAATCATACTATCCTTCTTAAAATGCCAATTTATTAAATGAAATTCTGCTACAAGCAAGTTTTTGCAAAATCTGATGTTTCTGATTATGTTTGGGCCTCACGCTCTTTCCCTTCATAGTTCAGATTTTCATCTATTTAGTGGATGTTCATGCACTCCGAAAATCATATATCTATCTCTGAAGATATAAAAAAAGTCAGATGGACATAAAGTCTGCCGAACGTCACAAGCTAAATGAAATTGAATTGTATATGTTAAAAGAATGTGGCTAAATATAGACATTCTCTTTTCTAACATCTTTGGAATTTGAAGGAGGTGTTTATATGTGCAATCCTAAAGTCTGCTTCATGTCAGAATTATTGTATTTATCCTTAACCTTACTAATTATTTTTTTTCTTTTATACTTTGGGAAGACATTTTATTCTGATAATTCCCAGAGATAGGGTTTTTTTTGTATTATCACATAGAAATATGCAACAAACAAATTCATTTTCTTAAGGGAGGAAGACAGTGTGGTTAAATGATCTTTCCCTCAGAACTGCTGCTCAGTAGTTTCTAATTTCTGCTTTCATTTCAAAACTAGACAAGGAACAGTGAAAAAGGTTAATGTTTATTAGTCTGAATATGGTATATGGTTGTATAGCCCTGTATCTAGTCTGTTCCTAGAGATCTGATTATTGTCAGTTTAAGTATCTTTGTCCACTTGCATATCCTTTCTATTTGCCTCACTAAAAATTACTTTGTAAGCTGCTTGTCCCTTGCTAGGGGAATGAGATCGCTTCTGAGATATCATACACCTTTATTAGTAGATTTATATACTGGAAAGAATTTACTTCAACCTTTTTGTCTAATTCTGTCAGATCGGAACAAATGTCTTACAAGGAATACACTAAAAGTCATGTCTTACAGCTTCAGAATGACAGGATCATTAATGACAGATCTTAATAGAAGCACTTATATATTAATAATGTATACATTAATTACATGGCTATTACATAAAGTGCCTCTATAGTCTATATACATGAATAGTATCCATGTAGTAAATCACAAAGCCATATGTCAACTATAATTATCTATGCATTTTTAACTTTCTTTTCCTGCTCTGTTGGGCACTCTCATATTCCAGCATCATGGACAACCTTATTTCTAAAACAATTTTCCTTCTTTTGCTAGATATAGATTTTCCTTCCAAAATTACAAAGTGAGTAAAATATTCAGGATGTGATAACTGACATTTTAGTGAACTCATAGACCTTGAGATTTTCAGCTAGGGAAACTACAATTCCAAGTTATAAAAACTCATATTTTCCCAAGGCATATTTAGAGCATCTTATAGCTTTAATCTGCTAATTTTCTAAGATGAGGTGAATATATTTGAATCCTTCCACAAAAAGAATAGTTGGCAGTGCAATTTAGTACTCAAAAGGTTTATTTTTTCAAAGATTTTTACTTCCTGTTTTTCTCTCCATTTCCACAGTTGCAACAGTACTATGTAAAATTTGGAAAGACATATTTCCAAGGATGCCCTATATTTTCTTATGTACTATGGGCCCATAGAAACATAGGACTAGAGAAATCCAAACCCCATTTTTGTTGTTTCAGCAGTACGCTGCAGCAAAACAGACTGAGATAATTTTAACCATGCTAACACAGCTTCTGGAAGAAGTTTAGACAAGATCAGAACCACCAACTTGTATATATGTTGTGTGTATAAATATATTGACATAATGTCTGAAATTGTAGATAATTTTTCTTGAAAGAAGCAGTTTAAATGTGTGTGTAAATGCATAAGTTTTAGATAACACCCCAGCTGCTTTTCTAAGACATCCTACTATGATGCTACTTTCAATTTCTTTGTCAGGATACAAGAATTTCCATCATAGCGCCTTTTTTCATAGGCAGAGAAATGATGAAACTTGTGTGATTATTTAAAAATTTCTAAACCTTCTAATGATAGATGTATTTTTTTTCATTTTGCTTTTTTTTCTAGCGTATATGACACAGAGAAAATATATGAAACTGTGGGAATGTTACTATGAAAAGCTTTTATATATATATATGTATTTGGGAGGAGCTGTAAAATGTTCTTCTGTTCTCACAAGTAAACAACATGGAAATAACAAGAAGCTCAGGCATGGATAATATATTTCCTTCAGATCCATGCCAATAAAAACTTCATATCACACTGCTCTATGATATATTCAATAATTTTTGTATGGCAGTAATGGCATCCAGTGAAGATCAGAGATTTCGTCTTTAAATCTTAATTTCATGTATTTTAATAACAAGAATCAAAAGAAGATTGAGAGATTTGATAGATAATGTATTTCTAAGGGAGTCTAATTTTTGCCCATAAAGCAGGATCATGCAAAAAGAGGAAGTTACTCCACACCTGAAGAACTGAGATGATAACCTTGTTATTTTGTCACTGAATTTAGCTTTTCTTGCCTCTTCTGTGACATATAAGGCTCTCTAGACACTCCTGGTTTTCCACAGTTTCATTGCTGTCTGTTGTATAACGATTCCCAACTGTTTATCGTTTTGTTACAGAGTTGTTGTTTTTTTCACCTGCTTATCAATTTTTTACTCTAACATGTCTCCAGATGTTTTTTTTCTTCACAAGTTTGAGAACTCTTAATACAATTGAAATACTGATTGACAGGTGTGACCTATGTCTCCAGATCGAAACAAAAATCTGAATGTGCAATACAACATAATCTGAACTCATTTGATACCTCTGGTTTTTAGTCTTTCAAAATTTTACCTCTTATGAGTATATTCTCTTCAATGTACAGCTTGCAGTTGTCATTTTGCAGCAGAACTGAGTATAAGGTTCTTCTTGTCATATGCTTTATGCTCTTAAGTTTTTTCTTCATCCTTCCCTACTGGATACAGCCATTTATGTCCCATTAATGTCCTAATTTATGAAGGTGCTGTCTGTCCAATTTAAGGGTGGTTTGCGAATTCAGGTTACACTTGTAATGGACTTTCAGGCAGTTTTAGTGCAGTAAGTCATCGGGTCGTGCTTCTGTGGCTGGACAGATCATCTTACATACATTTTCAGAAATATTTAAATCCTATAACAGCTTGTGTATAGTCTTCTCTGAATAACAGTTAAATGAATCAAATGACCTGACTTTTGTCTTCCAAAAACATTACTAATGAGGACAATATATATTTTGAGTATTTCTATAGCATTTTCTTTTATTTTATGTGAAAGATTTGGGTCTATTGCTGCCTGCATTTGTCATAATCATCCCATCAAAAACCAAATGATCTTGTTATGACAAATCTCTGTGTAGATCCATACCTGCTTTCAAAGAGTCAGATGCCCTGGTCTGTTGATACAATTGATATAAATGCATGAAGTCACCTAAGGTTTTAAGCAAGAGTCCAACTCTGATGAAATTAGGATATGTACTGCTTAATGTTATCTGTTGAAGATGAAGTTAGAGCATTATGGAATATGTTATTGATAGAGTTAGAGGCAATATGAGATAGGAAAGACATTCATTAGTGTTTTTTTTTTCTTCTATCCTTATTTTGGGAGGTTTTACTTTCTGAGTCCTACTTCAGCCCAATTGAATTCTAAATAGTCTTAGCTTACTAAACACTTAGCTTACTGCCACATGGAGAGCAAACACAGTGAAATGCTAGAAGGATTTTAAGTGTTTAAGTAGCAGGAATATTAAAAAAGGGCATGTTGCTCACAAATTTTTCTTGTTTTGTTTTGTTTTCTTCCTGCTTTTCAAAATATATGCAATTCCCAGCTAAATATAACATTAAACAAAATAGCAGTGTTTCTTTTCTGCCTTTAAAAATAAATGACAATGACAACCCAATGACAACAGCTTAATAATCACATGCAAGCCTACAACGGCCCTTTGTAAGGAGTGTGTTTGTTAGATAAAGAAAACAGAAACTAGACACAAAGGATTCTGGGTTCAACTTAACAAATTTTCTACACAACTGGGTACTGTAGAAGTACCCAAACTACTCTGGGCAGTTTTGTTATATATTCTTTTTGGTCAGTCGCAGGACTTGAACAAAATGCAGGGTACAGAACACTACTTTGCGCCACCATAGTTTTGTGCCTTTGTTTCAAATGACTACTCACTTTCAGGAGATACTAAGTACTCTACTGTAGCTAAAAGTTCACTCACCATAGGACAGGCTAAGGTCAATATTTAGATCATTTCTTTCTATTGCCATAGTTAATTCTTGTTATTTAAAAAATATATATCATTCTCTGTTCTCCAAATATTTCATGATACACATTGGTTGTATCCTTTCTCAGGTCCCTGTCCCCAGTTGAGGCTTTTTTTAGTAGCTACTAATAACAAAGGTATTTGATAAGTCTTGATTATTCTTGCAACTTCTCCCTGTATCTATAAACTTCCAAGATGTGGTAAGAACTGCCGAAGTCTTCAGAAGACCAAGAGAAGTTTGCACGATATATGTGAAAATTGCTTACCTATCATTTAGCTGACAGAAAGCAATAATAAGCCAAGTTTAGGTTAAGGGAAGGTTTTGTCACAGCCAGGCTACATTTCTTACCAAAGGCTAGATAACAGCCATAAAAACTATTCAGTTTAAAGGACCACATAGCTCTGAATTCAAACAATTATGTTCCACTGCTTCTTGAACCATGAAGGCCAGGTTCACAAAGATCCTCCTACCAAATGGAGCACTGCAGTGTAATAGTATACTATTTCCAAAATAGGAAGATTAAAATATCTGAAATCAAATTCATGGAAGCTGGACTACTGAGCAGCATGTTCACGGACATGTGAACTAATAATATCTTTCTGTAGGAATTTATTCTGTGCTCCGTGGATATGTCTGGCTGCATTAACTCCTATGAACTCCATCATGCAGAGCCATGCTGAAATTTTCTGTAAGATATGAATAAAAAGGAGGTCTTCTTTTTAATTCTCTGCAGATATACATCTAGCTCTACCTAGTGTCTCTCTCTCTCTCTCTCATTTCATTCCCAGGGAAGCCTTGGTTCAGCAAAGAAGCTTTTGAATTTTTATTTCTGTAGACCCTTAAATATCTAAATAGATTTGGCTGGGCACACAGAACCCTGTAATATGGAGCTGAAATTGTCAAAAATTCCTTTAAAAGTCTAGAGTTTCTAGCAATATCTAAAATGTATTTGAAATTGACTACTCTTGAGAACAGGGGAAGGACTTCTTGTGTATAACTTAGACTAATGAATGTCTTCATAAAGAGCTGAGAAGGCAGTCTGATGCCCATGTATGCTACCACCTTTGCAGAGGTCAAAACTAAATCACTTGTAGCATGGACTCCAGCACACACATCTGCCAGCACTGGTCATGTAAAATCAGTGTAAGAATCAATGAGATGTATCGATCTCTACCACAGAGCGCAAATAGTGAACAAGAGTTGTCTACACAAGTAGAACTCAGAACATGCGCATTTCAGTTTTATTTTGTTTTTTATTATTGGTGTCATGCGATGTCCCAGGTCTTGATCATTTGCATATTTTTCTGAATAATGTAACAAGTGAAATTGTCCTCCATAAATATCACAACTAGACAGACAAACACATTACTAATAACAGGCCACAGACTGTTGGCATAAAGCTACTTAGCTGGCTTCAGTGAAACCAAGCTGATTTACATCAGCTCACAATCTGAGCCATTATCTTATTTTTTTTTCCCTTTTTTCTTTTTTAATATAGTGGGACAATAAAGTCACTGCATTTATAGCCCAGAACACTCTTTGCATATTCCAAGATCTTGTTTGCTCTTTTAACAGCTCCCAAACACTGTGCAGATGGTTTTACTAAATTATCAACAATCATTTCAAAGGCAGTTCTGATATTCCTGTCCTTGGGGCTAAACTTACTGGGGCCAAACACATCCCTGGTGCAGTTCTGCTAGTGTAATACATTTGTCCCATGGACCGCAAAGTGCACTGCCTCCAATTACCTTCTTTCTCTTGCTCTTATCTCAGTTTACTGACTCTGTACTTATCTTAGTCCCTTACTTCCTTATCTAAAACACTGCAATCTTCCAGGTCCCCTAATGCAGTTCATGATTTGACTTCTGTTGTTCTCATCTAATATTATTGTCCCTTTCTATACTTTCTCTCTTCCTTTTCCTGAAGCACTTCCATAAGCACTGAGGTCTTAAAAATCATCGCTGTTTACCGAGTTTATTACTTTCCATCATTTCTTATAGCTCTGCTGTAGCATGTCTTTCAAGTAATTATCTCTGTGATTTACTACATTGGTCACATAACCTCCTCCTTCCTGCACTAATCAGCCCTGGATTATCTACTTGGTAGGGCCAGATTGTCAGACCTTTTTTTTTAACCCATTTTTGAGCCTCACCCAAGCCTGCTGGGATCCCTCTCCCTCTGGTCTCCCGCACAGACACGCCAAGCCCCTCATCAGATCTTCTAGCGCACAGTTCAACTCAGCAGAGTGGGCAACTGTTTGGGCAAATGTCTTGAATGCTGAAGATCTGGCGCCTCTGCGAGATCACCTCCTGATGCCTCTATTTAGGTCGCAGAGCCATATGTACTCCCCATGCGAGGCTTGGACGGAAAACCTCGGTACAGCCCTTCACAGTGTGTCTAAAACACTCAGCTCTCAGTACGTGAGGTCCTGTAAATCCCCATGAACTGTCAAGCAAACACACAGTTCCCTAAAATATACAGGGCTTCTTATGGAAGAATTGGTTTAAATTATCTCTAACTGGACTAGTTGGTCCTGTCAAGGAGGAGAGGGTAAGAAAGGAAAGCAATGAAATTGCCTCTGCTCACTACTTCAAGGGCTCTTGCACCAAGAAGCTGGCATAGCCTATAATGGAAATTACACAGCAAGAAATAAACCCCAAGAATCTACCTTTTTCTCTGGAGTGTGGGAAGAGGTACATAAAAATATTTCTTCTGAAACAAAACATATCAAACCTGGTTATTAAATGCATTGGCAAAACTAAAGTATTTGAAATATCTGTTGCTCTTGTGGGAGTAAAAAGCACAGACATGGAAAGAAATCCCCACAAAACAGGCAAAAAAGAGCTGAGATGCAGAATTGTAGTTTAGCAGATCCAAATACCTGATTGGGTGCCTGCCTCTCCAAGGCAGCTTCCCGTGATAACACCAGAAAGTTCATTTCCAAAAGAACCTCAGGGCTGAAGTCATAGTTCTGAGGTAAACCCAACAACAGAATGCAGTAACACTGTTGCAGTATTAAAGGCATGATGCATTTCTAAAATTATTCTAAATAATGCTATAGGTGTGGAAAAAAAATGACGTATAGATACTTTTTCCTTGGAGCTGATTTATCTCTTTCATCATCCTTTTCGCAAAAGTAAACAAACAAACAAACAGAACAACAAATGCTTTGGAAAAATATCAACAAGTCTGTTCCTAGGAACTTTTAAACTATCATATAACAAGATGACATGAATATTCTCTTCCTACAGAAATTAATTTCCTGTTCAAGGAGAGTCCAGTATCCTGGGCTCCCTGAAATGAGCTGGGAGGTAAGACAGCACTTCCCAGATGTAGTTGTGATTCTTAGGGATTTGGCAGGTATCTTCTAGGTCATTTTGTAGTTTTAAAATGTCTCTGATCCTAATATGCCATCCTCTCTTCTCTGCCAGAGATGAGCACTCTCACTGCAGAGGCAACAGAAGATGCAATGAAGTTATCTCTTCCCTACTAGCCTGAGCAGGCCAAGGTGCATATGCACATTCCAGATACTCCAGTTCTCAACCTGGTATCTTAGCAAAACACAGAGGACTTTGGAGTTTCTGAGACACAGACACCTGCCCCCTCCTTTCCAGGAAGAATAGTCTCTGTTAAAAAAAAAAAAAAGTCAATCAATGAGATATTAATCTCCTAGATTCTCCTAGCTAGGGCCAAGTGGAATATTTCAGAGCAATTATTCTTAGCCTGTATGATACCACACTAATTTAGACTTCCAAAATATCTTGGAGGAGACTTTGGAAAAGTCCTTGGTACTATTAATGTAGACACTGCATAAGGCTGTTCATGGGTGCCAATACCTGTAGTATGTAAACTGATGCTAATGCTCTTCAGAGGAGAAAGCAGAGCCATTAGCAGCGCAAAGATTTCCTCATAATAGTTCTTTTGCACAATTATTGATCTATTTCCTGCTATTAAATACACAAACACACAAGGCAAAAATGTCTAATAGCTGGTACTCTCCTGGCTCTCTAAGGATGGACTTGCAGCATAAGTTAGATGTCAGGGTCTAATAAAACTACAGGCCCTGGAGAATGGTGCTAGATATCAGGGAATTCCCCCAAGAAGAAAAGATGTAGCTCTGAGCAAAGGAGTTTTCACAGGAACTACTAGAAAAAATGTTCATAAATGCTCCGAAATTTCTCCTGGTTACTGCAGCAGCAAATTGTGAAGTCAAAAAAATGAAAACGAAAAAAAACCCCTAACACCTGAAGCCCCAAATTCAAATTAAAATACTACGTGAAAATCTGCAAGCATTCCTACCTGGAAGCAATCTTTCTCAAAATTTACATATCCCACCCTTACCTGGGCCTGTTCCCTTTTGTCAAATACAATGTTCTGGCAACCTAAATCCTGTCTATTGCTCATATTGACCTGTATGTGAGCTCATTTTTTTTTTTTAATATACCTTGCTGGAAGCCATTCCTTGGGAACAGACCATCATCTCCTCTTCAAGGAAAACTCTTACAGAAAGGGCCTCCCCTGTCCAACTGGTTAGGAATCCAATACACAACAATCTTGCAGGAATCAGCTGCCAGATTTATTAATCTACCTGAAAACCCCAAACAGACAAAAAAAAACCCAAACAAACAAAAAAAGTGGAATAAAAACAGACTTTAAATAAATCTTTTAGGTACATTTTAAAGGGGTTAATCAGTTCAGTGAAAGATTTTTATATCTTCTGCTGAGAGATCATGTAATGTTGGTCTGATTGCTTGTTTTGTTCAGTGAGTCACTACCATATACAGATATATATATATTTCCTCTTAAATATTACACATTTGATGCATTTTTTTCTGTTTTTTTTTTTTTTTTTTTGTCCAACCCCCTACCCCAGACACCCACATCCTGCCACAGGCAGGAGGCGCTCCGTGCCGACATTAAAGAACCAAAACCAATCCAAGGACTTTTCATTAAAGCATCTTTCATTTGAACCTTATTTCAATAGAAACCACTTAAAAAAAAAAAACCACCTTATTCCACCTTTTCTCTTTCTTTGTTGATAATCCTGCAATTTTAGACGCGATTTTGGGTTGATCACTGAAAATTTAATTGCCACTGAGACTTACAAAGAGATGACAGCATTAGGTGATATACTAAGGCATAAATACACTCCCACAAAATATGTTGCCTTATAATGAATCTAAGCAAATTAAATGCTTGCCCTAATGTTCTTCTGTACCCGTGGTTTCTGATGTCCACTACTTTTTTACTTTTGATTAAGTCTGTATTAAAATATTCATAGATTAAGTAGTGTCTTAACTGACAAGAGAATGGAAAATTAACTCAGCACCTAGGATCGCCTTGGAAATCAATCCATTATAATGAAAATAATTTTTGTTGCTTCATGGTTATGCATTCGTTTTCCTTCTCCTTCTTGGGAATGCTGGAAAATGATCTATTCCATAAACCACTTGTTTAAATCTCTCTGGGCAAAGAAGAAAAGAACTATAAATGTTAACCCCTCTCCCTCCCTTCAAACTGGGAAATATTATATTTCACAAAAGGTGCTCATAAATATTTAAAATTTTCATTTTTTTCACTTTACATACAGGCTAATGTGTGGCTTGTGTTCAAGATCACCCCTCGCAAAAATAAAAGTCAAAAAAAAGGGAAAAAAAAAACCAAAAACCAAACCCCCTCAAATTTAAATTGTCTTCCAAACATCTCCAATCACATTTACATTTAGTGTCCAAAACAAGTTGATAGGTAACATCAGTGCCAGCACTACAACGTCATACAGCGACTTCATGGTATTCTTTGACAGTTCATGTAAGTCCTGTCCCACCAAAAGTTACAAAAGATTCTGCAGAGCTTTCCTCAGCAAGCTGAAGCTCACTAGGCATTTGTGGATGCGCGTAAAAGCTGCTTATAGCACAGCTATGGCGTAAGCTATTTTCTAAGCAATAAATGGTTCAAGTCATCTATCTTGTCCCGAAATGCTACCTGTAGTTACAGCATTGCTTATAAATGGTCATAGTAAATTCAGCATCAAAGAGAATATTACAGAAAAAGACAGCAGCAGAAGCATTAGCATTATCTAGTATTTATATATGTTATCAACATAACACAGCAGTAAAAGGTTTAAATGCATATTAATGGGTACCGTGTCTAAAAATTACTAAAGTACCTATTTAGTGTATTGGATATTTTTCTCAAGGAGTGCTTGCTGTGTCTAAACAGCATAATTAGATATGTGACTTAGTACAGTTAATTCCTATTGATTAAATAACTTATTTATCTACCAAAGGAAATGGAAGGATACAAAATGTTTTCTCCCTCCTGATCCATGATCTTGTATTTAATGCTGACATGATCATTAGAAAGCCTATCACATGTAATTACTACCCTCAAATGGATCTTGAAAGGTCTAAATCATAGCATGGGCCATATACATACGGCAAGGTGGCACCAGGTATAACATGCAACTTTGCAACTGGAGTTCAGGGCTCATGATACTCAGTCACTGCACTGAGGGCCACTCTGCCATTAGAATAGAATCTTTTTGAGGCCACGTAAAAACAAAACAAGAAGTTAAAAAAAAAACCCTAAAAAAAAGGATAAAACTATCTTGAGACACTTGTTTGTTTTTAAAGGCAAGGTACAAGGCCTGCCACTTTTATCTTCTAAATTAAATGCTCCAATACATGCTTTGTTCCTTTTTTATAACTGCAGAAAGACAATTAAGAATGGCAAGAAACAAATGCCCCAGGCATGCTACACTGATATCATCAAGTGGTTATTTTGCACAATGAGAATTAACTGTACTACAGATACCCAGAGAAAATGTACAATATCTTATGCTGATATGAAACAAAACGGACATGATATAGTTTTTTGTACTTAAAACCTGTATGTTCCCTTCCCAAACTTAAGTAAAAAGCAACCCCCTCCCCACCCCCTTTTCTTCCTGTTACACAGAATAACGTTTAGATTCCAACCCTCCCCTTTCAAATAAAGTGCACTGTCCATGGCAGACCATAGGAGTAATGCAACAGGAAAAGCCCCTTTTAGTGTACTATTTAAAAAACAAACTGAAGTCGATCCAGCTTTCCCCTGGGTCTTGAGAAAGAGGAGAAGCTTAAGGGAGGGGGAAAACACCCCCTTCGCTGTCACTGCTGTTAATAGACATAGCCTTCGTTATAGGGGTGGGTGTTGCAGCAGCCACCGTCCTGCATGTAGACCATGCTCTCGTCAAAGTGAGACAGAGGGACAGTGTCCTCCTCGTTGATGTGACGCTCCATGTCAGTCTTCAGTAAAGGGCGCTGGTTGTCCGGAAAGGCCATGGAGAAAAGCGCTTCGGGGTCACACACAAACTTGTAGACGTATCTTTCTCCAGCGACCTTGGGTGACAGAAAGGGAAGAGAAAGGTGCATCAGCGTAAGGCTTCATCCACAGCTATGCATCTCCAGGCTCGACAAATTTCTGAAGGATTCATCTTCAGCATGCAATTAAATGTGAGAGCAGCAGAACTGGGAAGATAACCACACCAGCAAAGGCAATAGGGACCTGCAGAATCAGCCTCTGTGTGTTTTTGGCTTTGAGGCACTCGATAATCTGTCAGAAGATGGACTAGATATGCTACTTTTGAACTTTTTGGTGATCATTTCTTATGCTTAAGCACAAATGGAACTGTTCTTACTGGAAAGTGTACACGAATTGTCACTACAGTGACAAAATAGAATGAGTAAGTCCCACACTCTTGTGATAACTAGAAAAAAGAATCACGTTCCACAATAGAGATCTGAATTTCATTTTATACAGGTTGATTCATACTGAAGAATAAAAGCACTTAGTTATAGTGCATGCTGACTGCACACAGCCTGCGTAAGCAAACAAGTAGGCTAATATGTACTTAGCAATTGCTCATGCAAAGCCTGGGCATTTGGATTTGCTTATGGAGGGGCCATTTGTCCAAAGATCCTTAAGTTTTCCTTTACTCAGAAATACCTAGAAAAGTCTGTGCTTCATCTGCTTTAAAGCAGAAGAGTTATTAAAAAAAATACAGCATTATTGTCTTATTTGAATAAACAGTCAATATGGTATCTTTACAAGCACCCTAAGAACCATATTCAAAAAATATGAGCCATGTTGTGTGCTTCTAATAAATTTAAATTATTTCAATATAAGATCATACTGCCTGCTGCTTCTGCCTCTATCTGGCATGGTATTAAGAGTGAGCAAATGAAGGCAAAAAAATGTTGCAAACTTAACTGTTGTTACTAGTGAAAATACTCTGAAGCACCCCCTTTTGCAGATGATGCATGTCACAAAGTTTTGATAGAGTTTATATATTTTTTTTCCTCTATCAAAGTCAGCTAGTTTGTCAGATTAGAGTCTGCATTCAGAGACATTAGCATAGTCTGTCAGCATCACTTAAAACACCGAATGATTTAAGGGAGAAATATGTGCATACAAAAGTTACAGTAAAGAAACCTGACACAAACCTAAAGCTCCCATTTGATTCTAACATACACCCATTAGTCAGATAGGATGATCCTGGGGTAAATCTTAAACATGACTGTGCCAAAGTAAGCAAGAGTTCAAATTAGCTTTTAAAATGTGTGTTAATACACTCCTGTAAAAATATAATAAACTATATTAAAAAAGCAGATGCTAAATAGGTAGCAAGCTAACTGTTAGACAAACCTATAAACCATCCATATTAAATGGATACGTGTGTTGGGCAGCGTTATCAGCTTTATAGTGTTACTGTCCCCACTTTTTTATGTTGTTTCACACTCTGTAGCTTATTCTTACCTCTGTGCTACCTTTGGGCTGTGCAGTCACAAAACAAGCAGGGACAAGGAACTCACACGGCTGAAATGCTACACAGCAGCACCAAGTTCTGCATCTCCACAACTGGTCCTTGTCTCCAGTGCACTTTATGGAGTCCAAATAGAGAATTATGTGACCCACAAAAATGCATGGGACCATTGGGATGTTTTAAGCACCCTAAGGCAGTGCTAAGCAAAATTGTTTGTCAGAAAGTGAAAGGGGAGAGAGCTACAAAGATCCTCACTTTAGCATCAGACAGCTCTAAACTGAGACCTCACAAAATCTACCAGAAAAGATACCTAGTAACTCGAGCTGGTGGCACTGCTCCATTCACAGACTTGGCAAATGGCATGTTTAAACATGTTAGTCATTACAGTGCACAAAACTGGTGTGAATAAATATGGAGCAAGTTACATAGCGCAAGGTGCTCGTTATGATCTTTGATTGCATCAACTGATCTAGTAGATGCAGCAAACAGGTCCTTCCTCCTGATTTCTCAGTCAATCTACACAGCACTACAGAGTAATATTTAAGAATATATATATAAACCAGGAAGGCAGAGGAAAGGAACAGGTTGAATACTGTCAGCAAGACCAGACTGTCATACATAAATTATTGTTAAATATTTCTCATAATTCAGCATGTTATAAAATATTGAAATCCATTTAAAAATGTTATTATTGCAACACTATTGGTAAAACAGTCAAGTATTTGGTATTTTGCTAGGTATCATTTTCCTCCCCTGTCTTGTAGTCAGTAAAGTAGCCCAGTGCTGGGCAGCTAATTTGGGACTGCAAACATTATTCATAGTGTACTCTACTGTTTGCCCTTCCCAGGTGCCAGGAAGCTCTTTTGGATATTTTTGAATGTTACCTCTCATCCTAGATCATGATGTGTATTGTGTGATGCATCTAAAAACCACAGATTTTTTTTTTACATAGAAAAAAATAACTTGATGCATATACTGGACCTAGTAGGTGCAGCACAAACCTTATTGTTTGCCTAAAAGGCTGAAAAAGATCTACCTAAGAAATGCAATTACAAGTACTCCTTGTAACATGACTTATAGATTAACATGCAACATAACACTGAAATTTAATACGGAACTAGCTGCTCACCTTTTGCATGATTCCCTTTTCATAATAATAGCGAAGTGATCGGCTAAGTTTATCATAGTTCATGGCTGGCCTATTTTTCTGAATCCCCCAGCGACGTGCCACCTGCCACAGAAATGGATTAACATTGATTTGTTAAATGCATTTAACAAGCAGATCTTATCATCAGATATTTTATTTGGGAGTGGGAGGTAGAACCCTGCAGTGGAAGGCATAAATAAAAGAGAAAAGCTTGCCATGACCTGAATTTCCCATAACTCTTAATTGGACACACAATCATGCATTAAACTTGGAAAAGACTTACTCATTTGCAAATGAGATGGAAAGGTTTGGGGTAGGGAGGATGTTGAAGAAAACTTGAGAGAAAATGAAATCATATAAAGAGCAAACAGACAAAAGAGAGTCAAAAGTTTCATCAGAAAAGTTTAGAGA
Organism: Nothura maculosa; assembly: GCA_032353885.1. Taxonomy (NCBI): domain Eukaryota; kingdom Metazoa; phylum Chordata; class Aves; order Tinamiformes; family Tinamidae; genus Nothura; species Nothura maculosa. Next base: position 997,758 of record JAUBOD010000144.1, read on the forward strand.
AAGATGAAAACCTTGACACTGTGTATAATTTTACTAATCTTGCTTTGTCCTTGCTGTCAGATCACTAAATTATATTAAACACACATGTGTATCTACACATGCACACTTAGTTCATGAACTAATAGAATCTGAATTTGGAATGACAGCAATGCTTATATTTTTAGAAGATATGAGTCAAAAGCCAAGTCCCAGGCCTATACAGTACTTCAGCAAAGAAAACGAATTGTCTGAGAAGGCAAGATAATCACCTGGAAAAGCTATATGGCAGTACAAAGAATGGGAAAGAAACTATATGGCACATAGTTGTGTAATTTCTCTTAAAAAATAATAATAAAAAGGAGTCAAAAGCATCTTGTAAAGCCTCTCCAAGAACAATATGCCTTCTGCTCTGACTTATGATTCCTACTTGTCTTTATACTTCCTGTTTTATTGCCAGAGGTAATTCTTGAGAAACAGACATTTTGTTTAAAGAGCTTAACTGCTTAGTCTCCACCCTAAATTATAATCCCTTGTTGGTGACATTACAATTGCTTGCTATCAAAATTATTATCGTGCCACTGAAAGAAAAAGAAAACCATGCTCATGAAGTCTTTAAAGAAAAATGTTTGTAAGGTACATATGCATATAGTCCTGGCAAAGGGGCCCAGTAGCCAAACAGTTTCTCTGTAGACCACTCTATGAAATTTCCCTAAAGGTGTCCGGAGTCTTTTGATGCAAATCATGGATGTCATGCGGCATTTGGAACTGAAAGGGACTAAATAACAACAGTAAAAACCATGACTTTCATCTCCATCTGGAAAACAATTTTTAAAACTTCTTTAAAAAATATTATTTCCTCTCTGTGGTGCAGCTTCTCAGGCTTATGTAAATTACTGTAGTTCTGCTATCTTCAGCTATGTTGTAGCTGCACTGAAGCATACCTCCAAAGCACATCCATTTACTCCAGCTGTAGATTTGCCCTAGATACGTAACCTTGATTCGTCTATTCATCTCTGTAACGAATGCCTACATCTCTTCATTCAGTTCTGCTAAGTTTTTTTTCTGCATTAATCCCTCAAACACCCGTCCTATCAAGTTTACATAAAAAAGAAATAAAACAGCAAAGTTAACAACAACAGAACAGTGAATGAGAATATGCTGCATTGCATAATATTTTGACATTCCTAAATAGGCAAGCAAGTCCAGAGGCGACTAAGTTTTAAGAATGTGCTGGCCATCTGATGTGTCTTGTTAGGACTACTGGAGGGATTCAGGTCCCTCTTCTCCACCCCACCTTCGTGCTGATGCCTATGAGTATGATATCAGGCAGTAAAAGCAGAACTATAACCATATCAGCCCTCTGATTTCACAGCTGCCTGTATGAACAAGTCTGCTTTCTCAATGAGTTCTGAGACTTGAAAAGCTGATATATATTAGTGTTTGTTGTCACCATTTCTATAGGGACATGAGCCTGCAAAAAGGGGCGTCCTGGAAAGGTCTCATCATGAACACCTGACCCGCCACAGCTGAACCAACAAGCTCTCTGGCTTCTCTTCAGTCCACATCTAGCAACCAACAATGTGTGCGACATCCCATAGGCTATTTTTACTTTAACTGACAGTTTCTTTCAGACTCGTGACGTTCATGTGAACACAACCTGGACTCCTTTGTACTCGCTAACAGCACAGGGTAGCGAGCAAGTGTTGGGCTGTCTGCTTTTTAGATGTGGGGCTGCTCAAAAACACACTGCAACCACGGCGCTGACAGAAAAAGGAGGTGACCTGGTTAGCTTAAGTCAGAATAGTCTGCTTTTCAGAGAATTACAAAATAGAGAAATCTTTAGCTCTTGTTTTGTTGTCTTTTTTTTTAAGTAATAAAATCTATACAGTTTTTTTGTATTGCCTGCTGGGAATTATCCTTTCATAAAACTCTTTAAATCTTGAAAATATTGGACATAGGTTAAAGATAAGATAAAACCAAAAAGGGAATGAAACACTAAAGGTGTGTGTGGAGGAAGAAATCATATATTAACCCTAAAATAAAAGCCTTTCCAAAGATTTCAGGCTGCTCTGAAGTTTGAAGACTTGCCAGTAAGCTTTCAATACCAAATGGACCAAAAATGTGGCCAAATCCTCAGCTGTACAATGCTGCCAGAATGTGCCACTGCGAATACGGTTAATACAGTGGGCTCTCCAATAAAGCAGCACCAGCATCCAAGTCCCTCTGGCAACCTCAGCAAGGTCATGTCCAGAGGAGAAGAAACATCCGTGCTGTCTCTCATCCCAAGCCGCCGTAGCACCATCCCCTCAGGACTGTTGGCAGCTCATGTAACTTCAAGCAATCTAAAAGCTTTCTTACATTATGTCACCAAACAGCAGAAATAGCTGGTGGGAGGCAGAAACAGCCTTACAACCCCTGAACCATCCTACTTAGCTGTAGCTGTGAGTGGATCCTGACTGTAAATTTGCTGTGGTTTCCTGTTACCCAACTCCTTCCAAAGGGTAAAATCATAAACCAAAACGATATCACTTTTTGACAAGCCTAATCAAAATATCCACATCAGTATTAAAATAGAATACAGGCATACCAGATTTTCTAACAGTTTCCATTTATATATTATAGATTAAGGATAATTCAAATGCTACCCAGTTCAAAAAGATTATTTAATAAAATGTTCAATTTATTCCTTTGTCACACAAATGAACTAAGTTATGGTTCAGCAAATATTTATGAATGCAAGTTATTTTATCTACCCATGAGTCTTTCATGGGCCAGGGGAGCAGCATGTGTACACTGAATGTTTGCAAGAAGAGGATCTTAAGTGTGCACTAAGCAACCTACTGGTAGAGACAGGCAAGGAGATTTTTATAAGAGCTATTTCTTTTAATTTTGATAGGATTTGACAGGCTGAGTTTCTTAAACTCCTTTTCAGTTCATATCAGACTCTGGGTCTTTCACTATAGACCTAAGTTCTGAGCTCCCACGTGGTCACACTGGAGAATATATGGTGCTAAAGTCTATTTAGAGACAAATTTTCAGGAGAGCATGAACACACAGCAACTTGCCACTTACTGTGTGAAGGCATTCTGAAAATCTAGGCCCCAGAGTAATGTTGAGTGTCTGGACCTCTGTCACTTTCATTATTTTCTACAATTAGTAAATCAAGACCATACTTAACAGATCTCTATCTTAACTGAAGCAACATTTCTCTTACCAGTCCTCCTCATCATACTTCTAAAATACTACTGATGCAAAATATTGAAGGAAAATAGTGGCTGACTTCAAGGGAGCCCTGTTTAACTTGTAGGACATCTTGGTGGACACAGAGGAACACTGTCCTCCCAACTCACCTCTTCTGGCTCGATCAGCTTGAATTCCATGCCTCGACCAGTCCAGGCGATGAAGTGGGAGTTTGATGGGTCATCGAGAAGAGCTACTAAGAACTGCCAGAGTTGAAGCGAGCCTCGCCGTTGATATGTGGGTCCCTCACGGTACATTCCTGGCTCCTGTTTGACGTCACCTAGACACACACACACACACACACACACACACACACACAATAACAATAATGTGCATTGGCACTCAGTTTGTCAGAGAAATTGCTGAAGCAATTGTTAAAGTTAAGGAAATAGAAATAATTCTTATTTCCCTTTCTGCTATTAATTGTATACACCATTACAGCAATGCATAATGTACTCATAAACTAAAAAGTACCTAGATTCAGTCACACTTTATGGCAGTCTCCCTAGGCCTATCCCCATCTACTCCTGAAACATACAAATCTCTCTTGCAAACCATTTTGCAATATCCTTTATCAAAAAGAGAGCACAAACTATTTTTGTAAGCAACTCTGATGTCTGCAGAACTGCATTTGTATACAATCCTTTGCACAAGCCCCAGTTTTGGAAATGTAATGTATGCTTCATAAAGCTGCAAAACCCTACTGAGTGAAACTTCTTTTGCATGCAAATTCATCCAAGGAAAATTTGACAAAGTATTTGACTTGGACTTAAACAGCATGTGCTTTATGTATAGGTATGCAAATCCTGCAGATATGCGAGTTCCTCTGTGGCATATTGGACTTGCATATAAGCACCCATAACATTTATTCATATCTGCATATTAGATTGGCATTTCCCCCACAGAGCAGTAACTTAATTCTTTTAAAATTTCAAATCCAGGGAAAGCTATTAAAAAACAACAATACTCTGCTGTTTCACAAACAGCAGTGAAAAACTGTCCTGCTTACTGTGTCTGTTGTTTTTAAATCTTTCTTTTCAAACATTGATAGCTGAAAGCTCTGATGCTGAAGCAAAGACTTTTTTTTCCCACAGCAAACAATGACAGCAATCCTGGATACCTTGGAAAAACTCCTCAGTTTGACTACCAGAACAACAGCCTTGCAAATAAGAGGCATGAGCTTGTTTAATGCTGAAAGCAAGGATTTTACATTCAACCACAGCATTAAGATGCTCAGATGGCCATTATGGAATAGCTCTGTGTAGCGAAAGTAAGAATAATAATATTAAAAATGGAGTACTTCCTTTTGTAATCAGGAAAGAAAATTGAGTCAATAACTATGGAAAGCAAATAAATCAACACACGGCTTTAAGTATCTGTGAGGCACAGGTTCCAGGCCTGAAAGACCTTCTTTTTTCCAAAGTCAGGATTATTGTCTTAACGAGACGGTCAGATTCTTAGCCTGCGATGATCTTTGATTTCAACAGAAGCAGCTGGGAATCTGGTTCTGAAACATCAAGTCCAGTCCTGGGCTTATCTTGCTTTTTCTTTACTGGTCAAAACATAACGACCTATCATCTTTCCTCAAAGATCATCATGCTACAGGCATTATCATACACATCTCTATCATGGCATCAATCTTCTTAAGCACAAGGTGTTGTCTCAAAAGACAGCCATAACACCTAAAAGCAGACTGCTTCCTTTGGGGGCACACAAACACTTCCAAAGATGATTTTTCCATTTATTTGTATTTCTTATCTATTCTCCTTCCATTCTTTGTACAATGAGAACGTGGGAGGAAAATTTTCAAGAACAATGGAGACAAATATTATTGCCGAAGAGTAATACTACTTTCGTACAGTACAGGCCTGATCCTGCTCCATAAATGTAAATAGAAATTTGCCACTGATCCTTCACACAGGTCAGGCACACAATGATTTTTTGGAGTGGAATGCAGGGTCAAAGGGGATGCTGAACTGGCACAAAACACATCTGTGTGTTTATGTATGTGTAGATATATACATATGTATGTATATAAATATACAAAAGTAAGCAGATATTATATTTAAGCATATATTCTAAATAAATAAATAATAAATGAATTTAAAGGCTAGAATAAAAAACAGACTTTCAGTAAAATCAGCCTTTCACTGAATGTGTCAGTCCTGTGACAGGATTTCAGATAGTTTAGGATTTTAGATAGGATAGTTTAACAGTCTTTGGTGTTAGGTATAGTATTTTTAAAATCATCTGTTTATTTTTTGCTGTTCCTCACTATCTCCGAAATGCATTTGTGACACTTTAGTTTGAAGAATGTCTAATTCTCTAAGTTGATTTCATTTCAGTCTCCCATTCTTCGGCGACCACAATAAATAAGTGCTAAACACAATAGTACTGTAGTTCATACAAGTTAAAGTTATTCCCAGGACAAAACAAAACAAAACGGAAAAAAAAAACCTCTGAAGATCTGCAGCTGTATTTTTAGCTCGGGTCAGAGACCTGTTCACAAATTCATCGGGAAGATATCTAATCTCTCCTGCTAAAATAAACAAAGCTGGACATACACTAATGCAAATAAGTCACTATAGCAAATTTAAATAGTCAGTCTCCAAATGACTTTCCAAAATTGCAGACTAACAGAGTCACTGGCACAGAGTACTGCTTCCATCTACTTTGATTATAATGAGATAAATCTGAAATCAACTGAATTACATCAGGAAACTGTTTTTACATCAGTGTAACTGAGGATAATTTGAGGCATTAATTTTACTTGACCCCAGAATCCCTATTAAAAAATGGCTGTTATAATAAGTAATGCTGTGAAAAGGTCACTGATTTGTTATCAGTCCCATTAGAAAATGAAACACTAGTAGAATGTTTAATGCAGCACAAAATACACTTATACACAAAAATATCTTGTACACTCACTGTCCACAATTCATCTCTTAACAGACAAGAGGCTTAGTCCTCAGTAAAAACCAAATTGCTGCCTTCTCATCTGCTTTGTTAATTTCAAGGACAGCTTACATTAAATCGCTAAAAACAAACGTGATCAAGAGTGCAATGGAAATCCTCCTATTAATTCTCAACATTACAAGAATTAAGCTCCTCTGTAAGAACTGGCAAAAGCAGAACGACATCTTATTGAAAAAGAGACTTTGGTTCAAGAGACTAAGGTCAGCTTTGGTTGGTTGCACTGCAAATGGTGTGTTAAGGAATCCTTAACACATTATCAACCTTTTTTGATCAGCAGATAAAAATCCCTCTTCTCTTCCTTTTCCAATTCCCAATATTATAGGAAAAAAAAAAAAACCCAGAAAAAAGAAGAAAACAACAAAACAAGAGATGTGTCACACATACCATCAAACTTCTCTGGAACAACACAAGTGTCATCATAAAACTGCCTAGGTCCCTTTTCATACATACAACCTGCAAGGAAAAGAGAGAAATAGAGGGGTTTATTTAAAAGATATAGGAATAAAGATGAGATCATAGAGTGAATGTCAGAGGGAATGCTAAGTCATACAGGAGTCCAATTAGTATCCCGCATCCTTTATGTACCATCCACCCACAAAATGTTGGGCTCAAGATGTGGATGTTTAATTGAAATCTGCATTTCTAAAAGATAGCTAATCTTCACCTGTAAATGGAGTGTCCATTTTTCTCCATATTTTATCCAAAATGTTTGTCTCATTTCATATTTGGGACAGTATGGTTTCAGCTTTGATTGTAAAATTCTGGTTTACCAGAACTGCTCTGCATGGCAATCTCAGCCTCACGACCACCCCTTTGCAGAGGCACGGCACAGGGCACATCATTCCCAGTCTCCTCCTGCCTTCCCATGACCCTCCACGTAGTCACATACATATTAGTAATGTGCTTTTTGCCATGTGGCTGCAATGTTCAATTGGAGACTTTTTCTCCCACTGAGAAGCCTAGGAGGAGTAGCTCCTTCTCACAGTCATTTTTTCCAATATATTCTTTCCCGATACCACTGGTCTAGTCCATGTTAGCATATTAAAAACATATTTTCTTTAATGTGCCCAGATTACCAAACAATTCAGACTTGTGGAACTGCCCTGTTCTGCCCATTATTTACCACTCTGCCTATCTCTGTGCCATAAAGTTATCAATTAACTTACTTCCATAATGTTTTTGAAAATGTTGAATACTGAATTCCTGATATCAATTCCTAAAGAATCATAACAGAAACAATCCATTCAATGATTACCCAGTGACGGCCACTTTTAGATTTGTCAGTTAGCCAGATCTTAATGTATTTAATGTATGCTTTATTGATATTGCATAGTGCTAACTTCTTAATCAAAAAGTAATGCTGGGGTAAGCAAATGCCCTAGAAAATCCAATCATGTCATACAGACACTAGTATCTTTATCAATCAAACTTCTAATCTTAACAAAGAATGAAATCAGCTTTGTTTGACATGACCTTTATTCCATGAAATCACACTGAATGACTTCCAAATGCAGAAAACAAATATTTATTGACCATCACTGCCTTTTCTACGTCATTCATAACAATTCTACCACCTCTGAACATTTATGGCAGTATAACATTGTTAGCACTGTTTTTTTCCCCTATCTATGCTGTGAATAAAGCTCAAATTTGTTACCTTAAGCCTACAACTTGTGGATTTTTCCCTGGTGTTTTTTACCTCCCTTATCAAGCTTCTGTACTTGATATAATTTAATACATGGAGACTTCTATATACTTCCATATTCTATCTTGCCCTCCTTTTTAGGTATTACTTTATATTTCTATGATCTGCCTTTACTCTATGACAGAAATAGGTGGGCTTTTAGCCAATTTTCTTGTTTTCTAGTTATCTTTTCCGTTGTGTCTTTTGATTATTGAATGAAGTCCTATTAAAGGGCTTTTATTCATATGTCTGTCTAAACTGCCATCAATTTCATATACAATTCACCTCAAGTTTTCAGAAGTAGATCCTTGGAGGAAAAACAAGCAAAAAAATACAACAAAGACTGCACTCTGACTAAAATAAGATGCATTAAAACAGGAGAGGGGAAGGTATTTAAGTAGTTATTTTTATTTATTTGCATCTGCGTCATACATAAAGAGCTACTGGGTAAGTAAGAGTTTTGCTATATATTAATTGGCTGTGCAAATGGTTCTAAGAATCAGAAAAAAACTGAAGAAGAAAAAAATCTTATAGTGATCCAAAGGGAAAGCCAAAAACATGGATCAAAACCCTTTTAAAGTATCAAAATGATTATTTAACATTTAACTGAGCCTATCACACCAAGAGCCTGGAAAATATCATCTTAACAGACAGGGCAAGATGGACAAATTTATAAGCATCACTTCCTTTCAATAGCTGGAGGCCTTGAAAAGGAAAATGAGTAAATTTATAATAAAGTTGCTTTGGTCATAATCAACCTTTGGCATTACAAGAAGCTATAAGGAATCAGTGCATCAAAAACCCAGGGCTGGGAAGGGAAAGAAAGATGGTATTTTCTCAGCAGGAGACTTAAACTAGTGAACCCCAAATCCCTCTAGATATTTTTTACATCTCTCTCGTACAAAAATGATACATAATATAAAACTTAACTTCTGTTCTGTTTGGGTGAGCCAGGAAGCCTTCTTGCCTCATGTAAATGGAATGGCAGCTAGGCACTTCTGAAAGAAGAAGACAACAACACTAGTCAAAAGACTGTCTGGAATTAAAAGTGCGCAGTCTAGCTGCAGATAGAGAAGCAGCAAACAAAAGGACACAAGTTACAACAAGGTGAGATCTGTCAACAAACAGTTACCATTTCAGAGCAGCACGAACGAGACTGCAAAAAAGAAAATCTTACAGCGAGGATCACTGATCCCATCTAACATAGGCCCTTGGACTCAAGCCCTTATTGAAATCATCCTTGCTAAAAGCTGATCCCCGGGATATAAAACCATTCACAGACCAAAAGCCACACGAGACAGTATTAATATTTGAAACCCTGTGCTTGTGTGTCCTTCTTGGTAACTAATTTGACATAGCATCTTTAATCAGTAACATAGAAAAGCCTGCCAATCACATCAGAGACTTACAAACTCTGCAAAAATATGGTATTATTAATACAAGCAATGTCAAGGTGAACCTAGAGCAAGGTCTGGTTTTGAGATTTTGGTTAAGGATCTGATAGGTTGAAGAAATTATCTGCAGTTTAAGCATTTAAACTGGTTAAGGAATTCAGACACACTATTTTCACCCACTACCTCCACACCTTTGAGCAAAACCCCTTCTGCACACGAATCCCTACAAAATGAACATGCATATTCAAAGTAATACAAATGTTTGTTTGCTATTCCCCTCTTCAAGTATGCAAGAGTGAGAAAAAAACAAATGAAAACATCGTTCTTTGAACATCTTGATATTTTTCCCCTGTATCTTGCTCTTTCTCCAAGTAGCCACATCCTGTGCATAGGGATTAGCAAATAGAAATGCATCAAAAATGTTTGCTCTCCTCGACGATGTTTAACCTACTTTGTGGATATCAAAAGTCTTGCTTAACAAAGCCTATTTGATCTTGAGATAAACTCCTACCCTAAACTACGCAATATGTTACCAGCAACATGTAACTTGGTAAGAGATGCAAGCAGAGGTCAAAAGAGCAGACATTAGTTTTCCAATGCTGCCAACAAACTCTTTCAGAATGCAATTCTAAATTTCACTGTTCACTGACTAGTGATGAGTATCAAAGATCTGGCAGGATAAGAAAATGAGGTTTTACATTGCCCTCACAAAGCAAGAGAAACACGGGGCAGTAATAATTGTTTCCTCCAAGAGTCCGAGGTCTCTCCTGCACATCTCTGCACTGCTCCTGGTGCCCCTGCCTGGAGGGGGCAGTGCTGCCTTCTCTGCCCTCCCCCCCCATCCAAAGTATTTCAAAAGCCCCAGTGACAACCACTCTGAGCAGCCGCAGGAATCACTGATTCAATCACCACACGAGTCAAGCCTGGTTTTGCAGACCAGAAGTCAAGGCTACAAGTAGCAGCTCACCTGCAAAGAATCACTCATCTTACCAAGTAGATTGAATTTTAAAGAGAATGGAAAAATCTACGTAAAAAAGAGGAAGTCCGAGAACTGAAACAGATGCTATTTTCTATTTTAGGTAAAAAAAAAATTCACTAGTATTGGCAACAAGACCTGTTCTTGACTCCTGAACTCCACTCTGACAACATGATCAACAGAGCATACGGAAAAAAGAATTATGTACCTATCCAAAGAAAGTTCTGGTTTTAACCAATTTGGGGTTTCATCTCCTATGCTCCTATTAATTATAATTAACATCTGGAGCATAGGAGATGAGCATTGTTTGTACCGACATTACTTAATCTTTTGGTTAGCTTGTGTTTAAATAGTCCACAGAGGATGGAAAAATATAGCAAGGAAGAGTTTATTTCTCGTAAAGTAACTAGAGTCTTGTTATCCTAAAGTGCTATCAGTTAATTTATGACTATCAGAGTGGGTCAGACTCTAATCAAATTGTAGAAACATTTCCAAAGTGATTATTCAATCAAATGACTAACATGGTTAATTAGGAGCCATAAACATTGCTCTGAAGTTCATCAAAGTAATGACTTGCCCAGAAAAATTACTGCTAATTAAATTGCCTGCTGCTTTCATTTCTACCTTATCTAATAAAAAGTCCAACCAATGAAATTTAGCATTGCAGTTTTAAATTGTACTAAATGCTTGACTAAGACCCAGAAGTATTTTTACTAGCTAAGCGGAGTTACTTCAAAAGAAAACATTTTAGTACAGAAATTACAGAGCAATTATATGTTTTCTTCTCCTTAAAGTATTGTTTCAAGAAGATAAATATGAGAGAAGTAGGAAACTGGCATAAAACACTTCAGAGCAGCATTCAAGTGTTTGAGGTGACTGATGCTATTGCTTTTTAGCAAATCTCTGCATCTAAAAAATGTGCCTGGATTTAGGATACACAACACGTTCAGACTTTTAACGAAATATTTTACATCGTGAAGTTAGTTATATCATTTGAAGAAAAGAACAGCCCAATTTAAAATAAATAAATAAATAAATAAAAAGCATAGGGACATGTGCTGCGATTAATTTGGAATACTTTGAGGTCATCCTCCTTGTTTCTGTTCCTAAGGGCAGTATAGCAGACATCATAAGAGAGAGAATCTGGACCTATTTCATGTTGCTCTGAATACATTCTTTCCCAGTAGGACTGTATTTTAAAATTATATATAATCTAGATACTGCAGAAATGCTTTCTCATCTGGGAGCATCACAGAGGAACTACCAGAAATATGCTTTGCTGTGCCTTAGTCAAAACACTTCAAAAGAAAAAAGTCCAAACAGACTTCCAAGACAAGAAAAAAAATCTGCTACTGAATTTAGTAGGCACAAAGGTTGTAGGTTTTACTGTCAAATGAGACATTTCATAACCCCCCTCTGTAAGGAAGTATTAAGCTATTGTATCAGAATTTAAAGGGCTAGGTTATAACTCTGAGTAATTAAGGGCCCCTTACTGCTCTGCGCAGACAGCAATGCAGAGAGGTTACCAGTTCACTCTGCAAAGCATCAGACCCAGCTTCAGACTCCCTGCCCAGGTACACAGGGCATACTGAGCTTTTCCATGCAAACAGACTTTCTTTCCTTGAATAAAGCAGTGCCAAGGAGAAACTGGAAACCCAAACTGAGATTTATTCCCTTTGATTCTGAAGTTGCACAGCCTTACTAACCAAGGGCAAGTTGCTAATTTAACACTATCTCTCTAAATTACTTTTTAGTTTGCTTTATTGAGATCATCTTAAGATTTGGAAGCCCATATGCATGTGACAGAGCATAACATGATACAGAGGTATTGTCTGACATACATATATATGTATGCTGGAGAGAGAAAGGCTTAAGAGATATGTACGATCTGAGCAAGGATGGGCAGGAAAAGCTTAGCTACCTGCCTGGCTTTTAACTCAACACAGCAGCTTACGTCTATACTACAATGGACTGGCAGCTGCCACGTGCACTGAGCCTGCAAACAAGCCCCACAATGACCAAACCTCAGCCCATGCACAGAACGTGTTTCCTTCTCTCTATGTGTAAAACAAAGTGATGACATCAAAGCCGGGACCACGCCACGCCACTACCTGCTCTCCTTGCTACACTCCCTGACCTCAGTTGGTCAGAGGCCCTAGCACTTTGGAGGTCTCCACTCGCCAGGGACACAGAACACACTATCCTAAGCTTCTCAATCATCCTTTTGGTCTTAGAAGTAAGGAGAGAAGCTTTGGTTCCAGTTTCAGTGACTCACAGAATCACAGAATGGTTGAGGTTGGAAAGGACCTCTAGAGATCATCCAGTCCAACAACCCTGCTCCAGCAGGGACACCTTGAGCACGGGGCACAGGGTGGCATTCAGGTGGGTTTTGAAGACCTCCAGAGATGGAGACTTCACAACCTCCCTGGGCAGCCTGTTCCAGGGCTCTGTCACCTTCACAGTAAAGTTCTTCCTCGTATGGAGATGGAACTTGCTGTGTTTCAACTTACATCCATAAAAACTGGTGACTCAAAGCTGGTGAATCTGTATGAACAGACTGAGAGAGACGCCCCTTCTCCCTCCCCAACAGGGAAATGCATGTGCAGAGCATCTCCTTCATGCTGCAGGGCCCAGAGGGGAGGCCAAAACCCCCAGAGAGCTAGGAACAACCTAGCTGCATGGCACTGAGCACATGGAGCAACACGTGAGTGCCAGTCCTCCTACGGGTATCTCACAGGGCTCGGCAACGCTCTTTCTGGTGCACTGCAAGAGACGGCTGAGCAGCAGGAGAGATTTTTTTTAACTTAGTACAAAGGTGGCTTTTTTTTATAATGAAACCTTCAAGTCAGAACACATTATACTCTCGGCCTCAAACTTAGTAACATTACAATCGCAGTGCAAAGAACTTTTCTATTCTCTGATTTCCGAGAGCACTGACAGGCTGTTTACAAAGGATCGCTTCATCCACTACGGAAGCACATTTAGCTGCATGCTGGAAAGCAGCTGCTTAACCCCAGCAGTAAGCTGGCCAGCTCGGTGGAAAAGCAACACTCAAATCACCAGGCAAAACTGGACTTCTTAGGTAAGACAGTTGTTCAAATGAGACTGCTACAAGTTGCTAAAGTGGCAGCCGATACCACTGAGGAAAAAGGATGATCTGTGTGTTGCTGGGACACAAATCAAATGAATCCTTTTAATTGTGAAACCTTTAATTTTGTAAACCTGTAGAATACATTTAGATTAAAAACCATATGTCTCTACATACCAAGACATTTAGGTAGAAATATTGGAAATAATGACATAATCTTTCTATGTAGGAATTGCTTGAGCTTATTCACAACTCAAAAGCTGGTGAGTGATTTAAGCTTTAATTAACCCTTTAAAACCTCTATCCCCACAGAATCTACACAGTTACAACAGAGTCCCATAACCTGGTAAAATCCTGGCAATACGAAAGTCAACACTGACTTTTGTTTAGCAAGGCAAGTATGTGAAATGCGGATGCATGAAGTTACATAAGTCAACCTAAAGCCACTATATTCCCTGAAACATCAACAACAAATAATCTAAAATTAGGAATTCTTTTCCCAAATCATTGTGTGTGTTGTTTTAAGAGTTTAAAAGCATTCAACACGGAAGCTTTTGGGCTTCATTTTCAGAATCAATGAACTACATACATATTGGCAATTTGAAAAACATTATGCTATGTGCAAGTATGTGCACAAATAGACGTGAATATATTCCTTTATAAAGAAAGTAATTAAAATATTTTAAAGTAATTTCATTACTTGATTTTTGTTGTCTTTATAATTTAATAAAAGTTTAATTCTTCACATTTCTCTTGACAAAATCTACCGGAGAAAACTAGATCTGGCCCCAGCTACTTCATCTAGGTGAACTTAGACACACACAGAAAGCAAACCTTAAGCAAACAACTTCCTTTCCACAACTTAGGTTTTTAGATCTATGACAACATCTAATGCATTTTCTGAGACCAGATGTCAACAGCCTGTCGAGGCGATGTGTAACTTTTTATACAGCCAAGTAGGAAAACAAAGGCTCATACATCTAGTCCTGGATCGAAATCCCACATGGAACCGATCTTTCTAGCATATTTTAAAATCATGCATTTACTTTTATTAACCTTAATAACTTTAAAACACACTTTAAGCATCGCTCCCTTTTGAGTTCAGTGGAGCAGAGGAATCTTTCCTCTCGCTGCCCCCCTTCGCCTTTTGTCGGTGATCTTGCAGCAAAAATGTCTGTGTTGCTTTTTCTCCCCCGCCCCATCCCCTGCCTGTAAAATCGGAGTTGGACAAACACTGCACGGCTGAAGTGACATATTTGAATGGAATTCAGACCAACCAGTTCCTGTTTATGTTTCTGATTTGAGAACGCAGCCTTCTCATTCACTATACATTAGAAACACACCAAGGCCATAAAGGGTGTCAGCTTACAGGCAGGCCGGGCCAAGGCGCATTAATCATTACTTTAAGGCAACTGGCAAGAGCAGCAGCTGAGGGAACACTACACCCTTCAGCTCGGCATAAATGGACATTCCAGGGTTTGGGCTTTTTTTTTTTTTTTGCCTTTTTTTTTTTCCCTTCCCTTTTTCCCCTCCCCTTCAGCATCCATTTTATGAATGAAACTTCAGGCTGCGCCAGAGTCCATTCATATAAAAGCTGCGCTCGCAGGGCTCGGTCTCCCGGGATCCATCGGTCTTGGGTAAGGCCAGTGTGATTGGTTTAAGGCAGGCTTCAGCCTTCCATTACTGATTTAAAATGCAGCCCGTGTCCATTTGACCTGCGTTAATGCACAAAGAGTAAATCCAGACTGTGCTCTCAATCCTCAAATCAAATCATTAGCCAGGGCCACTTACTGTAACTGCAGATTTAGAGGATATTTATCCGTTTCTTTGAAAAAAGCAGGGGCTGCAGGACAATTTTTCAGATCGTATTGTCTGCTTTAAGAAGAAAAAATAGATGTATGGCCTCCTGCCTACTTGCTCATATCAACATGGTACTCCAGCTTGCTTTGTTCATAAAGATAATAATATCAAATTAATTTTAGTCTAACTCCAAATTTCTTTCAGACAGTTAGTGAATAAATAGAGGAAATGATAGGAAGTGGAGAGGTAAAGTTCTGCCTTTCACAGCAGTTCTCCTAAGTTCAGGTTTCCTACGTGCCCGCTCAGCATCTCTGCCACCGTGATTCCCTCTTGTCCTACCACACAGGAGCTGATTTGTGTCTAGGTGTTTTAGGAGCAAGTGTGAAGCAGCTTAACCATTGGCTCACTCACTGAGGCAGGGCCGTATGGATGAGCTCCTGAAGCAAAGCCTTTCAAACTGCACTAATAATATTTGGGAAAACTGCAAAACCCAAATAAAGAGAAAGGAAGACTTCTTAACTTTAATTCAGGAGCAAACTGCTGTCCCTTACAGCCTCCTGCCTTCATCCCCAGCAGATTTTCTTGCAGAAAAACTATACTGTTGTGCAAAGTACTCTGTGCAGATGCATTTTTAAGCATCGTATCTCTTGAAAGGAGCGGGTCAACTCTGTTTTACAGAGTATTTTATTAAACTCTGTTGAAAATACTGCTAATATTTGCAACCTGACAAGAACAAAAAGAAAAAAAAAGAAGAAAAAAGAGAATTTGAAGGAAAGATTAAGCAGCTAGAGGATTTATGAAGAAAGATTTCAACAACTGCTTGCACAGAGCATACGTGCAGACTGTCTACAGAGATTTAGAGGTGCAGTGCTAATACCAAGGAATTGTTTCGGATGAGGCAAGGAGGTGTAGCTACGAGCAGGGGAATGCAGCTGATCAAAGGAAAAAAAAATTAGGCTTACTATCAAGAAACGCTCCTTAGCTGTGAAGTCTATTAGGCTGTGAAATAATCTCCCAAGGGAATAATTGTAGCAATAATACTTAGCACTCATACAGCGCTTTACATTTTCAAGGCTCTGTACAAAAAATTGTCAATGTAATTAAAGAGGATAGTGGAAACGCCATGCACTGTGTCAGTTTAAATGCTACACTGGTGAATGTACTGGAGAATATCGTGGAAAAAAGCAACCCTGTGTAGACTCCCACTGACAGCTAAGATTTCCTTTCTTTCTTCCCATTAATATATCCAAACGTCTAAAGTTTACTTCTAGGACCAGAACTGACTTCACTGAAAAAACATCCATCCAACAGAATATCCAAATATTGCTTTTTTTTAAAAAGTAAAAATAAACATACTCCCTCAAAATACATTTAAAATCTTACTTTTTTTCTTGACATTTTAATTCATCACATTCCCTAATTTTACTTCACAAGCTGCAAAATTAAATGGAATGTCAGCTGACCTCAAAGAAAAAAAAAGCAGGGATCATTTTCCAAAATAATTTCCACTGATTTGCTTTTCAAAAAACACCACATCGGGTTTTCGGAAGTCAGTCATTACATAAATGCACATTTACAATATGGAGAGTAGAGAGCTGGTATTATGCTTTGTATGTAACAGGTTGAGTGCCATAATCATAATTTCCTGGGTAACCTTGAATCAAGTCCTTTTTTGCACATGAATTTTGATACAGCCTTGTGCCTCGGGAACCTTGCCTCTTGAGTGCACAGATCAAAACTGTTTAGGGGAAGGGAGGTCTGTGCTGCAAACAGATTTGCAGGTGGACCCCGTGCTTCATTTGCTACAGAAGCTTGAAGTTGTACGGGTAATGAGGCAGAACGCTCCAAGAAAGGAAAAAGATGACCTCAAGATTAATACAGCTGAATGATCAATTTTAGGCCCCAACAAAGCTACTTCCAGCCCCTGCAACATTTTCCAGACTTGTTCTAGTCATCTATGTCAGCTTTTTCATATTATGTATTCTTTATTCATGCCGTGCAGAAATTGGGATGTTCCTATCTGACGCCCCTGTATTTCCTTGCACGAAAAAAAATAAAAAAAAATAAAAAATGAAGTCACTAGGAACTGAGCTTGGAACATACATAACATAACATTCTTTTGAAATTAGTCAGTGGGCACCCAAATTAAGCATATATTTCTGATTTGTCTGCCTGCTTCCTTTCAGTCTTATAAGGGGAGCAATTCCTCATCTATTCTCATGTGCTGATAAGGGGTGTTTACTGCTGGTGAAGTCCTCAGGAATTAAAGGTTTTGATAAGCAAGCGAGAAAATAAGCCAAGGAGAAAGAAAAAGCTATTCAAAATTACTGATGTGACTAGTATCTCAGAAAACAAACTTTGGACGTGGCAAGGATAGAATCCCAATTTTCCTCAAGACCATTCAAGTACATTATTCATAATGCTACCCTGAAATAAAACTGCAAGAAGTGCTCTGCTAATGCTTCTAACCTGCTTGTCAGGGCCTGAATCTACCTAGAATTCAGCAGATATATTTCTGGCCATCAGCAGTAAGCTTATGCAAGTAACAAAGCCAAGTCTTTTCATTTAAACAATTAAACAGATGACTTAAAAACAAGATGTGCTATCTGTAAAAGAATGCTCTATTTTCCTTTGTTAGGAAAAAAAAAGGTCTTGGGAAACATTGTAGTCATTCTATATTCATTAAGGATGTAATGTCAAGTCTCTATCACTGTGCTTGGCTGCATCTTTGAAGTTGCTAGCTATAACATCAGGTACTAAATACATCTGTGACTGGCAGCTATAAAAAAATCTGTTGTAGAAAATAAGTTCTTATTCAGCATATAGACATGTGACACCCTGTGACTTGTAGAAGTGTGGACAGATAAGAAAGAGCTTCTACTTTGTTGACATTTTTCTTTTTCCATTATCTGAAACATTCTGCACTAGAAATTGCATACCTGCAATTACAATTACAACTAATTGATCTGCCATTTCCCATGTCATAATTAATGTCATGTTTTAATAGAGTTATAATCATTCCATAATAATGCTTTTCATTCACCAGCTTCCCACAAAGTATTAAAGTATAGCACACAAAAGCAATGAACTTTACGAGGCTGTTTCAAAAACATCCCTAAAGGAACATCTTGGTGTATTACAATGAACTTTTAAAATATGTTTCTGTATTCTTATCTGAGCTGCAATAAAACACCAGGCAAAAACAGACTTTTCACTCTGGCATTCCTTCTTCTATAAACATCCATAGGTGAAAAATAAAATCAATGATTCAGTGACAAATACATTATGCTTCCTAAGGGGTTATTTAATGTACTCTTAGCAGGGATGGAAAATGATGGTTTCTACAGAACAGATGGTAACAAGACAAAATATCAACAGACCACAGTTGTTGACTGCAATTTATGGAGTGTACAGATGTGTCAACTTAAATGCAGTGATTCTGAGGCCAATAAAAGTACTTCCTGATACCAACAGATTAATTTTTCATGACCACTGGTTACACAGCTATTACATTTTTAAAAACTAATTATTCATCTACAAAAGAAACAACAACTTTGCTTGAACATCATTACTATAAAGTGGAATGTTGCTCTCGCTGGCAACAACAACAATAAACAACAAACAACAATAAGGAACTATGGGATTGGATGCAAGTTTGAACATCATCCTGTAAGAATAAACTCTCGGTTTTTTTTGCAATAAAGAACATTGCAAAGAAAGATGAATGCCAGCAGCCAACACAGATTTAAAGTAATCATATACTATAAGGAGATCCCACTTCCTAGCCAAATGCAGGCATGCTTACAACAGGGCCTTTTTTTACTCTTTCATTTAGCAGGATGAATAACAGTGCTTGTTAAGACTGGCAAGTGCCTGAAACTGCAGTTTCCTATTTATTATCTACAGTGGCATTAACTGCACAGACAGTCTCCCTGATACTGCTCTGCAAGACTAAAGATACATGACTGCCTTTTAAGACCACACCTCTCAGGAACTTCATCAATGAAAACATTTAGATTGAGATCTGATCATCGTAATCTGAATTCGTTTTCATCTTGTCTTATATTTCAACTTGGGAAAAATATCCTCCCGATTCTGTTTCCACTATATGTCCACCTCAAATTCCTCTAAGGATTGGTCATTTGTTTGTCAAAAATAAGAAAGAAGATAGCTCTATACTACAGAGTCCCTTGCTCCAACATAAAAACCAATCCTGAAACAAGCACATAATAATAATAACAATAATAATAACAACAAAATGTGTCACTTAAAAGATAGTGCTAAGTTGGCCAATAAAAATGACAATAAAAAAATCCTCATATCTCCAGTATCAAAGATAAGTTATTATAGGCTAAACCCAATCCAACGCATTCAGCCCACCCTATGTTGATTTAACCTCATCCTTTCTCCACATTTGTCCTTCTAACTTCCCTTTCCTACTTAGCTCCTTGGCCATGGTCACTTAAATCTTGTTTTGCTTACCATAATTCCCATCTTTAAATTCCTTTTTCTCCTTCATATATAATAAAAACACTGCACTTAAATTGTAGCAAAATAACATTTGCAATGGTTGTCCCTCCATTTCTGCTACTTATCTATTTTGACCAGAAGCTGTTCAGAGCAGGTTCTCCCACCACCACTTTTTCATAAAGTCCTACCGCAATGAGGCTTCATTTTGGTTGCCCTGTAAGCACTATCACAGTAAACATTATTAACAGCAACGGCTTATTCTCTACGTCAGCAACCTGGCATCACAGATTATGTACATCCACAAAACACCTCGGTGTGCACAAGCTGAGAAGCTGACACCAATTTGGCTGATTCTTCTCCCTCATTGGTTTTATAGCTGTATAAACCCCACTTCAGTGGAGTTACTCCTGATTTAAAGTAGTGTAAGCAAGAGGAGAATGAGTCCTCTATTTCTGGCAGACAAATGAAAGAGCTCATAAAAACAGAGAACACAGATTTAGAGGTCAAAGACACTACAGTACAAAACATTCCCCCTCCCCTTGAGCAAAGCTCAATTTTCCACCCTTGAGGTTTCTTCTTTGGCTTCTTTAAGCTATGCACCGCGTAGATAGAGAGTTCTGGAAAGTGATATCCTTTACAGAGCAAGCAGACAAGGCAACAGTGGCATAAGATATTCTGCACTACATACAAGTCTTACTGCTTTGCAGAGATACTGGACATAAGTGAATTGAGATTACTGAGAAGTCAAATGAGCAACCTGCAATTTATAAGATCAAAACATCAACAGCACAGGCTTGGATTCATTTATTACTTTACCATGTAGAACTAAAGGAGAGTCTCACCTACCTGAATCATATGCAAAATCTCTAGGTTCCTGTTTAATCATCAGAGGAGGGGGAAAATTTTGACTGGCTGCACTGCTAACCATAGCGTTGTGTTCATAAACTGGATCGTGGTACTCCTGCTTAAAACCTTGTGGTGGGAAGGGGATGTTTGGCTCAGACATCTGGCGCTGATATATTGGACGTCCTTCCCTTGGCATTGCAGGCAAAGGTGGGAAAGAATTGCAAGGTTCAGAGAGCTGGCGGCGAAATCTAGGACACAAGTTAGAGAGGTCATTTAAAGATGCAATTACTAGCTTTGAGGTACATTCTATTTCCTGAAGATCTTCACAGGTCATGATTAGCAGGAGGGAATGGCTTTATCACTTCATCAGTAGCAAATATTTTATTTATGCTAATGCTAAATGCTCCCATCAGGATTATGACCACTGTGGTGCTGTAATAACATAAAACAGCATTGAGCAAAAGGAAAACAACAAAAAGAACCCCAATAAATACCAACCCTAAAACCCATAAACCCATTCCCACCATCTTCCTCCTTGCCTTCAACACCTCTGCAACAGAAGAGGCAAGCAGGAAACACAATTTATCTTCCAACAACTTCAAACCAGCTAGAAAGGTAGACTTCACCCACCACATTAATACAAAAGAACCTTAGCTAGATCCTTAGTCCATTCTTGAACGTTAATGACCTATTGTTGGCATTTTAATTTACTCTTATTTCATTCTTTCAGCTACACAGAAACAATTCTAAGTACACTGACATACACACACATTTCAAACACATAGTACTGCCTCTGGTAACATCTGCAATCATCCCATGGTAAGAATCTCCAGTTCAGTTCTGTTCTCCTGGCAATGATGCCATGGGAAGTCTACCAGAGAAGCTAGCACAGCATTTCAGCTTTAATGGGAAGGAGGATTAATCACTCCAGAAAGAGGACAGGTACAGATTTTGCTAGGAGACACAATGCATAAGAATTCCTCTTCTGCCTTACTTTGTTTCCTAGGCCATTTCTGCATGAAAGAAAGGCCATTGAGCCACATAGCCACTCACTATTTCAAAATGTACTTCAAAAGGCAGGAAAGTCAGAGAATTCAATTCATCACTGCAATGCAGTGATGCCCAAGAACCTAGATGTGTTATCCCATTTATAAAACATACATAATTATGGAAACTTAGACATTGTCAGGATCAGAAGCACAGAGAAGAATACAAAGGTGCTATTTTCCTACCCGGCCCTGATGAATTGCATGTATTATAACTAAGTCCTTTCAACCACTCCTGTGGAATACACACACTGGAGGAACCTATTTCTTTTGCGCTAATCTGTAGCAGATGAAATGGTCTTAAACTGCTTACTACACCTATTAATATTCATTATGAACACGTGATTCTTTCCTTAAAAATAGAAATTGAAAAAAAAAAAAAAGCAAACAGACTCCTGTGCCTTCTTTTGCAAGTTTCTCACTGTCAAACTAAAAGTCAAGAACTAATCATTCTTCAGCTTCCTGCGTTTTGCAGCTCAACTGACTCTGATGCAAGTAAAAGCAGACATTCTCTTGAAGAAAACTGGCGGAGTGAAGGAGAAAGCAGGGTTTGGACTGCACAGGTGATTCACCTTATGTATATGTTTCTGAAACAATTTTAATTCCACTAGCTTGCTCTGAATTTGGTCTGACAAATATTTACAAATAGTGTGGGAGCTACAGGGATAGAAGCTATTAGAATGAAGTACTGAAGATTTAAATTAATTGTTTTACTGAAAATCATTTTTAATGCTGCTGTAAGTATTCTATTTTGCTGTAGAAGTACTGCACTGTAACATTAGCTTTTGCAATTCCACCTACACCTGCAGAAAATAAACTTAGAAACTCAAATGTATTATGAAACAGTTAGGCTGACTGGCACTGCATTCATTTCCCTCTTTTCCTTTTTTCATTAGCCAAAAAAAGAAGCAGAAATTATCATTAAGAACTGTCAAGGAGTGAATCAGAAAATTGCAACTTGAAGTTAAAATAAGAAACAGGCTCACTCACAAGGCCTCAAAGGAAGTTAATAATACTTGTTGTACTGGAAGCTTTGTATGGAATCAAGCCATTTGTTTATATAAGTGGATTTGATTCCTGCTGGTACTTGTTAGGACCACTTATCGTTCATATATTCATGCCCTGTATGATGCTGTATGTTCTAGGTAGTGAAACTATCTTATGCCATTAAAGCATGTTCCAAAGAAATAGGCTTTGAGTTATGGAGCTATATTCAAACTCACGCAGGTAGGTCATTTGTTTAAATGACATTTTCTAAACATACTAATTATGAAAGAAAGTCTTCTCTGGCTAAACCAGGCCCTGAGCAGCAAACTACCTTGTACACTAGATGATTTGAATTTCACAATAATATGAAATTTATTTCAAACAGTTTGGTAGTGAGGAGATTCAAAATAACTTTCATTTAGAAAGTGAAAAAGATGAAGCTTTTGGTCAGCTATTTTTGGACTTCACTAAAAGGTTGTTCAATATGATGTTCCATCATAGAAGGGAGCCATTAAAGCAAAATGCCCTAAAGAATACGAGCATCAAAGTCACAGAAAAAGAGTGTCATGTCAAGACTCCAAAAAGCTTGTGTAGAGCAAGTGCTATGGATATAGAAAAATAAACTGCTCAAGGTGCATACAAGCCTCTATAAAAACCCAAATTAGGGTTGGCATCCAGCTTCAATATTCTTATTGCAGGTTGCTCTAAAACAAAAAATCTTCTCATCTGAAAAAAGCTATTTTTGCTTTCTGCAAAGTCATTTAGCTCTGGGAAATTCCAGTCTTCTGACTACTTGACTTTCGTCTATGTACAGAAACATATTTGTCCACTATCCTGTAATCAAAGCCACGGGCTTTTCACCAGTGGCTTGCATGGTTAGACTACAATCCAAGAACGAGGAGCAGACTGACAGCTTACAGGGCTGATTCCATGTTTCAGCACTGCCAGAAAGGCTCATAAAGAACTTTGGGTGATATTTAAAACTATCTCAGCCAAGCACAAAACCTTAGTAACCCCCTTCAGAAGTGACGTGCACAAATCCCTGGAGATAATATCCCTTATTAGAGCAGATGCATGCAAATCGCACTCTGAACAACTATGATTTTCCTTTAAGGTTCCTTTCATTTTTCTAATGTTTCAGCATTAAGCTGAATCTCTGAACATACATATCTTTATATACATAACTGAACTTTAAAACACCCAGAGCAACCACAGAGTGCAGCAAACAAAAACAGGCTTACATAACAAAAGTTAGAACTATTAAAATTCTACACACACGTCTGGTCTTAAAAATAAGAGAAATCCACTCTGAGCAAACGCACTGCAAAACTGAGCTAAAAAAGATGGTCAGTTGTCTGGATCTCTAACACTTCAAAACAAAACAGGGTGACTTAAGGACAGCTTAAGCTCTAATTCTAGTTTCTAGCTCTTGTGGGTTTTACTCAGAGTAATGTTATTTAAGTACAGCTACTTTGGCATCTTATTTTGTTTAAAATGCTTTATTTCAAAAGGGTTTGGAAAAAGATCCACACTTCCAGAGAATATTCTGAAGCAGTGACCCCATAACATAACCACTTATCTTTTTGATAGGAATATTCCTTAGCAAGAGGTCCGACACATATATAGTGAAGATCATGCCTGTTACATTTTTATCTCATAAGGCTTAGTAGCCTATAGTGCATTACCCTCACAAGTTGGCATAAGTTGGTCATTAAAACTCTGCCATTGCTAATATGAACTCCTGTTGGAACCCATTGAGCTGGATACCAATCTTTTATTAAACATTGCCTATTTCTGGCATTCTTAACCACTCCAACTGTCGTCTTCGACCTTTTTCAACTGTTCTTTTTTCAAAGGGAAAGGCTGAGGGCATGAACCTATGGCTGCCCTCTGACTAACTGTCTGAGAAGCAGTCAGTCAGGTTGCAGCCACAACAGAAGTATCTTGTATCTCAATCTCCTGCATATTTTGTGTTTTACCTGTGGTCCATAGGGTAACTGTTGTCTTGAATGGACTGGGATGGAGGGAGATGGGTAGGGAAAACCCGGTCGGGCTTAGGAGTCTGAGCTGAATTTGGGGAGGCATGGTGCAGAGGTGACACAGGAGTGCTGGAGGGCGTTGGTGGGTTGGAGGGCCTCATTCCCACTTGTGGCTTCTGATCATAGGCACTGCCATAAACAGGAGGGAAAAAAAAAAAAGTCAAGTTATTTTCTCCGCAAAAGATATAGCACTTCCATCCAGGGAAAAGAATTGTCGCATTTATACGCTTTGTATTATAGATTCTTCAGATACTTTATCAAACAGTTTGGGGCAGAAGAATTCTCTGCTTTACACTGGGAAGAGCACAGGAAAAATCAAGCTAGAGGTCAAGTGGCTCAACACAGCATTTTCCTCTCTAGGGCCTAGAAATGCATTTTTAAAGGATTCAGTCCTAAAGTGACATTCTAAGGAAGATATACAAAATACATAAAAGTAGAAGCACCTGGACTAGAGTACAAAGGGAGTCTTGATGGTGCCTGTCAAGTCTCCTCTTTAGAGCTTGCACAAGCCACAGAATGAGAGTGTGAAACGCTGCAGTAAGAGGGAAGGGAGTTGGCCCAGCAAAACAATGCTGTTAGTTTAGCTACCCACACTATACCGCCACAGCCTCTCCTAACAGATTATTTTTCTCTCTTTCAAAAATAAGGTTCTGGTCCTGCAAACACTATCTGGAAAGGTTCTCCAAACAAGGAAAGAAATTCAGCACTTTGATCATCCCTGTATTTAAACAGCACAAATGCAGATGCTAGATGGACAGTAAGCAGGAATTTGCATATTTCCTTTAACCCTTCCTCCTAGCAGCCATCAAATCCATTTTGCATTTGATTTTTGGAAACAAAATAATTCCTGTATGACTGAAACAGTCAACAGTATTTTTTTTTTTCCCCTCCTTACCATTCAAGTTAAATGTAGAAGAATTACCAGGTTTGGTAGTACATTAATGAGAATTAAAACTCACTGCCAAGATAAAAGATTCCAAAATAGACTAAAACGTCAGTAAGCAACACATCACTGCTGACACTAAAGGAAGAATGACTGACATTCTTCCTTTAGTGTGAACCAAAAGAAAGTCAATAAAGAATGTAATGGTATCAAGTCCCTTTTCCCTACTCCTGAAAAAAAAAATAAAGCTTTTATGATCTAACCTTTTAATCAGAAGACCACTTGCTTTTGAAAGATCAAGATACAAAGGCCTAACAAAATACAATTTTAAACTGTAATCGTCCATGAATGCATACATATATGATCTGCAAGACTTGTCAAATACGTAATGTGTTGCTCAGATCTGCCAATCTCTTGTCTGTTGCACAGAGCTCTCTCTCTTTCCTAATGTGTGTAATGTATTTTAAAAGTACTTTCAACACACCTCTCAGAAAACAAGACACTCCTTCCTTCTATTTCACACTTGCACCCTCGGTTTTTAAGCTCTGGCTCTCTCCCACGGAGGAAGAATGAAGAATATGCATTTTGATGAAAAACACTGCTTTAAAATGATTATGTAAGTGTTCAATACAACTGTAAACAACTCCATCAGTGTTCATCAGCTAAATGCATTATCTCACCAGTCTGTTATCTGCTGAAGAGGTAACTTTTATAAGATCCCTATTACGGTTTTATCACTCTTCGGTCAGTCCTCATTGAAATCAGCAGTTCCCACTGCAAACATGACAGACGTGCTCTGGGTGGCTTTACCTGACATTGTACAGGCACTTTTCCCCATAACTGAACTTGAATGGTTGTTCTTGACTGCAAGCGGAGCCAAGTTCCGAACATGGGCTATGGGGCTCTTTCTTGATTTTCACAGGGAGACCGTGAAAAGCCACTAGAAAGAGAAAGAAAACGCAATTAAAAACCAAGTACAGTATTAACAATCAGCTTTCTCAAGTAAGCTAGACACTGCTAATTAAACACATGATTAATTAAACCATTGTAGTACTAGAAACAATATAGGAAATAAACATTTCAAGTATTTCTTTGGATGTCAGCGGAAAAATAGACACCAGAGATCCTTTGCATTGGCTATTAGCACTTTTATTGTTTAATAGAATGATGGCCAGAATCCCATCTCATTAGCAGGAAAATAACAGCCCACTTATATTTGGCTTTACTACTGTAAATGTTGTCAGAGGCAAAATACTTCCCAGGCACCAAATGTTTCTAAGTAGTATTAGTGAGGTAGCTTTCAGCTATAAAGGCAATGGCAATTCACTTCAAAGAGTGCCACACAAATGACTCCAAAGTTAATTTCTCATATATCAGCCTCAAGTACTTGATTGGTAATCTTTTTGTCCCATAAAACACACAAAAATTTGTAGTAAACTCATGAAATTGGAGGATTACATGCTCCTTTAGTTGTAACTGCTGTCTGAAAAAAGTCACATGAAAAGTCTTTAGTAATTTTTCTCATATCTGCACAGGATAAAATCGTGGCCTCACTGAAGTCAATAGTGAGATGCAGACACAAACAGAGAAGGGATTTTTAGCCATACTTTTTTAAAAGGCAAAAAGAACAGATGGAGTGTGACAGAAACACAGCATTAATTAGAAGCACAAGTTGGTCTGGATTCAGAAAAAGGCCAAAGGTAAAGGTAAGGTTAACCAGCAAGCATATTAGTTCAAGCCAATCAACTTTTTCTTGATGTCATAGTCAGCCTTAACCAAAAATAAAGCAGAATAAAATGCAAGCCTGCATTTTGACCTAGACAAATTCAGAATAAGTGGAGAAGATGAAAAAGGTCTAACAACAATATGAAAATGCATCTTTTAATTTTTAAATGAGACTATAAAGCTATTTTAGGATGCTGAGAAGCCACAGTTCAGAGATTAATTCTTATAACTGAAATGTTGCCCCTATGTCTAACCTGACACAGACAGTTTTGCCTCCTTCTGTGGAAATCATGTATGTGTACCTGTTAGAGAACTTTGGTGCAAAATTAGGTCTATTATATAATTATATGCTATTAGACAATATATTGCCCCTTCCTTTGCATATTAGCTTAGGAGGGAACTCATTACATTTTCCGATATTAACATATGTAAATGTATATGCATGTGTGGAGTGGAGAGTGGAAAGTAAATAAAACACTGAAAAGAGCAATAAAACCAATAAACTGTGATTTGTGTCCAATCCTGATTCAAGATTCTCGCTACAGATCTCCTCATAGTGAGGCCGCATACAGAGAACTCTTTCACAATATATGACAGCTTGTACAAAAGTTCTTAACTGAGGCATCTGGCAAGACAGTGCTACACTATTTGACCACCTATTTTCCCAAAACATAAATGACTTGTCTGTAAAGCCGTTATACAGCCATTACATTTGGTGGGTAATAGGCAATTGCCAGAAAACTTTTTGCATAGGAGAGAAAAGCAGACAGTGAAACAGACACCCAATACTCATCAGCTGTAACTTTAACTCAGAGGAGAACTGGTGAACATCAAAACAAGGGCATAACTTTCTGAATCAAACTGCTTGAAGGTGCACTAAAATTAAAGACTACATCGAGCTCTTGAATAATGGTTGTCAAATTTCAGTAACTGTTGTCGTTTTTTAGTAATGAAGCAAAACACGATGCACACTTAGCCTTACTCTATAATTGCAAGGCAGGTTGACATCCAGCAGTTTCGGCAGGAGTGTTTTGCCAGTGAACTTTTGCTGCTGTCTCTCCTCATATGCCCTGGTAAGATGATGCACATTTAATGTGTACGATAGACCTCGCATCTCCAGAGGTGAGTCTAATGCAAAGGTGAGCAAGTTCTTCGACTTCAGTCGCAAAATTAAACCATCACTGTGACAAGACTCTTTTTTTAAAGCCAGTATCACATATTTGCGCAAAGGCTACAGGCTGTCTATATATTTTTTTTCTTTTTAAAAACTTTGCTACTTCCTCAGAGTTAATCTGTTATGAAAAATTACTTCCCTTATTTATTTTTAAATAACGGGAGTACAGAGACTCCCACACCAGAGCGCTGCGCAGAGAACTGGCTGGGTATTTCATCACAGCGCTGAGAGCCTGAACGTCTGCTAACAGGCAGTTTTCCAGCTCACTGGCACAGGCACAAGTGAAAGCAGCACATTCATTTTGTGCAATTTGCTTTACCTTCCCACATGGAGTTGGTGCATGTAAAAGGCTGTTAAGTACTAAATTATTCCTTATCAAATCACCATCATCTGGAGTCATGATCAACACTAATTAAATTACTTTCACTGAGCACGGCTCCAGCCTGCTGCCTCGGCTGCGAGGTACATTTTATTTAGCTTACTGTACAGTCCTAGCTAGGTACAGGGCACACTGCTAGAAGGCATCTGTGCTGTAGTTTTAATTAAAGTTTACCTCACCTTCCTCACAGTTTTATAAGCTACGGTAAAGCGTATCAAATCAAGTAGGTTAACGCCTTCATTTCATTTAGGGAAGGCATTATAGTGCAAAGTGATTTTATATTAGATCTTTATCTTAACTAGGGCCAGAACAGATAATGTAGCTGTAAAATTTAAAGCCTTCCTCAGGCAGTCCTGACACAGTCACCAAGCAAAGCTATATCTGAAATTTCTGAAATGCACACTTGTAGAGAGAGAGAGAGAGAAAAAAAAAGAAAGGAACCTTAGAAAGATACTTTTCACATGTTGTTTAGGTTTGATGATTATGAGTGGGGATCCTTGAAGGCTATCTGACCTTTTAAACCACATCTTACATGTGGCTGACAATTATTTTCATGAGTTTTCAAAACCATTCTAAGCATTTCTTTGTATCATCACTGCCACCTCGACTCATCACTGCTCATTTTACTGTGACATTCATTTTAGTACACCTATTAAAATAGGCTTTAAAACACACAGTTTTACTAAGCTGAATTTTATATTGAGCTTTGTTTTTTTTTTAAGAGAGTAAGGTTGTTCATTTATATAATCTAATCTTACTGCAGCATCCCTACTAACACATCCATATTAAAAAAGGAAAAAAGAAGAAAAAGAAAAGGAGAAAAGAAACAGCCAATTCCTCACCATTTCTTTTTTTCCTGCAGGCAATTTCATTTTACTTAACCCCAGAATAAAGCCTCAACTCTATTAAAGTAACGGGCACTTTGCCTTAATAATTATCTTAAGAAGTGACCAAGGGCCAAGATTTTATCCCAAGTGATTACTTACAGATAACTACCACCAAACCTGAAAGGCAAACAACCCTACAGCGCGTATTTAGATGGATGTCTTCAACAACTCATCTCAATGACTGGGGAAAGCATTCGAGCCTGCTCATTTTGCAGACGTGCTGTAGCTTCTTTGCACTACACTTGCATGTATAAGGCAAGCAAGGCTTGCCTCTCCCTGTGGAAATTTGTTTAAGGTACAATATATTGCTATATGCATAATCTCCGTTTGTAGATCTATCAGTCTGTAATTGCAGAATAAGAGCCTGCATGTCACACATAATGGGATTTTGTGCATTCTTATATTAACGTTCTGTATTTTTAAAGTGTTTTTAGGGACATAGATTCTACAAAACAATAACTTTGTGGTGCACTAAACTCATAAAGAATACGCACAAATACTGGCTGAAGCTGACTACGTCTTGCTTTGAAGTGCTACTCTCCTTTGGTTGTTAGCTGTCAGCAGCCTAATCCTCAAACATGTCACTCATGATAATTCCCACCTTATGATCCAAATGCATAACAATTGTCCTAAGAAATCTTAAATTAAGGAATAAATTGATTTTCATAGAACAGACTAATTTATATACTTTCTGGGCTGAGAGGCAGGACATTCACCATCTCTGCAAAGATAGAATTGAATCATTTATTTTGAGAAAGCCTAAGAAATACATTACATATAAAAGAAATGGCTTCATGAACTTTTCAATGCAAGAGATGAAGAAAGATTTTATTTTAAACTGTTCCCAAGTAGTGGCTGCTTTAAGCAAAATAGTATTTTATAATATTCAAACTTCAGAATCATGTTTAGAACAAAGTAAAATTTGTTTTTATTTTTTATAGAAGTGGGAGAGGCTTTTTTTTTTTTTTTTTTTTTTTTTTTTTTAAATAGTGATGTGATTTAGTGGCTAGCAATCTTAGCTCCGCTCCCCAAAAGAAACCAGGCCATCCTATTATGGACACTTACAGGTAATGAGCATTTACTGCATGGTATAGAATCAACGGACAGTAGTAACCTTGCTTGTGTTATTGAACTCAAATGACTTTAAGTGCTATTATATTCACGTGTAACAAGTTTGAGGACTTTGTGCATCTGCAGAGAAAAGGAAGTAATGTAACAGGAAAGTCAGAGCAAGTCATGCTCTCTATGCTTCTGCTGAATGTTTCTGGCGTGCTTTTCACATTTGTGCCCCCAAATCACTCTCTAAAAATTGTTTTTTACAAATAAATTAATTCACTTTTTTTTTACAACTAATTACAAAAAAAAAAGTTAATATGTGATATAAGGTAGCATATGTATAGGGATATATACATAAGGTATATAAGGATATAAGGTCAGAGAGGTTTCTTAAAGACATTTGAACAGAGGCGATTTGACACTTAATAGAAAGAAAAAAAAGACTAAAAAGAGTTAACACAACTTAAATTTATAGATGTTAAGACTGATTGAGATGACTCAAGTATTCAGTAAAATTTCAAAAGCAAAAGGAGAAGCCCTCTGTACTGATAAAGCCAACCCTGTCACACACAAATCTATATTGCAACACAGGCAGAAACGCAGTAGGCACTTTAGATACATCAGAGTCTCTCAAAGATTCTTTTCCAGTACATTTACCTCCGCCAAGCCCTCCCCTTCCCCCAACACACAAAAATCCATTACTAAAGGGTCTAATCTCAGCTATCAGCACAGAGTGCCTTTTATGGAGCCATTAAACCATTTCTCTTGTTTACAGTGCCTGAAGAAAGATGTGAATTATGTCTGTGACAAAACAGGCGATAACATTTCTAAACTGCTATCAAAATGCAAACTGAAATACACTTAAGGACAGGGACCCTAATTCGCGTTTTTGCAATTTTCCTCGCTCACTATAACTGAGCAGCACTCACCTGATGATTCAGACCAATTATTTATGTTCTAAGTACAACAGGTAGGCATGTTGGTCTAAAGAATATAGACAGATAGTGTAACAGTTTATTGAACAATTCATTCAGGAGGACAAAATGCTGGTTACTTTTCAGCTGTTAGCAATGACCTAGGTGCTCTTATCAGCGGAATAAGAAAAAAATCCAAACAACAGAGAGAGTTTACATAGTGCCTACAATGCTCTAATACTGCAACTCTTACCATTTAAAGATACAACTTCTGAATTCAGTACTGACATTTGTCCTTCCAGTGCAACAAGTCACAAAATTGAACGCTTCCTGCATGACCTCCCAGGTGGGAACATCAGTCTCCTTTTTGAAATGGTTCTAAAAATGTGTCTGTAATTTATGGAACAAAAACATTTCAAATCCTGGAGATTATTTATTGATTCCTTATTTCTAGATCACTGTCATTTGAGCTACAGACCTTTGTAGATGTTTACCTGCACTCTCAATTTCAACATTTACTAGGCACCTGACATGTCAGAGCAGGGTACACTTTCTATGTCACTCTACATCAGCTGGAGTGTTTGACAAGTTATCTTTAGGGTACACAGGAGAAATTAATAGAAGCAGCAGAAGCAGGGACTTGGACCCAGATGACCAATTCCTCATACTCTAGGAGGTTATGCTGCTATAGTAGCTGAGTCATACAGCCTAGTATACTAATACAACCTGAAATAAAAATGCTTTTTTGGAAAGATGACAGCTCAGCAATATGCATAATGTTTCATAGTGGAAGAAAGGTGGAAGGAAGGAAAGTGCAGAAAGGGTAGAATCCGAATTTCTTGAGCTAAACAGTAGCTAGCACTTTTCAATCTAAGCCTACACATGCAGATCACTGCAACAGCTGCAGTAATGGATGACTGAGGCAAGTTTCCACCTTGAGCAGTATCTTGGCTATACAACAGCAAAAAATGCTCTTGTTTCTGACCACTGAAACAGCTGTGAAGACGAGCAACGCCTGAAGACTGTGGACTGCTTTAAAAAAGTGGCTGAGTAGATTAAATCTACACAGACTCTACCAAGTTCTCAAACCATTTGATCTATCAAAGTCACCTCTATCAGATCTCAGATGGGCTCCAGTCAACTGTATTTCATTTAGGTCCTACTCTCTGGCAGGTATTAGAAGAAGACAGTGACAAATTGGATATCTGACACATAGATGTGCATCATCACTGTGGTTTCAGGGGCTCTCCTGGCAGCCTATATAGAAGCTCAGCATGGACAAAGGACCTAAGTCTGAAAGGATTTAACAAGTGAAAGTCACTATAAAAAGAAGGAAAAAAAAAAAAAAGAAAAAATATATTCTGAAGAAAATCTTCTAAGTATTCTTTTCTTGGAGGGAGTGGGAGAGGCTTGATATCATATTGATATCATATTATTGCCTAGCTCAAAGAGAAAGAATTTGTCCCTAGAGAGGACTGGCTTCCACCCAGTTCCTCTGAGTGTGCACACACATGCACACACTCAAGTGGAAGCAAATACACTGAAGACAAGCATGGTTCTGCAATGATATATTGCATTTAATATTATATTAAAGAGCAGAAAGTTTCTTCCTTTCTAAATACTTGTTTGAGACTTGGATGAAAATGGGGAATATAGGAAGGCAAATAAGAGTATAGGAGAGGAACAGGATGTAAAAAATGACTTCAACTAAAAAGCTAGTTTTTCTATGTGTTGGTCTGGTTTTAAGCCCAAGGAATAAAAAACTTAAGGATAGACAGTATCACTGCAAATGTTCTGCCACCCCTTGTCTCAGTGTTCTCTCCCAGAAAGCAAAACCTCATGATTGGGCAGTACTTGGCAAACCTATTAGATATGATTCCATCAATTCAGTCTTTTCCTTGGCTTCAGATCAGATCCTTCCAGCCCCTACCAGCTCAATAGATAGAAACAGCATGGGACCTCATTTTTTGGAAGCTGGTTCTGAAAGATGAGCCCAAGCACTAGCTTTCAAAGCCAACTGGCAAGAATAGAATACGTGGGCAAATGGATCTATTTGAGAACCTTGTTTAACAAAAAGAAAATACCAGCTTGGAAGTAATCTGTCACCTTTACTGGAAAATATGCAACACAAATTCACTTTAATAACAGTTAAAAAGTCAGTCTGCAAAATGAAGCAAATCACTTATTTTCCCTTTCAGTCTAAAGAATACAATACTGTGCACATCAATTAACAGTCTACTTAAATAGTGCATTGTACAAATGCAATAGCATAGTTTTTAAAATTCTTGGCAGAGAGAAGAAAGGTAAAGAACAAAAGATAGGCGTTAATTGTGGTATTTGGTCGTCAAAGGCTACACAAACTGCTCTCTCATGATACGAGAAGATACTGATTATAAATTTGATTTAGAACAGAGTAGTAAGTAGATTAATATGTACTACCTTGAAACCAGGAATTCTTTCCTATTTACTACTGTAGAATTTCAAGCTGGAAAGTTACAGTACATTTTCCTACGACCAATACTGGGAAATTCTCAACCTTAACAACTGCAGTAATGCACGTTTATTAAGAAATAGCATTGGTTAAAATAACTTTCTTTGGAGCTGTTTATTATTATTATTTTTATTTTAAGCATGCTACAAAGCAATACAGATTAAAGATTAGAAAAAGGAGATTAAAAAAACCAAGCATTAGTGGAAAAAAAATGAACAAATTGCTCATCTCTAGGTTATTTTAACTCTTCATCTCCACCATAATTATTCCCTGACTTTGCTGTGATCTGGCTTTAACACAAAGTCTTTAAGAATAATACATGCTAGACCAAAAAAAAGAAAAACAACCGTAACAGAGGACGGGGATAGGTTAACAGTCCCTGGAGCACATGGAAGTTGCAGCAAGTCTGTTACAGAAAAAGGTTACATCACTATCCGTACAGCAGGTTTACGCCAGGGCGTTTGTACATGGGGAAAAAGTGACTAGAAGCATTATAATTATACTGCACATGAGAGGAGCCACTTCCTTACAGCAGAGCTTTTCCAACTCCTAAAAATGGCATTCCTGTCTCATTTCAGTGCGAAATTCTTCTAGACATTTCTTCATTAGTAGAAAGAAATGCCATTCTTTAAAAGCTTTCTTTTTTCTTTTTTTTTTTCCTCCCCCCCCCCCCCCCCACACACACTTGCATGCTTAGAGGACTTGCATGCTCCAGAGGTGGAGAGCTTCTTAGCCAGGGTGGAGGGGGGCACAAGATTGCACCCATATGGCTTGATAATTGGTTTAATTCTGTAAATTCCCATTTATAGACACCCCTCACCCGCTTGTCTGTGCAGCTGCAATTTCCAAAATGCTCGTGGGAGCTGCCGGGAGTGTGAACGCAGTACCCTGCAATGAGGGCTGCTGGCTGCCTCTTGGCTTCTCATCTAAGGGCATCCCAGCCGGTGACAGTCAAAGTTACAAATAAGTTTGCAGCTCAAAAAATAAAAAGACATACCCAAAAGAACCAGGCAGCTGGCTGGAGAAAGAGGTCGGGAGGAGAAAGGGAGTTGAAAAATAAAGAAAAACTCTTTCAGTAAATATTAATAAATGTTAACCTATTCCCCAAATCCCAAGGACAGAGCAATACAAGGCTAACTTTCCAGCAGGCCGCTGACAATCACTTTATTAGACACTGCCCATCCTCCAGCCACATCAGATGCTGTACTAGGCCAGTTGCTCATGGGTTCACTTGCCATGTGGTGCTCAGAAACAGTCACTGCCCTTTCCTCCCAAAGCAAGCACCTGATGGGATATGATTTTGGCTGGCTGGCCCCTCATCTCTGCTCTCAGGAGATTCCCTGCGGAGGACAGTTTAGAGCATACATGGGAGTCACAGTTACTGACACAGTTTTTCAGCTTCTGAAAGCAGCAATCTCCCAGAAACACTTCCATTGGTGCTATATTACACTGATTTACATGCGCTTGACTGCGTGCTGTGCTCCCGTCGCACATTTACCTGCTGGAGCACCAGCAGCCGATGGAAAGCACTGCCGCCAGCGGCACCAGGAAGGGCCTTGGAGCCCGTGCCTCCGAGGCCAAAGTGAACGTGTTGATAATCACCCCGGGCACCGGATAACTGTGAGAGTGACACAAGGAAATGCACCGCGCCTCGGCAAGAAGGATCCATAAGGATCAGACTTGCTGCCTTTGATGTTGGAGCAGGGAAGGTGAGGCGGAAGAAGAGGCCACGTGGCCTCCCACCCCCAACACAAACAGGGCTCACGGCTCTCTGTGGGAGGAAGCAGAAGCCTCATAAAAATTAAACCAGCTGTGTCCTGTAACTATCGACCCGAAATGCAAGGCTAAAATAAGATGACTGGGTGGGGGGGCAGTGGCGAGGGATGTGGAAAGGAAGGGGCATCTACAGAAATTTTAACCTTCCTAGATGGGATCTACAAGCCCAAGATTCCTCTGGAGAAACACAATTGTTCTGCATTTGCATCAGCTTTTGGTGTTCAAATTCTGCCAGATCAGGGTCATTTGCTCCTGCAGCTTCTCACAGTGCCTGTGCCTCCAAAGGCACCCCAGCAGGATGCATAGGGAGGCACCTCTGACTTTAAACTCATGCTAATGAAACAGGTCTGAATGTAAAACCAAGCCTGCAAGCTGCTCTTAAATCGTATTCCTGATTGGGAATTATCAGCAAAGTGAAATGCAAAGAAAGAGCACACTGGATACTAAAGTAGGGTCTGTGTACTTTTGAGAAAAGATTTTCTTTTCCTGCAATTTCAAAATTTTAATTTGAAATTTAAGATGCAATGTCCACTTTCCTTTACTAAAATTTTTATGTGAAAATCATCCACTGTTTCACCTCCCACACATGCACAAATCCCATTTTTTGGTTCAGGTAAGCTAGCAGTTTGAAAGCTTTGGTTTTATTGTTGTTTTGGTATTTATAATTTTAAAAATATCCTCAACTTCATATGAAGCTGAAGGCAAGCGTGTTCACAGCAGGAGGAAAAAAGTTTTTAGCAGGAATTAATGCTGACTTTATCTTCCCCACTTACAGGAAACATTCAAGTTCCCTTCCATCTAGGTAAAATATTCTTTTTTAATTATTATTTTTTCATTTATTCATTCAAGAAGTTAGCAGCCAGCTATACAGGAAAAGGCAGCTGATCTTAAAGCTAGACAAAAAGTGCAGGGAGGAGAAGAAAAAACAAACAAACAAAAAAAAAAAAAACACCCTTTACTCTCTGGTTCTGGAGTTTGTCATTTACAACCCAAACAATTTTGGGGTTCTTTTTTCCTTCATTTCTCAGTCTTAGTGTAGACCCTAGGTATGTCTCTACCTTCACAAACCCATAAGCAGCGTGTCAGTTTACTTCCCTGCAAAACAGGAATACCCTCATAATGAAAGAGCATGATAAGAAAGTTTTATCCTTACAAATAATCATCTCTGTCAGTTAGCTACTCAGAAACATATGAAATTAAGTGCTAGACAAGCCAAAAGATAGGAAAATAAATTAACAGAGAGCTCCCTCAAATATACATTAGTTCTCAATGATAGTGAGGCATTAAAGGCAACAAAAAACATATTTGTAGATAATAATTTTTAATTTTGGTTTTCCTTTAGCAGAAAAAAAAAAAGTAAGGTAAGTGCATACTCCCTCAAGATACCTAATGGGATTTTTGTTTACTCTGCTGGAAGAACGAAATGGCCACAACTCTAAATTCAAATGTTTCCTTCATATTTAAATTTTCAAGAATACTCATCAATAAGGCATCACTACCCAGATCTACTTTCTACTTCATTAAAGCAAGACTCAAATCTAAAGCTTCAGTTTACTCATAACTTAGAGCAACAACTGCAAAGCTGCAGTTTCCACTGGAAAAGGAACAGGCCATTCAAATGAGTCAAGAGTAAAATTCAGCTCACAAGTTTTATCACTGATTCAACAGGGAAACAAAGAAGCCATTGTCAAAGTGGTTACATCTGGGAAATGAAAGTCCGGGCTCAAATAAGTAGCGTGATATTCAAAGACTCTTAGCAAAGAGCTTTTTTTTTAAAAAAAAAAAAAAAAAAAAAAAGTTGATAGAATTCTGATTACTAGGCTCTGTTTCTACGAACAGCTATTTAAAGCTTCTGCTATCATTTATAGTGCTTTAACTGTATATAGGACTTGGATCTGAATATACAAACCTGCTAAATAGATGCTTTTTTCTGAAGCCTCTTATTAAGATTTTGATTATTTTGCACATGCATGCAATCCGTCTATGTTAAAAATCACACAATGTGTTATTTCTTATAAACATACGTGTCTACACCATGTCTGTGTTGACATTGTGTTTGAATAAATCTAGCTTCCAAATTCTAGGGGCAAATATTTGCTTCTTTTGCTCTTTACTGACTGTTGGTAATTTTCTCAAGTTTCTGTTGTCTCCATTTGTGCTTAGGTATGTGAAGCTTGCTTTACAGGTGGATTAAAAAAGAAATATTGCACTCTATTTCAACATGAGGACATAAAATCAGTCAAAAAACCAAACCAAAACAGAACTGTTAATCTTTTCTAGATCAAGGGAGAGAAAAGAAGCAATATTTGAACATGAAGAATCAATTTTGCAAGACTCTCAATTGTTTTTGCACTTATAAATTTTCAAATGTCCTTGATTACGACCCAGAATATAAAGTTAAATTTAAGACAACCTGGCCAGTAGGTAACCTGCCTTTCAGTGACTGCAAGACTTGGCAATAAAAGTCACTGCTAAAAAATATTTCACTACATTAACTTACTGGCAACCACATTTGCTGAGTAAGTCCATAAACAGGCACAGGAAAAAAAGACAACCAGAAATAAAGTTGCTAATGATTCACTCTTTTCAAAGATGCATAATCCTCAGTTTAAAGAGCAGATACGTAAGAAGAAAGATTCTTTTCTTTACCAACATAGTCCATTTTTGTCTTCACCTCAAATCAAGGTCAACCTATAATCCCAAAATGAGTAAGAGTAATGTATCAAAGACAAGAAAATCAAGTCAGGCTTCAATAACAGAAAAAGTGAAGAATCCTTCTCAGGAAAAAGACTGTAGCATAAGCCTTAAAAAAGAAACTAGCATTTCATTTACAAGTTTCGAGTAGGTAGGCTTAGATTATTTCTAGAATAAATATTGATGACTTCTAAAAATTTTTAAAAGCCCTTAACTTTCCTACTCAATGCATCGAGGAGCTAGTCTAATAAATATATATTATCATTTAATTATATTTATCAGCTTATAGAGGCTCCATCATATTTACCTCTCTGTACTGAAATGTGTGGGACCAAAATGAAAGTATACAGAAACTGAAGCAAGGGCTTCTTTTCGGTACATCTCACATGATGTGAATGAATCATAGGCTCTCCAGTCCTTAAATGAAGATTGTCCATCTCTGTCCTCCCTGTTTTTGGTTTTTTGTTTTTTGTTTTAAACTTGCTAAACTCCTCGAAAACTCCACTGTGGTCTGTGGAAGAAACTGAGTCCTGTCTTCAGTTGCTGATGCAGCAGCAGAAGGAAAAAAAAAAAAAAAAAAAAAAAAACAAAAAAAAAACCCACAAGAATACTGTAAATATATTTTACTTTTACAAATACATGAAACATATAAAAGTGGACTCACCTTCCAAACTATCTGCACATACTATTTTGCAGTATCCCAGAGCTAATAGATAATAAAATCATTATTTAGGCTGCTATTGGAATACAAAACATGTTTTCCAAAGACCCTGGATAAGAAGCAATTTAAGCAGAACTCACTACTTATGGGCTTAGAGAAACTCTTCAGTCTGCCTCTTGGTTGTGAGCTCTGTATGAAAATACAGCAGAAACAAATTTCTGCATACTTTAACACATCTGGAAATGAACAGAGTCTCTCAAAGAAAAGTATACTCCCAATGAATTAACGGAACTGCTATCCATTTTAAGCTAGAAATAACTGTAGCATCAGGAAAATACTACTGTGACTACTAGTCACACCATGAGGCTTGCCTGTATTTCTACAGATGGGATCTTCAAGGAGTTCTTAGAAGGAGGAGAAACTTCCCTCAGAGAGGAAATGGAAAGGCTTTTTCCATACTGAAAATTCAATGTTCTAAATTAAATGTTTAATGTTGTTGTTTTTATGTAAACAGACCTCAGGAAGTGATCTGACAGCCTTAAGAAATTACCATTTGAAAGCAAAAAGGTCTACATGCTTCATCTTTGATCTACCAGACAGATTTATCACAGGACAGGATGATTGAAGTTTATTCATTAGCTGATAACCTCCACATGCAACCCAAGCCTTTAATCTGCAATAAAACAGTGAATGAGGATAGTGGTCTAAGAAAAGAAAACTTAGCTTGGCCTAGAAGGAGGGCAAATAAGCAGATAGAGAGGAACAAAAAAGAAGAGGGGAGGGGTAGGGGGTTAAGGATAAATAAATAAATAAATAGCTATCTAGTTGCTTGGACTGCTCAATACTCCAGAGCACTGAAGTCCATCAAGTTCACATCTAGACGCTGTGTAGTTAAACCAGATCCACAAAATAAGACTTCTTCTCTGCTTGGATGTCCAGGGGAAACTTTTAGTCAGCAATAAAATTCACATCACAGCATGCAAGCCACTCCAAAAGGCACAACTCCTGCTTTAAGTCTTAGCTCCTGCTTTAACAAAAGCTAAGAAACTCAAGTGACCTGGACATTTGTTTTACAGTGCTTTTACCACCGTCAGTATTTAGGTAATTTACAGTCAATGCTACATAAAGCCTTATACTCCTTCTGAGTTGGTAATTTAGCATAAAAATGCAAACAGAAAAGCAAATAAACAGAATCATATGAAAATCAGCAAATCCACAAACTTGCTTAAATACCGTTAAAGATCACAAGTTAGAGGTACTATGGTCCATGATCTGACTACCAGTAACACTTTTACAAGAATCGAATTCTGCAATTATGGAAAAGGCCAGTACTATGGCTGTTTAAATAGTTGAAAAATATTCTGAAGGAAGAAGGAAGGAAGCTTATTAGCACAGGCTAATGCCTACCAGCGAACCACAAAGTGATCCGACAAAGTTCTCTGGAAGGCACGAATCCTTCGTATCTTTAGAATGAGAATTTAAAGGGGGAAAAAAAGTTAACAGCTGATAATGGTTTAGGTCCTATTTTAAACACAAAAGCGAACCCACTTGGACACAATGACAGAAGCTAAGGTAGCTTCTGTAGGGAGGGAGATAAGGTGGTCAAGCGCAGGCTCCTCAGTCTGACCCCTCCAGCTCTTACAGCAGCAATTGCATTGGACTCTCTCTATAAAATGCTTTGAGATCTCTAGATAAGAGCTCATTAAGAAAGCTGTATACCTCACAGCAGAGCAATACCCACATCTCTGTATCTACTTCAAACTGGGAAACAAAGATGTTAAGCAACATGCCTAAGGTCATGCAAAGCTAAAGCGAGGAAAACACTGTAGAGTCCTGACTTTTGCAGCCCTTTAGGAAGAATCCTCATAGTCGGCTATGCACTAAAATAAATAAATAAAATTAGCTGTATTTGACAAAGTTTGACCTATGAAAGGAAGTACTTTAAAGACAAGTGGCAAGAAACAAAGTACAGCTGCAGCAGAAAGCACTAAAAGGGAACTCTTTCTGGGAATTTGGCACTAAGAACAACTAGCATCACCTTGCAGAGTATTTGTTGCACTGCCTCCTGCAGTATCACACTTGCAGAATGACAAATAATAAAAAAAAAATCGATCATATACACATATTGTAATTTTTTTTTTTCTTTTAATTTAAAGGCGCATTGGTATTAGCATGCAGCTGGCCACTAATAAAACATTTCTACTGGCTGGATAATTAATACTATTCTGCATCATAAATAAAATCATATGCAGTCAATTGACCTTGTTACAAATTCTGTAGGTCCACTAGAAATTAAAAAAAAAAAAAAAAAAAGAATATCAGGACAATGTATATTTAACAAAATTTCAAAACACTTCAAAATAAATGAAAAACAAACTTTATCAGTTGCACATCAATTCTTGCTAAAATAAAACAAGTAGGAAGTGCTGCTCTAGTTGTAAAATTCAATTTTGAAATTTAACTCACAGATGGTAAAAGCAAGAAATTCATAAGAAAAAAACAGAGCATTTTTCTAGTGCAAAAAAAGCCCAACCAGGATTCTGCAGGCTGCAAACATGTAAATAAATATTAAAGCTTTTCCTCATTTAAGTTGCACTTGGAATACACCAAGCCATTATTTAAAATGACAGAAGAATACAGCTACCTGAAGCCTATGTAAAGAATCGCTCTTTAACAGGCTTTTAAAGATTGCAAGCCAGAGCATCTAAAAAGCACATCCCTGAATAATTTAAGGCTCCTGGCATCTACATTGAAAGAAGTTATTTGCTAAACCTGGAGAAAGGGGAGAAGAAGAAAAAAAAAAAAAAAGGAATAAATAAAGGTCTTGAAGGTTTGAAGGTTGAGCAAAAAAATTATTGCTAAAAAGTTTTTTTTCCTGTATCTTAAAGTTTAATCAATACAAAGGACTGGAGATTTTACAGTCAGCTCTTCCAAATTTGCTGTCAACAGCTGTGGTCTAACATTAACATTTACCCGTTGGCGGTGTTAAGTTAAGGTTGTGATAGTCAGGGAAACAACACAGGAGCAAAAGGACAAAAAAGGAAGGAACTGATCAGGAGCACAACACGAATTCTCAATACCAAAAATTCAGTAATAAATGAAAAATTGAAAAAAAAATAGTTTTAGTTTAGCAAGAATCTTAAATGGAATAGCCTACATTTTAGATAAAAACAAACAAATAAAAACCTTAAAATAATAGATCAGCATTAACGCAAATCATTAAATAAACCCCAAAATATGATTACACCATTAAAGAACCAGGCATCCTGGTTT
The DNA here is from genome assembly GCA_032353885.1 of Nothura maculosa. Taxonomy (NCBI): domain Eukaryota; kingdom Metazoa; phylum Chordata; class Aves; order Tinamiformes; family Tinamidae; genus Nothura; species Nothura maculosa. Next base: position 1,040,196 of record JAUBOD010000144.1, read on the forward strand.
GGTGCAGGGTAATCCCTATTTATAACCAACTGCACCAAGGTCGAATTACAAATCAGCGTGCAGTTGATAGCACCGAGTTTTCTCTGCCAACTACATCTTTTAAACATCTGCAAATCCTACCTACTTCCTCTTGTGTCTGTCACAGAAACCATCCATACAGTGAGAGCAAGCAATCTTCACTTCAAATGCTATTAACTTCAAGCAAACTGAACAATTAATTCATTTTTACTCCTAGATTGGAAAAGTCCTTGCTGTTCTACAGTATCTGGAAGCCTTGCCACCGATTACAGCCAGTTCAGGATTTGGCTCCTCCTCAGTATATGAAAATGGACCTGAAACAATAGGAACCTTATCTGAGGCAGTTAACCCGAGTTATACTTCTGGACAAGTAAATAGATTCTTCACAGGGACATCAAAAACGCTTAAGAAATCTTACCTAAGAACTTGGAGAAAGTGTTATTTACAGATACATATATATACACACATACACACAGACTTGTGCTTTTTGTTTTAAGCAACTTTCCTCACAGTTGCAGAATTACTACTATATAACTACTGGCAGTCTGCTGCGGCATCAAATACAGACATCATTCCAAAACGGGGGCAGAACAACATCCCTAACAGAATTTCCAAGTAAATGCCAACAAAAGTGATTCCCCCCTCTCTTTGTGGGATTTTTTTTCTCTGGGGAGAATGGAAATGAAAGGGTAAGAGAATTACACCATCTAATATGCAGCTGTCATATTTTTTCCTGTGTAATTGGAAGATGAAAAATTCTTCTCGGTGCACATTTTCTCCCTTCAAACTGAAAAAGTTCAGTTGTTGCATAAAGCAGAAGGTTATCAGAAACTAATTGTGATTTGTTTGCCAAATTTCATCATAACAGACCAATTTCTACCTCCGCTTCACACAGCTGACTCTGAGCACAAAATGGGACTTTGTGACACATACTTAAGGTTAAAAACTGCACAATAAAAAGGTAAAACAAGATGTGCCTTTGACCACTGTGTGAAAAAGGACCGGTTTGGGAGGCACATGCATTTCAACGGTTACTGGGGAAGTAGTGTGGAGAGGAAGGATCACAATGGAAGAAGAAAACACATACGAATTTTAACAGGTAAACCAAAGTTTAAGGTGTAAGGCAGTGTTTGACATGCTGGATTCCTAAGTGATAGAATTATATATAAATCTAGTAACATCAATAACATATGAAATTACGCTAGCTGTTGATCTCACCCACAGACTCTAAAGCCCACACCTACCTATAAATATATACAACTATATATCTAAAATGTTTGCTTTTTTTAAAACTGATTGAAGTTTAATAGCACACTCATAATTGAGATTTTCATGGTCCCCAGCTAGCTTTGAAGTTAAATCCCTAAGTGGATAAAATGGACTCTATATCTAATCTAAACTAAATGTTTCCCCTAGTTACTAATACCAGCACTGTTTCACTAGTTGAAGTCATTATTACAGAAAAGAAAGGCAGAGCCCACTGCACCGTAAGGGACATTTAATCCCGCACAGCACTAGGACACAGAACATGTTCTTTGAAATACCAGTTCCTCCACTCTTTTCCACACCTTCACTTCAAGAGATGACTAATCTGCTGATTGCTAGGTGAGAAGGTTTTAACCACAGCTTCCCAGCACTGTTACTGATAGCAGCACCTCGTACAACTTCTTTCCACGCTTTACGTATCACGACCACAAGACTATCTAATTTAGTTTTAAACATCATTTTTGAAGGAAGAAAGACAAAAATAAAACTTTGCTGATTTTCTGCACCTGGACTGTAGGCTTTAACTATTTCGGTGAAAACTTGGGACTTTGTATATTCCGTGAATTACAGGCACACACATTCCCCTATTCGTATAGTGCTCCATAAACAAGCTTTGTTTAGGAAATTTAAACAAGGTCAGAAAAGTAAAGTGCACCAAAAATGCAGGCGAACCACAGTGTGGTTGCCTGTGGACTAGACAGCAACCTCCTTCACTGGCTTCACTTTTGCCCTTCACTACCTTTTTTCAATTCCATTATGTGCATTAAACACTGAATCTTTGCATTGAAGGCTGGCCCATCCTCTCCCACGCAAGACAAAAATCAAACAAACGAGAAAAAAAAAGAAAAAAAAAAACACCCCTGCTAGGCAGCTGCCAAGTAATAGGGCAAGCACTATATATGGACTTAAAGATTATATATAGTGAGTAATTATAATAGAGTTTGAAGGCAGGTCTGGATACTAGAGAAAACAGTCACAATTGTGGCACTTCTACAACAGTAATTTCCCTGTGGCTTTGGTTATGTTGATCTCTGTTCCCAGTTCATAGAGCCCACAGCTACATACATTATATCCAAGTATATATCTGAAACTCCATAACCTTTGCCAGAGTAACTCTCCAGGAAGCTCTCCTGACCTTTACTTAAGATAAAGAAAGCAACTGAAATGAAGAAATAAATGTTCCTTTGATAATACTGTGTAAGCTGTGGCTAAGGAACTTTGAAATGCAGCAGCATTAATAAAATAGCCATGTTAGGAGAATTTCTTTATCACCAAAAGCAATGACAAGCTTCAATGGGCCTTTTCATTCACAGTTCACAAATTATTTTCCAAGAATCATTGACTTGTTGTGTAACGATAATTGTGGGTTAATAGAAGCTCCAAATGAACTTTGTACTCACACAAAAGACATATGCATACATGACTATATTTGGACACAGCTCCATACATAAAGAGATTTATTTTTCAATTTATAGAACCATTTTGGCTTTCCTATTATAATACAAAGCTTTGTTTAGGAATCCAAAAGTGAAAAAGGCTCTTACAAAGAGCAATTTTAAAAGTGACCATTATTCCACAAATGTTCATTAGTATACGCACAGTTACTAGTAGAGAAAAATCAAAAATAAATTGTTTTTGTGCTAGTAAACCATAAGTGTCCAGAGAAAAGTTACATAAAAAATAAAACCCTCTGTTTTCCTAAAATGTTGTCATATATTCTCTAAGTTATTTAAAATAGTTTTTAAATAATTATGAAAATCCTCCAAAATTTATATTAAAAAAAAACCTCTGAATTTGTTTTATGGGTTAAAAACTATTTTAATGCAACTTTTTCCTAATCTCCCTGATTTTAATTTCAATACATGAATGCTGTATTTAACAGGCACCTGATTTAGTGCGCTGCAATAATTCACTTTGATAGGATAGATATTCGTTTATTTAGTGCAATGGAAAAGCTACCTCGCGCTCTGCCGCAATCAGCAGGCACTATCTAGAAGAAACCTCTGATGATGAAGAGCTTAGTCGCAAAGAAGAAAGATACCCACAGGAGCTGCGAGAAGTCTGTGACTTGGTCATAGAATGTTTGCAATCCCATTTCTTCACTATGCCTTTGCAACAAGTCAGAACCACAGAGCAGCAAGTACATCAAAGGGAAGCCACGGTTTAGCACAGTAGTAGCATTTTAGCAGATAAGGGGAAGATTTCAGGGCTACAGGTTAAAAAAGAAATTTCTGGCATATGTTAAGTAGAGTAGCAAACAATGTAACACAGAGCATCCAGTTTAACATCATTCCTGCTTTCTCCATTAATCCAAAGGAAGATTTGCTTGAAAAGCACTTGCTAAACAGCACAACATTTGCTAAAATGACCTAAAATGCTTCAACAGGGGCTGCATTTGACTAGCTATCTGGATAAAATTCTTTATAAAGCCTCCTGAAGAGTTTGATTTCAGCTCAAGGGGCTTGTCCTCTGTACCTTGCAGTATCTGCCTCCATCCCATGCTCACCTTCTCTTCCTCCTGCTCTGCAGATGGAGGAAGCCCTGGCAGCTCCATAGAGCACCCTTACTTTCCCAGGGATGAGGAGATGACAGAGAACCCTGCTACAAGTTATACCTTCACCCAAGGCCACCCACGATGGCTGTGCCTCAAAATACCACTTGCTTTATCTATTTCTCATGACAATGTCACCAAGCAGCAAAAGGACTACAGGTTATAGCCATAAACAGTAAACACAAATACCCCAAACATTAATATATTGAGATATATATTTCTTTTAAAAAAGTAAGTGATAGTTCATACTATACTTACAACTTTCAGCCTGATAGTCTGGCACAAACTGCTCGTCATTGTCAGGTACCTGAGCTGAAGAAAGGAAAACAAAACAAACAAAAACAAACAAAACAAAACAAAAAAAAAAAGAAAATGAGGAAAGAATTAAAAGAAGCCATTAAAGCATAAATAAAGACTCTGGTGCTTAATTTGAAGCACAACCAAGGTTAAAGCTAGGATTTTATTCTCATTATGGGGTATGGAAATGGGGCAGGAGACAAGTGCTGGGATGAAGCTGCCTGTGCAGTTCAGCATGCAGAGGAGCCTGGCAAGGGGCAGTGAGGGACCCTGCTCCTCCTAGGGGCATAAGGGTCCCCAAGGCCCTGCAATCCCTCACAGGGCATTCCTGCATAAGAACAAGCCCCAGTGTTTAACACTTGCACATCTTTAACCTCAAACTACCGCATCTTCGGTGGACTTGCAAATGATCACGATTTTGCATGACAGTGAGCCAAAACACTATAGGGTTTTTGTTGCTGTCATTTTGTTATTATTTCAGTTACTCAAAAAGAATTGTTTCACCAGACCGGAGAATTCATGTTTCAATGGTGATATTTCAGATACACTCAAAAGATTATTTACTTAAAGCAAGAATCATTATTAATATCCATCCACCTTGCGTAAGATCATTTCTGCTCTTTGGAAATACTATTTTTTGCTCCCAGGAAACTCTCATTTCACATCTGCACTATAAAACACAAGGGCTGCTGTGATATAATTCGGTTCTGTTGCACCACAGTTCCCTTTCATGGGATACCTAGGACATTAGCCGTCTCTAGTACGGTGCTGATGACTCATTTAAAGCATTTAAGTTGAAACGCTACTGAACACACACTATCAGTGTAGGTGAATACAGATGAATAATTGCAGAACACGATGCTAAGAAGAGGCATCATCAGAGAACAACTAGTTCTGAATATATCCTAAGAGATCAGGCTTACTGTGACTGAACTTTATCATCTTTTCGTCAACATGGGCTAACCAGAATCACTGCAGCAAAGCTACATAACACACTCTGTTTGAAAATATTCTAATTTACAAAGGTCTTGTCTAAAGGTAAGCAAATAATTCATATGTCCTTAATTAAAAGTTAACATCTGTCATGATCTGGTTACCCAACAAGATTCAAGAGGTTATATAATCATTTATCGAAACAGCAACTATCAAACCATTAAATATGTGAAACGATAAAATATAACTTTAAAAGCTTTCAGAACACTTTCCAGATTAGGAAAGCACTAAATGTATGTTTACCTGTACGCATGTGCAATTTCCACTAGTTTTGATAGAATTTGCTTGAATGAAGAATACATATTTAATTATCATTATTGTTATTCTGAATGTGCACTACAGTATTTGTCATGAACCAGATCTTCACTCCGTATTCAGGAAGTATTTCTAATGACTTCACTGGAAGTTTTCTTCTTGGGTAAAGAGTTCAAAATTAGACTCACCATACTAAAAATAAAAATCTCTCTTCTTGGTTTTAAAACAATCCTAATATCTTAATTACAGTAAATTCCCTTAAAGACCTTGGGAAATCTCCAAATATGGATTTTGATAGAAGTGTAAATAAGGTAAGCATATAATAAGAATTATATGCTGAGAAAAATACATAGATTTTTGTCCTTTTTTGTTAAAAAAAAAATATAGTAACCTACACTTTTGAGAAACCAACATCTCTGAGGCCATATAAGTGCCTTTAAAGTCTAAAGTTGTATAAAACACATTTTAACAAACCAAATATTTCTGTTATTTTCAACTCATTACATTTCTCTTTCCTTCAGAGAAACCACAGCGCTTTTACCAGAAATTAACTCTGGAACAATATGAGCCCAAATACCAGCACTCTTAAGTCTCTGACCTTTCACGCAATTCACTGCATGCAAACATTGAGCATTTTCCCTACAAAACTGGGAAATACTCAACTGTCAAGAAGATTCCAACTATGAAAGCAAGGTCTCATAGTTAATAGCCTATTCCTAAGAATTTCTTGCATTTCCAATTGTTTTTGGATGGTTTATGAGTATGTAAGGAGTTTAAGTAAATCTACCAAATAATTTCTCATTTACAAAAGGCACATCTTATACATTTTCCTTAAGCTATTACTTTCATATGCAAGGAGGTTATATATACATACATATATTTATATATATGTATATATAAAAGTAAAAAGGGTTCATTAATGAAATGAGGACATTTGAAAAAATAAAAAAACAGAAAAAGAAAAAGCGAGCTGTTGAAACCAGGAAGTTACATTTAGTAATTGCAGAATTAGGACAGCAATTTTGTATAACTTTCTAGAGTATACTTAAAGTGCTGGACTTCTTTACTCCATTGTTTTATCTATCTTAGAGAGAAACAAAACAATTTGCACCACCCTCAGCTCCTGTTCTCCTACTTCTTATTAAAAAAAAAAAAAAAAAAAAACAGATTTAGGTACATATTATTACAAACAGGGCCTTTGCTTTCCCTATTCCTAATTGTTTTTCCTGTCAAAGAATGAGAAAAAGAATTGTACACATCCAGTTGAATATTCGTGCAAAACCAGTAGGTTCCTTTAGAGTTACTAGAATTAGCACTGATTTGCTATGTCATAAACAAGAAAAATATTGTTAATTCTGTGGATCCCCAGAATGCATATGGACATGTTTAACGGACACCAAGGCATATCTCTGTCAGTAATCATGAAAAGAAGTGAAGACTAGTGTCAAGACATATTTTAAATACAATATTGACCTAATCTTAAAAGCCTTCATAGCAAAAGGAATATAGCAAGCTTAGAAGTATTCAGAACCCTGCCAAATTATAAACAAAGCAAAGAATAATACCTAAATGTTAAACCTTGGAACATACATTTACTACTCAAATCTATTTTAAAAGCATCAGAACCTTCAAAATGATCCCAGAAGTCCATACAGAGAAATTAATAGGACTGTTTTAATGTTAAGAGAGGGTAACTCAAAACTATTACTTTATTCCTTCATTTAACTTGGCATTATTTTCAAACTAAGAGAATTGCAGCTCACATACTTTTGTATTGTAGCAATGATCAGCTCAATACACAGAATTCTTTCTCCAGGATCTTGTGGTGAAGGCAAATGGTGTGGGTAGATTATGACTCAAAGAGAAGAAGGCTTTGGTACCCCTAGTTGGGGTAATTAGTGACAGCCTTTATAGCAAAGTAAACAAGCGGGCAGGAGAGAATTTTTAATTCACATTTGTGAAAGGAAAATGTAACTTGGACTGCTGCAACTGTCTGCACATTTATATATGCATGTCATTCATTCCCTCTTTTCTTTTAGTCACATATACTGCAACTCAGCAAATCTGCCATAAAATCTTCATTGGTCTTCTGTTAACAGACTCAACATAAGACATACTGCATAAATCACCCAAACTTTCTTTACTTTGCCATTCAGAAGTATATTGGAAAAACTATCTGAAATGATCATCTGACCGAGAATATTCCCTGAGCTATTTAGTTATGGGGGGGTTGAGAAAGGAAGTATACACCAAAAGACTAATAAAAGGTTTTCAAGGATATTAAGCGTGTGGCTTTTACTGCTAATAGTAGAAGCAGCTCTATAGCTCATTCTGCATTCATAGCCGTCAAGTCTCTGACTCCTGAAGTGAACATCTGCACCATGAACTATCCAGCTCTGTCTAGATTATTGCCAAAAGTTTTCTTTTTCTCCCAATTCTCAAGAGGATTTCAGGAGCGGGCAAAATTGTTAACTATGTTCTTAAGGATGTATATGTTTAGATTTTACAGCTTCACAGTGCACTGAGTTAAAAATTAATTTGCCAAAAGCAAACGTTCAAAGCAGAAAAATACTTCATACCTGTCTGTAGTTTCCAGAAACTTTTTAAGGCCTCTAAAAAGCTGAACACTTAAGGCATATATCCAAAACAGAAAGCAATTCAGAAAGACAAATTTTTAAAAAAGTTTAAAACTAGGGCCCCTTAGCTTGCTGCAAGACAAAAAAATAAAAAGTCACTAGTCAGAAGCATCCAGGACAAAAGGAGTTAATATTTAATTAAAACCAGCTCTATCCACTGTAACAATGACCTGGAGCCAAACAAGGCAGAAGATGTATGAGTCATTCTTTCTGCCAGTGAATGAGACAGCTGATCTCCTAAGCAATTCCTCAAGACAAGCAGTCAGAACTGGAGTTCTGCCTCCATTCACAAAAACACAGTCCAGCATGAACCATGTGGCCCCAACCACAAGCTTTTCATGTCACACCCTTCCAGAAAGCTACAGCAAAGTAAACTTGAACTTTAGGCATAAACACACTGATTTCACTGCTTTGTCTCAAGATGTAGCACAGACCTGCTGCAGAACGTTATTTAATAAATGAAAAGTCAAGCAAGCTGAAAAGGGCTTAAATTTAACTCTTCCTTCTCCCTCTGCTTCCGAAAGCTCCGCTGCACTCTGAGAAAAGGTGTTCCTGTCAAAAAGCAGAATCTTTCCAGAAAAACAAGCTGCATGCCTCTTTGCCTCGCTCCAGAGCTTTATTTTGGGCATCTCACCATTTCCTATGTTACTGTGTTTTCTGACCTCAAGCTTCACTCAGAGCCAAGAGGAATTTGTTTTAAAATATCAAAGATTTATTCAATTGAAATTGACAGGAAACTATGTATGAACAGTTGTGTTTTGACTTGCTCTTAAATAATACTTCGGGCCACAAAAGTAATGAGCCAGCTGAGTTTTGCTGGATTCACTGTCAGTCCTGAGTATTTGGAAAAATGTATAATTTTTAAGTATTTGTATAAGTTTTATTATTATTATTATAGTAACAACTGTTTCTAACAAAGTAGTATTCAAAAGGCAAGAGTGACAAATTTCAAAATGCAAAAAAATATTTCCCATAAGCACAGGGTCTGCTGTCAAAACAACTCCCAATCCTTTTAACATAAAAGGAGATGCTCTAACAAACTTAAATTCTGTTCAAAACTAGCTCTATATCTCAAAAAATTTCCTTATGTGAACAAGCCCTAGGAAGATAAAGATGAGTTTGCAGAAGCTGCTCCTCATTTGATGCTATACTAAAAATGAGGAAAAAGTATAAAAAGAATACTCTCATTTCATATTTAGCTACATCTCTCATGGTCCACAAATCGCGCTATGCTTTTGAATAAAATTATTTGGAATAAAAATCATTTACCTTTCCAGCAAAAGTTCCTTATTGTACAAGCTTTCAGGTTTTGAAGATTTTTGGTGGTTTTTATTTTTTAAAACTTTTATTTTTTAAACACCACCAACAAAATCATTTTGCCTAAAATAACTTTTATCCATTCTCTTGTGCACAGATAGTGTAGACCAAGCATTTCAAGGATTGGGAAGCCAAACCTCTTAAATGACCAGAGGCCAAGAAAAAAAAAGACAAGCTATTTGCTGTATTACATACTACAAATATAAAACCTTATGCTGCATTTTAAGAGTATGACCCATCAGACAGACCGCAGCCATGAAAATATTAAGATATTAAACTATCTTTTCTTGACTATTTTTGCTGCTAGAAAAATGCAGATTCATTAATAGTTCTTGAATGCAGGCTACATGGCATTTACCTTACGCTAAGTAAATTTTACAACTTTATGGCAGAACAAAGCTAGTTACGCAGTATAAGCCGCTACGCTTCATTGATTTAAACAAAGCCACCCTAACTACACTAATATTTAAAGATCTAGTACTTTCTTTTATTAAAAATCTTCCCTTGGAAGCTATAAGCTGCTCATCTTTACACATCCTTATTCACAGGATAGAGGGCAACACTGGATCAGACATCATCACAATGTTATGCTTCATTATAGAAGACGGGGTCAAATACTTGTTTCCTGAAGTTCATTCCAAATTTGAGTATTAATTATTTGAAACAAATTGCTTATTTTCCAGATAGCAAATATCTTTTTCACATTGGTAACTTATCTAAGAAGTCGCTTAGCCTAACTATCTACTTATTCTTATCTATATGAATCTGTCACCTATAGCTATTACTTTAAACCAGTTACTGGTCACTTAGGTATTTCTATATTCTCTCACCTAAAGACCATAACTTTTTACTTGCAAATTTACTACCATCTGAAAAGGGAAACCCCTATTGCCCTGATCTTGTGCATAAACATATTATTAATCTTTGCTTTGATGACTTTTACATACCTTCAACAAGCTAACAGAGGAATTAGTATCAGGAAAAGACACTTTTAATAAATAATTTGATTTTTGGAGGCAGTTAATCTGCTGTTCTCCTAAGTCCGAATGTTTCCACCACGGGCAGGTGACTTTCACTTGCTAGGAATTTTTCTGTCTTCTTTTTGTTCCATAATAAGAAGTAACGGCTACCATGATGAGATAACATTAGATTAATATTTGAACCAATCTTTTCAAGTCACTGAACAATTGTTATCTGCCAAAACCAATCTAATTCCAAATATACAGAATCAATAAAGTCATTTTCTAATATTATCATGACAAAATGTTGCCATCCCGTTATTTAAATGTAAAACGAAAGATATCTGAATAATATTTGTCTTGCTTAGCAATAGGCAATTTTAACCATTTCCTTTCAGGTTTAAAGGTTGAAACAAATTATTACAGGCTTGCCACTCTCAATTACTGGGATCAGGAAACAGTTACAATCTAGCCATTCTCCATACTGAATAACAGTTTACAGGAGGGAACCTAATTTAGAGCAAGTTTTGCATCAATGTAATTTAGATTTTTTTTAAACACTTGCACTACTACAGAAAGTAAAAACTACAACACATTTCCAAAATAAATCTATTATGAATACAGAATGCATTTGGAAGTTTTATGCAAGTAGTATTCAGCTTGTTAGTTATGGACTAATAAAATATTAAAGGAGCTACTGATTTGTTTAAATTTTGAATTAAATCTTTAATACATGTGAACCTTCTACTGTTTTCAATCAGTACAGAATACACTTCCTTTGTGTTTACGTGTTCACCATCAACTTTTCGCAGAACGCAGGTGACTCAAACTATAAAACCTGCAGTCTAAAATGTGTGATGTGGTAAAGATACCTCAGGGAAAGCAAAACAACAATAAAAAAAAAAAAGTCTGCAAGCATTCTTTGGGCAATGAAAATACAATTCACTTTCTTTTCCCAACTAATAAGTACATTTTTAACCTGGTTACTCCCCAGTAGGGATCTGAACTCGTGGGAGAAACCTGGTCAGCTGCCACCGCTTCTCTTAAAAAGGGTCAAGATGTTTTAAGATCTCATGGTCATTTCCCTCGCTCCAGAGCATTATGAAAAGAAATATGTAAACATTACTGATGCTGCCAAATTGGCAAACTTCTTGCCTATGAAGGTCCAGAAGAACATAAATGGACACATCTAGCAATGGGTAAACAAGTGGATTTCAAAATCGGTTTCCTGGCTAAACTCATCCATTTAGACCTTTGAGCAAAGCTTCAATATTCTTCAATACCACTATACTAGAGACTACTTCAGAATGTGTTTCAGGGGGAGGGAGTTAATTGGAAAGAAAGGTTCAAGTTAATAGATCAATATTTGATTTTTTTCATCTTGACTTTTTATTTCAGTTTTAGCTTAGCCTCTAAAAAAAGCTATATAAAGTTTGGGTTTTTTACAGAAACTTAAAACCATGGTGTGGCTTGAAGCACATAGATTCTTTTAACAGAATAATCTTTCAGCAACATTGTATTCCTGTGTGTTTTAGGCGCAAATCAGGAAAGTTTGTATCAGTTAACAAACTGAAAACTTATAATTATAAAATGCTCCGGTTTTAATATCCTCTGTCATGCAAAAAGACAGTGTTTCTTTCCCATTTTAAATACTTACCAGGTGATGCTATCTGCATGTTAAGAAAATGCAATGTGAAAAGGTTTCTCAACCTAATTGATACAGTATTAGACACCTTTCTCTCTCAAATCTAAATTTATTAAGTGATGCAAACTCGGTTAAAGTGAAGAAAAAAGATTTCAAAGATTTCACCCTAGTCTGAAATAAGTACAGTGGCTCTAGAATAAAAATTGCTATTACAATAACTTATATACCTACAGAAATGATTAATTTTAAATTCTATACCATTATTTAATCTTACATTATCTGTACATATATTAAGAACCTGTCAGTTCTTTTCTGACTAAACATCAAAGAAATCTAATGATTTTCAGAAACAAAAACAGGCATTGCACTGATCAACCAAGCTAAAAGTTTTCCTTTCCATCAAAAAATATTACCTAATGAAAAATATTCTATATATTCTTCTGGTTTGTTAGAATTCAGTGAAATAAAATAAAGTAAGAGATTATGAGTAAAATTATCATAGGGAAATAGTGACAGTTCTATTTGATCATTATATTACATTAAAAAAAAATCTTGTTGCAGGACATACTGTTTTCAGTGACTGGAAAAGAAGCATATTAATTCAAAAAAATTAAAATCTCTGTTCCATTATTTAAAGGGACAGTTTTGATTACATACAGAATTACTACCTGCTAAAAATAATACTATGGGAATAAAACTATCAGCAAAATTAACAAAACTCTGCAATTTATTTATAGGTTAAAGATTTCAATAACTACATAAAAACTATATAAATATATAAAAAATCACTATGTAGACAAGCAGTCACCAGCAATATTTCCTTCTTTCTATAAAAAGCAGCAGCAAGCAGTTCATTCCAATGTCTCTCCTTCCTCTAGGAGCAGAGCATCTATTCTATAAACAACTGTGCACAGTCCGGTACATGATATAAATTAAAATAAATTCATTTGAAGCAGGACAAATTTGCAGAAATCATGAATCAAAATAAAATGTTTACTTCAATGCAAAAGTTTACATTAAAATTTCAGCCTGAAATATATTAAACTCAGACAAGGCATTCAAATCTTTACGCTCAAAATATACAGTGTTATAAATATCAAAGAAGAAAAAATTATCAGAAAATATTGCTGAAGTGAGTAAATACACTTTTACGAGCATAAAGCTTCTTTGCATTTTCTTAAAGTTCTCCTGCAGCAGCAGCTCATCTTCTTTGTTATTGGTAAATGAAACCTTCAATATCTACTCTAAATTCAGATTTCTGCAGTAAGATATATTCCAAAAGATTTGCTGAAATACTTAGAAAAAAAAGCAAGCTTAAAAAAAGTCTGTTTTCTAATAACCCAATACACAATCTTATAACAAATATGAAGAAAAGATTAACATGCAAATTACAGAAAGAATTCAAAAAAATAATAATATTTCTTAAGGATTCCATACACACCTAAAGTTCTGTGTTGTGAACAGGGTGGAAAGAAGACACTCGCACTTAAATCTTGAAGCATCCCGTCCCGATGAACCCAGAGAAACTAATTTCTGCCATCAGAAAAGTACTCCACCAGAACACCAAATAATTATATGTGCTGCTCTAAAGGAAACAGCAAGCCCAGTTCTGGCTGTATGTAGTCTCTCGAGGTACAATAATATAAACCTGATCAATTGCAATTAAAATCTGAACAGAGGCTTAGAACTTGAAGTCTTGGTGCATTAGTTCTTGCCAAAAGCAGATGTGATTGTGAGCTGGAAGCAATTTCTCCTGGTAATTTGTGATGACACTGGGTAGAGCAGCCCCAGAGTCCCCAAAGACAAACTCATCAGAGGCTCTAATGTATGCATGACACATGAGGTGGCTCTTTTAGAGCTCAATTAATTGGGCTGAACATTAAGACAGCAAGTTCAGGACTTTTTTTTTTTCCTCCAGAGTTGTTTCTTCTCTTTTTACAAGCAGTTTTTCCCCCCCTTACCTTCTGCAAGCCATGTCTCCTGTAATTGGCTCAGATCTTGAAAGAGTTCTGCAAAAAGATGAAAAAACAGATAAAAGACTGCCACCTTTACTCCCTCCCTAAGGTTAAAACATGCTCAAAATGTATTTTTCCTGAAGAAAAATTTCTGTGAATTATATTTTGGCAGTCAAATGCACAGACAAAACTAGATACAGAATGCAGTTCATAATTTTTTCTACATCAGTTTGTACAAAAAGGGTACCATTTAACCAACTCTTAAAATAAAAGCTAGATTCTTAACACTGTTCCCAAGTATAAAATACTTATTCATCAACATAAGTTTAAAATTACACTCTTTCTCATACAGGTGAGCTATTTCTTATATAATATAGGCCTCCTTCTCTAATATCTGCTAAAACAAATCTCTCTCGGATCTCAGTGGGAGTTTTGCTCAGTTTGCCTGAGCAAAAGCTGTATACTCTTTATTAGCAGGGTCATAACTATCATATCAAAATTTTGAAGCAAGATCGCAGGTGCTGCAGTAGCAAACAGAAAAAGCAGATCGTATGTACTTCTCCTTATGTTTTAGTGTGCACCACAAGAGAATGCCCACTAGTTTCTCTACACTGTGCTCACTGCAATTCTTTAAAGTGAAACCACTTTCTCCATGGACTGAATTTCACAGCAGCACTTCTGCAATTCACTGAAATCAATCGCACATAATGGGTGCAAACCGGAGGAGAGTCTGGCTCATTTGCAAAGCTCAGAAACTCGGTTATGAAAAATTTTGTTTATGGATAACTAAGACTAAATAGGATGTTTGAACAGGCGAATAGCTTATTTTTCATTTACTATATTTTGAGAGAGTTTTCCTCTTTTATGAACGCTAGCAGATAACTTACATACACTTAAATGGCAGAAGCTATTCATTTATCTGTTGGACTGATACCTCATATTTGTGTCTGGGAATCATTTACCTGAAAAGATGGAGAGTTGCTTTCTTGCAAACTATATTAGAATGAACTTTTCCAAACAAATTTGTAGGGATTTTGAAAAGCATATCAACACATCTTCATTCTACTCTGTTAAGATTTAGGTATATTCTAGACCTCTGTAAGTATACAGGGCTTATCGTAGGAAAGTAAGTATATATTAACCCTGTAACCTAAAGAAGTGTTACAGCTACTGCAACACTATAGTTTACAAGCCTGAATCATGTAAGTAGCTACTGATGGGCCAGCTTACAAACCTTTAGCCCTTCTAAACTTCTTCCACTCTAGACACTCATAAGCACCTTCCTCGGGATTTTTATCCCCACCAATGTTACAGCAATAGAAACAGGTTACAAGAAGCCTGGACCTTGACTCTGAATTCTGCTGCAAAACTGCAATGAAAAATAAGAGTTGAAACACTAGCATTTTCACCTTTGCTACCACTAGTGCACTTAAAAAAAGTGTGTGGGGGGGGGTGGGGAGTAGGGGGTAGGAATGCTAAAAGTCCAGAGGAACAGGGAAAGTCCTGAATCTTTTAAGGCCTGAAGGTGAAAAAGCCAGGTGCATCCCAAGATTGCAAATCTCTGCCTCAGTGCACGATATCTATGTGCCAACATGGGCAGCAATGCCTAAAATGCAACAGGATAATTCAAGGAAGAACTAGCAACTTCAGCTTTTGCCACTATGTTTTGCAACTATAAATGCAATTCTCTTGTCTTGTTTATTCTAATTGATCCAGATAAATATATCTCCAAAATAAATAAATAAAGAGCTCTCAGAAAGCTTCTCTGCATTAGTGAGTAAAAAAAGAGGGGGAGGGGGTCATAGGGAGGGGAAGAAACAAGCCCTCACCTTCTGAATCATGAGCCAGGTCTCTGTTAATGAATTTTCTTTTCCTGACATTTGTCGGTCTCTCATTACAGTTTCTCCCACGCGGATTCTATAAACAGGAAAGATCAGTTACTTTAGAGATCTGAGTTTTTAAAAATAAAATAAAATAAATATATTCAAAGCCTGCATAAATTCTTTACGTTTTCCAACAGGGAAACGATCATCTTACAACCTCTATTCTTAATCACTACATACAGTTTCTAGCAAAAGATTTTGCTGAGCACCTAATATTCACCACAAGATTCCTGAATGTATCTAAATGCAACACATTTCTATCGGTCTGTGTAGCCATCTATTTGCACAGCGACGTATGTGTTGTGCTCAAGCAGCCACACAACCCCAACCATGTATTTTTAGCATCTAAAGTACACAAACCTACACAATAGCACATAAATCCCCTCTGCATAAGCTAAGCAGGAGAACCCAAATATGAGGGGATAATAATAGACTGCTTTGTTTCCCAGTGTTACTTATAAAATTGTCTGCAAAATCCCAAAAGCAAAAGGCGGGGGGGCGGGGGGGGGGGGGGAAGAGAGGGGGACGGGAGGAGGGGAGGGGGAAAGAGAGAAGGGGAGGGGGGAAAAGAAAGCAAAAAAGATGTTAACATTTGCTTCAACTTCAGTCTTCGGCGTGTTGCAGGCAGCAAACGCAGCCAGAAACTTTGAATGCAGCTGCTGCTCCTGCCCTTCTCTTCCACTAAGCGTGGTGCATGATTTTTTAATCATCCTCAAACTGTCTTTAAGAGAACAGGATGCTTTACGGAAATAACTCGGAAGATAAGCCCATCTTGCAGGCAAAGCTGCTAGATGTGGAGTTGCCCCTCCAGTGGTAATAAAGCAGATTGTCTGCAAAACTCCCCCAGAAAAAGAACTCGGAGTCAAGTTTATAAACACCAACTTTGAACCGATCACTCACATTGGTGACCATGTAAGGCACTTGCTGGTCATAAAATCCATCCATGCTGCAGCTTTTCCGCAAGTCTTAGCTCGGTGTTTTATTTACTGGGCATTTGATCTGGAGATTTCCTCGGGATCTGGACTCCAATCAGCCTGGAGGGGAAATACAAGATGGCTTTTAGATTAAAAAAAATCATGAATGAACTGCTTGCATTTGCATAGCTAATTAACCTCAAAGAGTCCCATTCATAAAAAACAACCCTCCCTTCTGTGCCTTCACCTGGGTTACAAGCTTCTGCCGGGGAAACACGGCGCAAAGGAGGCACTTCGAGGCGGCGGTGGCCGGGAGCGCGGCGAGAGGCGGCGTTTTTATTTACGCTCCCGCGGGCGATCCGCGCGGACGTGCGCGCCGCGCGTAATGGCGCACGCCGGGGCTCGCCTTGCACCTAACGGAGCGGCGGCGAACACGGGAACACGCTCGCACACCACGCACCCAGCGATGCACACACACCGCGCACCCACACGCGGAGCTCCCTTCTCCCAAAGGCTCGGGGCTTTTTCCCCCCCTCCTTTTTTTTTCTTTTTTTTTTGTTTTTTTGTTTTTTTTTTTTGCAACGCGCGACCACGCAATCATCCGGAGCGGCGGGCAAAAGTTGCAGGGAAGAACCCACCTGAAGGCAAGGCCGCGTGAGGCGATATTCGGCTGGAAAAAAAAAAATCTCGTCTAAATTTAATAAAAAACATTAATTATATTCTCTTCTCCCCCCCCCTCCCGCAAGCACTTCCCCCTTGGAAGCGGCGAGCGCCACTGACAGAGCTCAACGCGCTGCTTTCTCCTCTCCTCCTCCTCCTCCTCCGGGGGCCCCCGGGCCGCGCCAGCGGATCCCCGGCGCCCATTGGCTCCGCGCGCCCCCCGCCGCCTCGCGGAGCCGCCGCGCGCCCGCCCGCGCAGCCCGCGCGGCCCGGGGCCGCAGCCGCTGTGTGTGTGTGCGGGAGGGGCAGGGGGGGCACCATGCACACACACACACACACACGCACACACACAAACACAAACACACAGCGATTTATCCACCCGCTC
>JAUBOD010000145.1:0-12979 GCA_032353885.1 Nothura maculosa
CGTGTGTCCGTCCATCCCCTCCCCATGGATGGCCCCCCCTCCCCCTCCCCGCCCGGCCTCGCCTGGGGGGCTATTTGGAAACCCAAGGGGCTCCCCGTCCTTAAGCTGCCCCTTGCTGCCCCCCCGAAATAAAAAGCAGCCCCCCCCCTCCTGGCGCCCATGCAGATCCCCTAATGTGCCCCCAAGCCGATCCCCCAACCTGGAGGTCGCCAATGTCCCCCATTGCTTGGGGGGGGGCTGGATGTGCCCCCCCCCCAGCCCAGCAGCCCCCTCCAAGCAGGAGCCGCCCTGCTCGGTCATTGGGGGGGGGGCATCTGTGCAGCCTCGGGGCCAGGTGATGTCCCCCATGTGGGAGGGTTGAGGCAAGGGGCAGCTGGTGACACCCCCATTCCTGGGGTAGGGGGGCAGCAAGGCGGGGGGCCTGCCCCCCCCGGGGACCTCCATTGAACTATGTGGGCTCCGGCTCCCCACCTGCATCAGCGGCTGCTCCTGCCCCTGCGGGGGCATCTTGGGGCTTGGGGGGGGCATGGGGGTACCCCCAGCCCCCCAGCACCTCTGGGCACATCTGGAGCTAAAGGGCTCTGGGGGGGGCGGTGGCCGAACCAGCTTGTGAGGGTGGGGGGAGCCTGGGAGGGGCCTGATCCAGGGCCCCCCCAGCTCCATCCAGATATTATCCCCCATTCTGGAGTATCCCGGTCTGCAGCACCCATGGCAACAACCTGCCCCAGCCTCAGTGTCCCCATGTGTATGGGGAGGGAACAGCCCCCATTCCCAGAGCAGGGTGGCCCTGGGGGGGTCCCTTGGTGCCCGGCCCCCACCCCAGCCGTGAGTGGCGGGGCGGGGGACACGCAGGCGCTCTGCAGCGTCGCCGCGGGGGATCCTGCGTTTCATGGCGCGACAGGCGCTGTCACGCGCGGTGACACCCTCGGAGCCGCTCGGAATAGCGCCGGGAGCTGCCAGGGAGCCGGGGGCGGCCAGCCAAAAATAGCTCCTTCCCCGCTGGAAATAGGCTGGGGGCGCCGGGGGCAGCCCCGCGGGAGCCCCCCGCCCCGCGGCGCTTCCAGCGGCGGGGCTGGGATCAAGGGAGAGCTGATGGATGGACAAGGGCTGGGATGGATGGACAAGGGCTGGGATGGCCGGACCAGCCCCTTTGCCCGCTCCCTCTCCCGGTGTTCAGCCTTTCCCGAGGTCCCCCCGCGGATTCCCGCCAGTGCCACCGGGCACTGATGTCCAGGAGAGCCGGCTGCTCCCGGCGCTCTCTCCGCCCGGGATTTTTGGAGCTTTTCCAGCCTCGGTCTCCGCCCGGCCCCGGGGTCGCTGCGCGGAGGTGGCGCCGGCCATGGTGTCGCCTGGGCTATTTTCAGCCCTGGCTGTCACCGTCCTCCGCGTCACTTGCCCGCTGCTGTGTCATCCCCCCCCCCTTGACCCCCCCGGGCCCCTCCTCGGAGCTGGGGCTGGTGCCATCGCCCCGTGGGCAGCACGGGGGGGACTTGGCCTCCCTCAATTGTTGCCCAATTGCTCCGGCTCTCCCTGCCCTCTGCCCTTGTGCCACTGGTGTCACTGGGACACTGGGGCAGAGATGGGGGGGGGCAGCGTGGGGTCCCCCCTGGTGCAGTGACCCAAGTCAGCAGGTGTCCGGGGGGGCAGATCTCCCCCTACACCACACAGAGACCCTGCTGGGGGTCCCCAATGCCCCCACCTTGGCCCCATAGTGACTCCCTCCTCTCTCTGTTTCTCTCTGCAGTTAAAAAGGCCAAATTTGACGGGCCCCAAGGTGAGTGGCCCCATCCGGGCGGGTCTGGGGTCTCATTTCAAGGGCTGGGTGGTGGCAAGGGGGTGCCGGGCTCAGCTCCCGGTCCCTGTAGGAGCAGGGATTGGGACTCCCGGGGAAATGGGGCCCTAAGTGGGGCCCCTCGTGCCCCACCGAGGGCTGGCATCACCCTCGGCTCCTTCCCGCAGAGAAGTTCAACACCTACGTGACGCTCAAGGTGCAGAATGTCAAGAGCACGACCATCGCCGTGCGGGGCAACCTGCCCTCGTGGGAGCAGGACTTCATGTTGTGAGTGCCCCCCACGCCCCTCCTCACCCTGGGGTACCCGGCATCCCGCAGAGCTGCCGGCTTATCCGGGCTTCCCCCCTTCCCTGCTGCGGAGCATCGATGGGAGCCCATCCTGGGAAGGGTGGGACATTCCCAAGCCTCCCCGGGGCTGAGGATCAGGATGGGGGGGCTGCAAGGGGGCAGGAGAGGGGGTCTCTGGGGCTTGCTGGGCTGGTGGGCAATGACCAGGCGCCCTTTCCTCGCAGTGAGATCAACCGGCTGGACCTGGGGCTGACAGTGGAGGTTTGGAACAAGGGGCTCATCTGGGACACCATGGTGGGCACCGTGTGGATCCCCCTCCGGACCATCCGGCAGTCCAATGAGGTAGGCGGCGACGGGAGCCCCAGGCTGTGTCCTGGGCTTTGGGGTGACCGTGGGGCCCAGGCTGGGCTGGTGCAGGCAGCCTCGGCGTGGGCAGCGCCCCTGAGCCCCCCTCGCCCCCGCAGGAGGGTCCCGGGGAATGGCTCACGCTCGACTCCCAGGTCATCATGACAGACAACGAGATTTCGGGCACCAAGGACCCCACCTTCCACCGCATCCTCCTGGACACCCGCTTCGAGCTCCCGCTGGGTAGGCACCGGTGCCCACATCCCTCATGCTGCCCCAGCCTGGAGGTGCTGCCAGGGCCCCCCAGCACAGAGCCAGGCGGGATGTGCTGGGCATGGGGGATCTGTCCCACAGACCGGGATGTGCTGGGCATGGAGGATCTGTCCCACAGACCAGGATCTGTCCCACTGACCGAGGTCTCTCCCCTTGCAGATATCCCCGAGGAAGAGGCCAGGTACTGGGCCAAGAAGCTGGAGCAGCTCAACGCCATGCGGGACCAGGACGACGTAAGCGAGGGCTGGAGGGGGCTGGGGGCTGCGGAGGGGCCTGGGCGCATCCCACCCTCATCCAACACCGTCTCTCCCAGTATGCGTTCCAGGAGGAGCAGGAGAAGCCTCTGCCTGTCCACGGCTCCCAGTGCTGTAAGTGCCCGGCATGAGGCTGCCAACCCCATGGCCTGTCCCGCTCATGTGTCACCCCACCCTGGTGTCACTTCCATCATCTCTGCCCCTTTCCTTCACAGGCAACTGGAATTATTTTGGCTGGGGAGAACAGCAGAGTGAGTATGCGGCGCCTCTTCTTATTTTACCACCCCATGCGCCTTGCCACGGTGTTCAATCCTGCCCCCATGGCCCCATGCTGCCGAGCCGGGGACAGAGCGGTGGCAGCAGCAGGGGCTCCATCCACCACCCGCCCTCTTGCAGATGATGATCCCGACAGCACCGTGGACGACCGGGACAGCGATTACCGCAGCGAGACCAGCAACAGCATCCCGCCGCCCTACTACACCACGTCGCAGCCCAACGCCTCCGTGCACCAGTACCCGGTGCGGCCGCAGCAGCAGAGCTCCCGTGACTCCTACACCGACTCCATGCAGAGCTACGAGATGGACTATTCCGACCAGCGCCCCATGAGGTAGCACTGGAGCCCGGGGACACCCCTCCGAGGTGGAAGGGGATGCGAGAGGGGCAGGAGGGAGAGCTGTGTGGGCATGAGAGGTGATTTTGGGGAGGGGGGTCGAAAGGCAGAGGTGCTTCCGTGCTCCTTTGGGTCCCTCGTGCCCTCGGCGGGAGCGGAGCCGCGGGGCTGCTCCGTGGCAGCGCTTGCAAAGCCGAGCTCACCGTGTTCCTCTCCTCCCCGGCAGACGCTACGGTAGCGTAGACTCTGCCGCCCATGGGCGCCGCGCCGCTGGGTCCGCGTCCGAGTGGAGCGGGCGGAGCAGCCGCCAGCGCTCCCTTGAGAGCAGGCGGTCCCTAGACCTATCGGATAGGTGGGTCCTCCCTCGCCGCGTCCTTGTGCCGTGCCCAGTGCCGTGCTCCGCTCTCGCCGCCGCCGGCGCGAGGCCAACACCAGTCCCGGCAAGGGCAGCCCTGCTCTGCCGCTGCCCCGGCCCAACCTCGGGGGATTTGTGGACCTTGGCATCAAGTCTGTGGTTCCACATTGTGGTTCTTCCACATTCCGGACTGTTCCGGACTGTGCGGAAACTTCCTCTGCATCCTGGCTCCCTTCTGTGCTGGCCAGCCCAGATTATCTGAGCTCACAGTTGGATTGCAAGGCAGCAGCGCCCTCCCCATGTCCGAGCAGGCAGCAATTGCAAAAGCAGCAGCCCCTTCCCCACATCCTACCAGAAGCAATTGCAAAGCAGATGCCCCTTCCCTATGTTCTGGCCAGGAGCAATTGCCAGAGTAGCAGCCCCTTCCTCATTGGAGACAGGAGCAAATGGAAAGCAGCAGCTCCTTCCCCATGTCCAAGCCAGGAGCATCTGCAAAAGCAGCGGCTCCTTCTTCCCCATGGAGGAGCTGGGATCAATTGCAAAAGCAGCAGCTCCTTCTCCATGTCCAATCCAGGTGCAATTGCAGAGCGGCAGCCCCTTCGCTGCACCACGCAGGGCAGTTCCCCGAGTTCCTCCTGCTCCAGCCGGAGAGCCCTGGGCTCCCCCAGTGCTGCAGTCCCAGTGGACCCTTTCCCAAGTGCCCCATCCCGCAGCTCCTGCCTGCGCCCCGCTCCCTGGCACCCAATGCCACTCCCAGCACCCTCCTTCCCGCTGCGCACGCGGA
The DNA here is from genome assembly GCA_032353885.1 of Nothura maculosa. Lineage (NCBI taxonomy): Eukaryota > Metazoa > Chordata > Aves > Tinamiformes > Tinamidae > Nothura > Nothura maculosa. Next base: position 4,702 of record JAUBOD010000145.1, read on the forward strand.
GCCGTCCCGTCCCGCGTGCCCTCGGCTGCCCCGAGCGCCGGCTGCCGCTGCTGGCGACGTGGTGTCGGCCTCTGCCCCGGCTTGGCCCTGTCCTGTCTGCATGCCCGCTTCCATGCGCCCGCCGCGCGTGCCCGAGGAGGGAGCAGGATGAGCTGGGAACCATCCGGGAAAGCGGGGAGGAGGAGAGAGCTCTGGGAAGGGCAGATGTGGCAACAGGGATGGGCTGGAAGGGGGTTCCAAAGGGTGCCGGATGCGGAGGGCTCGATGCCTCCCGTTGTCTCTGCCGGGACCGGCTCCTCCGCAGCCCCCCTGCCGCCGCGGCGGGCGCCCGGATGCCAGGGCCCCCCGCTCAGGCTGGTGCCCGTGTCCCGCAGCCCCACGGGCAGCAGCCGCTACGCCTCGTCGGCCGAGCTCAGCCAGGGCAGCTCGCAGCTCAGCGAGGACTTCGAGAACGAGAGCCTGCGGGACTCGGAGCTCGACGAGCGCGACGGCGACTCCTACCACTCGTGCCACAGCTCCGTCAGCTACCGCAAGGACTCGCCGCGCTGGGACGAGGAGGAGGAGGAGGAGGACGACCTCTACCTGGAGGAGGAGGAGGAGGAGTTCAACGAGGACTATAGTGAGAATGAGGAAGGCTACGCCAAGGAGGAGGAGGAGGAGCTGCGGGAGCAGGAGGATTACGAGTCCCAAGCCTTGGAGCACGACACCTACCCGGTGGCACCGCCGAAAGCGCCCGGGCAGCAACAGCCCGTCCCGCAACAGCCGCAGCCGCCGCAGGAGAGGAAGGAGGAGAGGAAGGAGGAGAGGAAGGAGGACAAGGACACGGCTGCCCCGCAGGAGAGCCCCGAGTCCCTCCTGGCCCAGCGGGCAGAGGATGAAGCCCCCGCGCCCGAGGCGGCGCCGGAGCCCGAGCCCCCGACAGCCACCGATAGGTAGGAGGGACTGGAAGGGAGAGCGGGTCCTTGGGACACCCGTGGTCCTGGAGGTGGCCGAGGTTGGGGGATGTCACTGTGTGGGTGACACCAAGCGCCTTGTGCCGTGCCCACAGTGCCAGGTGCCGTCCTGGGCCACGAGGGTGAATTACTCGGTGGCCGTGTCCCCAGTGCCACCAATAATTCAGGGTCAGTCTTTGTCTTCAGTTACTGAGAGGCTCTGCCCGGAGGGCATGCGGCTTTGTCAGGGTTTTGGGGGGCTTAAATTACAGCCTGGGGTCAGGGGAACTTGTAATTTAAAAGAACCCATAATGAGATGGGATTTTTTTTGAAAAAAATTAAAAACCCCAACCCTATATATTTAGGGCTGCACGCAGGTGGCCGTGCTTTGGCTCCACCAGCGCCTCCTCCGGGGGGCTGAGACCGCAATTCATGACATGCCAGGACACAGGGATACTCCTTCCTCCCTTTTTACCCTCAAAAAAGAGGGAAAAGAGGGAAAAGAAAAGACATGTGCAGATTGGAAGGGCATCCCGGAGGGGCATCTCAGAGGGGCATCTCCGCAGTGGGGCCATTCCCGGCTGTGTGTGCTCCGCAGGGAGGCGCCGGCGGAGGTGCAGGACCCCAAGGCGCGCGCCAAGGCCAACTGGCTGCGAGCCTTCAACAAGGTTTGCCTGCAGCTGCAGGAGGTGAGCGCGCCCGCGCCGGGACCCCCATCCCGCGGGAATCCGCCGCTCCTGGGGGATCCCCCATGGGCGCGAGGGGCTGGGGGGCACCGAGGACCTTCCCCCTCCCTGGCATGCGCCGCACGTGCCTCCCCGTTGGTTGAGTTGACGTTTTCTGTTCTGTTTTTAGACTCCATCCTCCATCTTTTGTTTTTGTTTTGGCTCCGGCGGCACCGCGCCCCCCTCCCCGCCGCTTCTCTTTTCAGTTCTCCACCACCATGGTCCTTGCGCCCGCGTCTCCCCTGCCCGCAGGGAAGGGCTCTAGCCCGCCTGCAGGTAAGCATGTGCCGCGCACCCCCGAGCACCAGCCCCAGCAGGGGGAAAATCGGCCCTTTGCCCCCTCCACAAAGCCCCTGCGTGGGGCAGGGGCGCCGTGCCCTGCGCTCACCCCGTGTTCCCACCTGTGCCGGCTTTTCCTCCTGCTTGGCTCCGTGCATGGAGCCTCCCCTGCGATGCTGTGGCTGTCCCTTGCCCAGAGCGCCTGGAGAAACCCAGCTGCCCATTTTCCAGCATGTCTCCAAGCTCTCCAGGGTTTTTTGTCTTCCCAGGACAAACGCCGTGCTGGAAAGATCCCAGCCGTTTTAGGAGCGTGCATTATCCGTAATCCCTTTCCACGCTTCCCGCTGGCTCAGCGCTCATTCATTCCTAAGCAGAGCAGCATCCCTGGGATACCAGGATGCTTCCCGCTGCCCTCCTGGCATTGGGATCGGCTCTGCAGCCCCTGACTGGCACCATGTGTCTTACAGGCCCGTGGAGACGGTGACGAAGCCAAATCCCTCTGGTTCAAAGGCGGGTGAGTGAGGGACGGGGAGGCGGGCGAGGAGGTGAGTGGCTCGGGATGGCACCGAGTCTCACCCGGGGGCCGGGTCACGTGGAGACGCTTGGAGGGGACCCCGGATCCCCCCGGATTCACACTGAGCCCAGGGTGTCTGTGGAGGAAACCTGCATTTCCTGGGGGCTGGAATCAGCACCTTGCTCCAAGCACGGCCCCGGCGCTTCAGTGGAAAACCCGTGCGTCCTGCTCCGTGCCACAAAGCCAAACGAGCCCCAAATGCTCCTTTTTTCGCAGCATTTCACTGTCCCACGTTGCACCAGCCATGGCAATAGCAGCAGCATCCCCTGTGCCGCCATCCAGCATCCCGGGCCCTGGATGATGGAGCCGGGCGGCCTCAAGCTGCCACCAGTCGCTGCATCCCGAGCAGGGCACGAGGCTCGGGGGTCCCGCTGCGGCCGGCACTGCCCGCGCCCCGCTCACTCTCGTCTCTCTTGCAGGCCGGGCGGCGGGCTGATCATTATAGACAGCATGCCGGACATACGCAAGAGAAAACCCATCCCCCTAGTTAGCGATTTGGTGAGGTTCCTCCTAACGCTTTGCACCCGCCCGCCGCCGGCTTCGCTCCCGCTCCGACCCGCTGGACGTCGCCGCCCGGCGCCGCCGCGGGCGCGCGCGGCTCGCGCTCGCCGTGCTCCGCTCCCCGGCTGCCTCTAACGTGCCTTGTGTTTTCTGTTCTTCTTTTCTGGGCCGCCCCCGGCTGCAGGGGGGCGGCGGTGAGGTTTCTGCGCTGCATTGACAGCATGCCCGACATTAAGCTTGGACGCAAATCTCTCCCTCTAGTGCGAGACCTGGTGAGCGCCGTGCGAGGGGTTAAAGAGAGAGCACCCGGGGGTGCCCGGCCGGCAGGGCACGGGGCTGAGTTCCCGGTGTGGCAGCTTGGCACGGGGACGCTCGTCCTGCATCCTGGGATGCCCGGGATGTGCGGAGCGGGGCGGGAGGGAGCGGGTGCTGCGAGGCCGGCCGGGTTCCCCGCTGGGTGCTTCTCTTTAAGGCGCCCCGTGCCCGCACGGAGCATCAGTCCGAGGCGCCCCGTAGCAGCGGCTGGTTTCCCATATTTGCTCCCGCGTGGCTCCTTCATCCCCTGCCACGGGCTCTGCTCCCGGCACCGCTCTGGTCAACGGGGCTGCTTCTCTTGTCCCTGTCCGCGCCAAGCGGTGCCCAGCCCGGCCCTGCTTTGGGATGCAGGGATTTGCCAAGCCAGGCTTAGCAATATTGGAACCCAGACGCCCATTGCGCCCCCAGGAAGGTGCCCTCTGCCCCCCCACCTCCCTTTACCCCTCCTGGCCCCACTTTGTGCCCTCTGCAGGGTGCTCCTGTCCCCAACCCACCTCCCCGTGTCCCCCCCAAGCCTCAGTGCTCCCCATGCCCCTCCTTGCTGCGGCAGCCGCTGATGCTTCTGCGCTGAGTGTTGTGTGGCGGGGGGACGGGGACAGGGACGGGGCCCTGGTGGTGGCCACGCTGGCTCCCTCCGGGCCGCTGCCTTTCCCGACCGGAGGGATTCGCTGCAGGCTGCGGGTTTGGGGACTGGAATATCCTCCGCTAAGGGGGAGCAGCCCCGTGGTGGCCTTGGGGGGGATCGGTGCCACCTTGTTGGTGCTGGTGACAAAGGAGAAAAGGGGGAAAGGGTGGGAATTGTGACGCCGTGAAACACTAACACCTCCCATTCCCTCCGTGCCGCTGCTGCCGCAGGCCATGGTAAGTGTCCCCCGGCCACCCCCATGTCCCGGCCGTGCAGCTGGAGGCTGTCGGGAACAGGGGGAGACCCCCCACCCCATCCCAACTTCCCCCCCGCATGACTCGGAATCCACTTTTCTCCCCGCCAGTCGCTGGTGCAGTCCAGGAAAGCGGGAATCACGTCCGCGCTGGCCTCGAGCACCCTCAACAACGAGGAGCTGGTAGGTGCCAGCGCGGGGGGCAGCAGGGGCAGGGGCGGCACCGCCCTGGCACGTGGGAGCTCCCCCTTGCTGCCTCCCTCCCTTCCTTCCCGGTGCAGAAAAACCACGTTTACAAGAAGACCCTGCAAGCCTTAGTGTACCCCATCTCGTGCACGACGCCCCACAACTTCGAGGTGTGGACGGCCACGACGCCCACCTACTGCTACGAGTGCGAGGGGCTGCTGTGGGGCATCGCGCGGCAGGGCATGCGCTGTGCTGAGTGCGGCGTCAAGTGCCACGAGAAGTGCCAGGACCTGCTCAACGCCGACTGCCTGCAGAGTAAGGAGCCCGCAGGGTGTCCCCTGCTGTCCCCTCCCCGCCTGCCATGCGGCTGGTCTGGGTTTCCTATCCTAATTCCCGCTCTGTGCATGGTGGGGATGCACGGGGCAATTCCCAACGAGAGCACAGACACCTCCAGGGTGGAATTTGCCCATGTGTGGTGCTGAGCTCAGGGATGCCCAGGCCGTTCCCAGGTGCCACCTGTGTCCCTTGTTCCGCCCATCACCGTTGTCCTCTCCCAGGGGCGGCGGAGAAGAGCTCCAAGCACGGAGCGGAGGACCGGACCCAAAACATCATCATGGTGCTCAAGGACCGCATGAAGATCCGGGAGCGCAACAAGCCGGAGATCTTCGAGCTCATCCAGGAGGTGTTCGGGGTCACCAAGACCACGCACACGCAGCAGATGAAGGCCGTGAAGCAGAGCGTCCTGGACGGCACCTCCAAGTGGTCGGCCAAGATCAGCATCACGGGTAGGCACCGGCGTCACCGCTCATTCCTGTCCCCATGCCACCACCGTGGGGGACCCCTGTATCCCTGCGGCTCCCAATGGAGCACATGGCATCGCGCTGGCCTGGCCATACGGGCACATGTGCCCCCCCAGCAAACCATACCCGTCGGTGCTGGCGAATTTGGGGCAATCTGCATGAGGTGCCCACGGGAGGCTTGGGGCGTCCCGGTGAGCGCTACCCATTCCCGTGCCGCTCACTGCTCTCTCCATCTCTTCTCTCTGCCGGGTGGTGCCCGCGCGTGGCCGGCTCTGCGTGCCCTGCTGCAGTCGTTTGCGCCCAGGGTCTGCAAGCCAAGGATAAGACGGGTTCCAGTGACCCGTATGTTACTGTCCAGGTTGGAAAGACGAAAAAAAGGACTAAAACTATCTACGGCAATCTCAACCCGGTCTGGGAGGAGAATTTCCATTTGTAAGTGGGGTCCTTGCCTCCCTGCTGCGGTTTTGGGCACTGTCTTTCCCCTCTTGAGTGCAGGGGATGGAGGTGGTGGGTCCCTGGGGAGGGAAGGCGGGACGGTGCCCGTGTCCCTGCTCAGACTTGTCCCCTTCCCGGCGCAGCGAGTGCCACAACTCATCCGACCGCATCAAGGTGCGCGTGTGGGACGAGGACGACGACATCAAGTCACGCGTCAAGCAGCGCTTCAAGCGCGAGTCCGACGACTTCTTGGGCCAGACCATCATCGAGGTGCGCACGCTGAGCGGCGAGATGGACGTCTGGTACAACCTCGGTGAGCTCCGCGACGGCACCGCGGCGCCGCGACGGGGCTTCGCTCAGGGCACCCAGCGCCTCACGCGCTTCTCCCCGTGCCCGAGGCAGACAAGCGCACGGACAAGTCGGCCGTGTCGGGGGCCATCCGGCTGCACATCAGCGTGGAGATCAAGGGCGAGGAGAAGGTGGCCCCGTACCACGTGCAGTACACGTGCCTGCATGAGGTGAGCGCCCCACGGGCACCGCCACCGTCATGGGTCCCCCGTGCCCGCCGGGGACCTCACAGGCCCCTCTTGCCCTTTCCCAGAACCTTTTCCACTTCGTGACGGACCTGCAAAACAACGGGGTGGTGAAAATCCCCGACGCCAAGGGCGACGACGCCTGGAAGGTGTATTTCGACGAGACGGCGCAGGAGATCGTGGACGAGTTCGCCATGCGCTACGGCGTCGAGTCCATCTACCAGGCCATGACGTGAGCTCCCCGGCGCCGCCGTCCTGCCCCGACCCTCATCCCTGACTGTAATCAGCGCTCGGATCCCCATCGTTTCCCTGTGTTTCCCCCCTTCCCAGGCATTTCGCCTGTCTCTCCTCCAAATACATGTGCCCGGGGGTGCCGGCGGTGATGAGCACCCTGCTCGCCAACATCAACGCCTACTACGCCCACACCACCGCATCCACCAACGTGTCCGCCTCTGACCGCTTTGCCGCCTCCAATTTCGGGGTAAGTCCGATGGTGCGTAAACCTTCCTTCCTTCTTCTCTCTTGGGGGGTGGCTGGGTGGGGGGCTCGGGGGGCCGACAGGGGCCGTGCAAACCCCCCCGTTGCGCCCCCCCTGCAGCCAGGCCGCTGCCCCGGGGGGTTCAACCTGCCCCCTGTTTGCCAAGGAGGGAAGTTCCCCATCTGAATTTGCGCCCTGAGTCCTGCAGAGCTTTGCAATCCACCCCGGCTTGGACTGCTGGGCTGCAATGTGTGACCCCCGGGCACTCAGTTCCTGCAAGACGATGACATTTCTCATGCAGCCCCTTCCCTGCTGGTCACGGGGCGCTTTGCACGGCCCTGAGCGCGTCGGGTGCAACCCGAGCCCAGTGCAAACCCCGCCGGCGGCTGCACCAGCACCCACGGGTGCCTGTGGGTGCCTGGCTTTGCACCACCCGCTGCACGCAGGCGAGTTTGCACCGGGGCCGGGCTGCCCCTCGGGGTGAGGAGGAAGAGGATGGACAGGCTCCCACCCCAGCGACTCCGCATTTGCACGGAGCGAGCGGGGCCGGGACCCCAGTCCCAGTAGGAGCAGGCAGGGAAGAGCTAGAGTGGAGCTGAGCGCCAGGTCCTGCAGGCACGAGGAAACCACATGCGAAGCCTTTGCTCTGCCGCGGAGGGTGTTAAAAAACTTATTTCTTTCTCTTTTTTTAGAGAGCCTAAAGGTCGGGTCCTAAAGCGCCCGGCTTTCAGGCCGAGCGCGGTTGTAGCAGCCGCCGTGTGCCGGGGACGCCCGCTCCGGCCCCACGGCGCCCGGAAGGTTTGCGGTCGGTCGCCCCACGCAGGCTCCGGCCCGCGGTGCCCCCGGCCCCCTGCCCGCATGCAGGACGGGATGCGGGGTGGCAGCAGCCTCGCTTGCGCCCGTGCCACGCTCCCCACCAGCCTCCGTTCGCAGCCCAGCGGTCGCTTTTCCTTCGGCTCCGGCACCACAGCCCAGGCGGTGCCGGACCAGCATCCCGCTACCCCCCTACCTGGAGCATCCAGCTGGTTTGGAGCCCCCGGGGCATCGCCCTGCCCGTGTCCCTCAGATCCCCGCTTGGCCAAGGTGGCTTCGTCTCGGCAAGGCCCGAAGCAGCTTTGTGGCTGAAACTGGGCGGATTTTGCAAAAGCAGCTCTTTCCTCGGCCGCTTTTTTGGGGCGCTTGGAGACAGCTGCCTTCCCGAGCCCCTGCGCTCTTCTCCCACCCAATGCCCTGGCCTTGGGAACCTTTTGGCCATCTTGTCCCCACTGGTCCCCTGTGGTGCTGCTGCCTTCCTGGGCACCCGTGGGGGCTTCAGGCTCCTGCACTGGCCTCCGTCGCTGCCCGCCCACCCAATCGCTGCCGTCTGCTCCACGCTGCCCGCTGATGATCCCAGCCACCGTCGAGGACGGGCGTCCTTCCCAGCAGGGCACAGCCCGCAGGAAGGCAGGAGATGGGGGGCACGAGCCGGGGAGGGGGGTGGCACAGGGCCAGGGGGCCCAGAGAGGCAGGCGAGGCCGGGAGGGGGGTGGGATGCGGTGCTGGGCGCTCTGCCCCCATTTACCTGCGTTTCTCCGGGGCGTTTCTCCGCAGAAAGAACGGTTCGTGAAGCTCCTCGACCAGCTGCACAATTCCCTGCGCATCG
>JAUBOD010000145.1:115340-148212 GCA_032353885.1 Nothura maculosa
TATTTTATTTTATTTTATTTTATTTTATTTTATTTTATTTTATTTTATTTTATTTTATTTTATTTTATTTTACTTTACTTTTATTATTTATTTTATTTTATTTTATTTATTTTATTTATTTATTTGTATTTTATTTTATTTTATTTTATCTTATTTTACTTTATTTTGCTGTGTTTTGCTGTATTTTATTTTACTTCATTTTCCATTCCGTTCCCCTTTATTTCTGGCAGGGTCACAGCCGCCACCCCAAGTCCCAGTTCCCACTCTATGGGTCCTGCTCACTATCCCGGGCACCTTCCTAGGCGCCATCCTTGGCACCGTCTTGGGCACTGTTCCGGTCACTGTCCTGGGCACCATCCCGGGCTCCGTCCTGGCACTATCCTGGGCACCATCCTGGGCGCTGTCCCGGTCAACATCCCAGGCACTGTCCTGGTCACTATCCCGGTCACCATTCCAGGCACCATCCCGGTCACCATCCCGGTCACTATCCCGGTTACCATCCTGGTCACCATCCCGGTCACCATCCCGGGCACCATCCTGGGCCCCGCTCAGCCTCAGCCCCCCCAGGCAGCAGGTGCAGCCCCCCCGTTGCCCCCCACGCTGCTCTTGCTCTTGTGGGCGCGTGGGTGGCACCTCGGGGCCCATGTCACCCACCGGGGCAGGAGGGGGGGGGACCCACAACGTGGTTCCCCCCGGCCCCCGCTCTTCCCTCGGGGGGCCCCGCAGTGCAACAAGGGGCGGCGGGAGGTGGCCGGACGCCTGGGCCCTCCCTGCGCCGGGGGGCCCGCGCGGGAGGGGGGCAGGAAGCCGGATTAACGGCAGCCCCTGGTGAAATGTAGGGCAGCCCCATCTGCCAGGCGCCCCCGCCGCGGGGGGGCCCTGCAGCCCTGCCCGCCTCTATTGTGTCCACACGCAGCCCCCCCGGCTGGCTGCGCTCGGCCGCACCGCTTGGCCCAGTTTTCCCACATCCCCGGAAATTCCCGGAAAGCTGCAGGTTAGGGAGGTGGTCGGGGAGGAGGGGGTGAGAATTTTGCATGCAAAAAAGCGTGAGAGCAAATGGGGAGAAAAGCTCCACACCGCTGGGGTTGGAGAGGGGAGGAGCGCCAGGGGGTCCCATGGCTCCCAAATATCCCGCTCTGCTCAGAGCCGCTGGATTTTTTGCAAAAATGCGGCAAAATGCGCTGGATTTTTTGCCAAAATGCGGCTTTTTGCCTCATTTTTTGCAAAATGAGGCAAAAAGCGGCCAGGAAGGCCAGGCCTGTGCAAGGGTTTGCACCGTGCAAGGGGATTCTGCTTATCCCGTGGTGCCAAGCTGAGGAACACAGCGGGGAAACCGGGAGATGACGGAAGCAAAATACCAAAAATAATAATAAAAAAGCACCAGATAAAAGCATATTTATATATGGAAAATATGCATATGTGTATGAAATATAAATATATGTGTGTGCCCACGTGTGCCATGTGGGTGCACTCAGCGGGCACTGCCGTGACCGCGGGTGGAATCGCCCGCCCCTCCTGGCTTGTGATGGGCCCAGGGGCAAGGGCAGCAGGGGGGACATGGGGGCAGGAGGAGAGGACGTGGGGGCAGGAGGAGGGACATGGGGGCAGTTGAAGGGAACTCAGGGGCTGCAGGAGGGACATGGGGGCAGGAGGAGAGGACTCAGGGCAGCAGGAGGGACACAGGGGCAGCAGGGGAGGACACCAGGGCAGCAGGAGGGGACACAGGGGCAGCAGGGGAGCACGCAGGGGCGCCGGGGGGGACGCGGGTGCCGGTGCCGCTCGCTGGCTCCGTGGCACCGCGGGGCCCCCGGCACCTCGGCTGCCTCTGCGGTTTCCCTCCGTGCCGCCGGGGCCCCCGGCTGGGGTGGCAGCGAGGCAGGATGTCACCTCAAACCGCTGCGGGGGGGACCCGAAGTCACTCTCGGTAAACACGGGGGCTCCCGCCCAACCGTCCCCTTCCGCCGCCCTACGGCTCTGGGCTTCCCACCAGGAGTGGGGAGGCCCTGGGGACACGGGTGGGACGCGGGGTCCCTGCATGGGGACATCGGCGCCCGGCTGACATGGGGACAGAGCCATCGTCCTGCTGCCTTGGGGCAGGACAAGGGGCACTCGGGGCCCCTCCTCGCCAGTCGAATCCCTCGGGGTGCTGGAGCTGCCGGATTCGCAGGGAGGGATGATGGGGATTCCATTGTGGCCTCGGGAAGGTTGGACTCGGTAGCCCCGGTTCCCTCCAGCCCAGGATAGTGCCCTGCGCTCTGTGTCCTGTGTCCTGTTCCCTGCACCCTGCGCCTTGTGCCCATGGGTGCCCACGGGCGCCCACGGCACCGCTCCCATCTCCCGCCTTGGCCGCTCTCCCCTGGGACGGGGCCCAGTGGGTGACCAGGGCAGGAGGAGGCAGCGATGAGGCCAAGCGGAGGCTGCGCTTGGGGCCCTGGTGGCAAATCCCGCCCCAGGCTCCAGCGCCTTCCCGGGCTCCGTGCGGCTCCACGCGGCACCGCGGACGGGGACACGGGGACCCGGCTGCTCCGGGATCACGGTACCCGCTGCCTTCCTCCCCTGCCCTTGGTCACTGTGAGGATGAGGAGGGTCCCCAATTCCCCTCCCAGTCCCCAAGGGCACGAATGGCCCCTGGGAATGTGGAGAGGGGATGAGTGACCAGTGATCCATAGGGACGCGGGGGCTGCAAGTGGAAATGTCATGTCTTGGAAAGAGGGGAGAGCAGAGAAGAGGGAATAAAATAAAATACAGCAAAATAAAGTAAAATAAGATAAAGTAAAATAAAGTAAAATAAAATAAAATAAAAAATAAAATAAAAAATAAAATAAAATAAAATAAAATAAAATAAAATAAAATAAAATAAAATAAAATAAAATAAAGATCAAAGCGTCCCTGGGGAGCAGTTGCTTCTGTTGCCTTTCTTCTTTCTTGCTTTTTTTTTAAAAAAAGTGAAAATTTCCCCCGTTTTCTCGCCTCGCCCCCGGAGGCGCTAAGACGGAGCCTGCAGGGTGGTGACAGCGGGACAGGGACAGCTGCAGGGGGCCCTTCCCGCCCCGGCCCCCTCCTCTTCCTCGGGGCTCCCGGATGAAGCCCCGCGGGGCCGGGAGGCGGCAGCCACGGGGGGCACCGGGGCAGGCGCTGCCTTCGCTCTGCCCGTGGCCCTGGGGACGGGGTCGCGTCCCGCGTCGTGTCCCCATGTCCCTCTGTGCGGCCGCGGGGCCTCCTGCTGCCCCTCTTGGCCACCTCACTGCCCTCCCCGTTGTGGGATTGTCCCTGCACTGAGCACTGGCACGTGGAAGGTGCCCGAGATGCCACCAGCTTCTGTGTTGGAGAACCTGGCAGGGCTTCCCATGGGACCTATAGGGTGCTCCTAAAGGGGGTTCCTATGGGGAGTTCCTATAGGTCCTGGCGTGGGATGCTAGTAACATTTGGGTGCTCCAAGGAGGAGCATGGAGGTGTCCGATGGGCCAGGGATGGTCTGGAGATGCTGTGGATGCAGCAGGATGCGGAGCAGGGCTCATAGCCAGCATCAGGCAGCAGAGAAAGAGAAGCCGGGATGGGAAGAGACAGACCCAAATCTCCCAGGATTTGGACCATTAGCAGGTGCCGAGATCCTGATGGGATCAGACACTGGGGATGTCCCTCAGCCCCATCCAGGAGCAGCCACGGGGTCCGGATCCTGCAGTGGGTGCAGCCGGGTCCGCAGCAGGACCCACAGGACAGTGTCACGACTTGCTTGATGTCCCCTGGGATGTCCCTGCTGCACCAGCCCGCCCGGAGCATTGGAGAAGCCCCGGAGACCCCGTCCGGCCTTGGGGTTCCAGCAAAGGCACAAGGACAGCAGGATCACAGCCGTGCCCTGCGATGGTGACAGGGTGACAATCCCACCGGTGCCCGGCGGGCGCGATGGCACCTGGGCGCTGCTGCGGGACGGGAGGAGGCTCTTCCCCCCATTCCAACACTGTCTCCCAAATCCCGGCCTTGGCGACGGGCAGACCCGGCCGTGGTGACGCTGAGCCCGGGGCCACCCGTCCCTCGTGCCCCTTGTCCCCGCTGCGGGGCCGGGCACTGCGGCAGGCGGCAAGGACACCCCCATGTATTTATATCATAGATTCATGTTCGCAACATAAATCCGCCTGGCTGCTCTTTCCCTGACAATAGAATTCATTATGATGGAAATATCCTCCGGAGGACTGCAGCTTAATTACCTCCTCATTTGCATTTTTGCATATTAATGACTGCAGAGCTGCTAATTTTGCGGCACTATTTTAAAGGCAAAGGAGCCCTGCGTCTAACCTGCCGTTTTCCCTCTTTCCCTTGTTTTCTCCCCGTTACGGCGGCACCAGCCTGGGCGCCTCCTTGGTGGTGACTCCATCCCCAAGACCCCAGCCCCATCCCAGCCTCCTCGTTAGCGGGACCCTCGTTAGCAATGGGACGTCCCCAGCCCATGCTGGGTGCAAGGTGCCCTCGAGGGGGCCGCCTGCGTCCCCCACGTCCCACCCATTGTTCTGGTGGCTTTTTGGGCCATGGTGTCATCACCGGTTACTTCCGCTACGTGGCCTCCAACCGCTCACGGGCTCCAGCCTCCACTCTCTGCTTCCCTATGGACACCCCGGGCGCTGCAGTTGGGGATATGGAGGGACAGGGCCCCCAGCCCCACTGGGCACCAGGGACAGGGCCCCCCAGCCCCATTGGGCACCGTTGGGTGCCGCTGCCACAGCCTGGACCTGCCTCCCAGCCTGGCCTGGGTTCCCAAGCGCCTCTGCCCTCCATCCCTGTTGCACCTTCCTGTCCCCACTGACCCTCCCCGGGGTTCCCAAGCATCCACCAAGCCGCCAACCGAAGCCCTTGGAGCTCCTGGTCTATGTTGACCTATCCCTGAGCACCATCCTGCTGGTGACGCCAGGTCAGGAATGGAGAGCTGGGACCGACGGCTTCCAGTGTGTTCATGTGGTCCCCTCGTGGCGGCAGGGGGACCGGCTGTGTCCAGCACAGCACTGCCTGCCAGAGGCCACCAAGGGAGCCATTCCTGGTGGGAAAGGCTCTGTGCTTCCCAAAGGGAGGCTAGATCTGCAGAGGAGCCAAAGGGGCAGAGAGCTGGGCAAGGAAGCACTGCCTGTCCCAGGGCTGGGGATGGGGACAGGGCTGGGGATGGGGACAGGTCTAGGGACACGGACAGGACTGGGGACAGGGACAAGACTGGGGACAGGGACAGGACTGGGGATAGGGACAGGACTGGGGACAGGGACAGGTCTGGGGACAGGGACAGGACTGGGGACACGGACAGGACTGGAGATAGGGACAGATCTGGGGACACGGACAGGACTGGGGACAGGGACAGGACTGGAGGAGACAGCTCCATGGCTGGGGCCAGGGACAGCACTGGAGATGGGGACACATCCAGGGATGGGAACAGGGACGGGCTCCGGGAAGGGGCCGCTCCGGGGCCGGGGGCGGCGCCCCCCTCGCGGCCGCCCCACCGAGGGCTCGCGGCGCCCCCTGGCGGCCGCCGGTGACACCGCGCGAGGGCGGCGCGGGCGCCAATGTGGGGACCCCAATGGTGCAGGAGGAGGGACCCCAATGGGTGCGGATGGGGGACCCCAATGGTGCAGGAAGGAGGGACCCCAATGGATGCAGGAGAGAGGAGCACAGTGGCTGCAGATGGGGGGACTCCAATGGGTGCAGATGGGGGGACACCAATGGTGCAGGAGGGGAGAACCCAAGGAGTGCGGATGGGGGACCCCAATGGTGCAGGAGGAAGGATCCCAACAGGTGCAGGAGAGAGGAGCACAGTGGGTGTAGATGGGGGGACACCAATGGTGCAGGAGGGGGGACCCCAATGGGTGCGGATGGGGGACCCCAATGAGTGCAGGAGGGGATATCTCAGTGAATGTAGATGGGGCGACCCCATTGGGTGCAGATGGGAAGACCCCAATGGTGCAGGAGGGGATATCCCAATGAATGTGGATGAGGCGACCCCATTGGGTGCAGATAAGACACTCCAAAGGATGTAGGAGAGGGAAGCACAGTGGGTGCAGATAGGGGGACCCCAATGGGTGCAGATGGGGGGACACCAATGATGCAGGAGGGGGACCCCAATGAGTGTGGATAGGGGACTCCAATGGTGCAGGACGGGGGACATCAATGGGTGCAGGAGGGGGTACCGCAGTGAAAGTGGATGGGGGTACCTCACTGGGTGCAGATGGGGGACCCCAATGGGTGCAGGCAGCAGGACGCCCCTGGGGGCACCTCTGCACACCCCGGCAGGATCAGGGGGGTTCCAGCACAAAGAGCTATTTTGGGAGCCCTTGTCCTCTAGGCCTTTCCCGGAGCCCCTGCAGTCCAACCCATTCTCCCCCCATAGATTTGTCCCCAGCAAGTCCCCCTGGCTCGTGCCGTGTGTGGTGGCACCTGTCCCCACGCAGGGACGCTGCGCGGTGCCGCTCGTGGCCTGAGCTCTGCTCAGGGCTGCGGGCAGCCGGCCTCAGTGCCAGCAGGGCTGGGGCCACCGCATGGGCCCCCTCACCCTGGACGTTTTTCCCATCTCTTCTCCTTCCTCATGTCCCCATCAGGGACATCAGCCCCTGAAGAGCAGGGACAGCTCCAAGCCCGGGGCCTGGCGCTGCCACCAGGGTGAAGCTGGTGGCCGAAGGTGCCATCCGTGTCCTTGTGGTCCTCTGGGCTTGGAGCTTGTCCTCCTGGGCCCCAGTGTTGCCCTGGGTGGCTCTGATGAGGCCACCAGCCCTCGGGACACCCTTGTTGGGGACATCGCTAGGTGGGAACAGGGACGGGTGAGACTTGTCCGCTAGAGGGCAGCGGGAGCCCAGGAATTGGGGTCCCCAAGGTGGGACCTGCTCCTCTTGCCTCCGTCCTGCGCCCCCTTCCTGCGCCCCCTTCCTGCACCCCCACCCTGCGCCCTCCATCCTCCCCCCGCCCCGGCACCCATTCCAGCCCCTCCATCCCGGCCTTCGCAGTGTCCCATGGAGGACAGTGTGTGGAGAGGCCAGGGCACCATCCCTTGTGTCATCCTGGATGGCAGGACGGACAGGAGTGGGTTCTGTGCTGGACCCAGCTGGCTCTGTGCCTCAGTTTCCCCAGGGGTTGCACCCACCAGACTCCATAGCTGGAGATGCTGGGATGGGTCCATCCCGCTCCCGGACCCCATCCGTCCCTCCCGGGAGCCCTCACAGGTCTCTGTCCCTTGGGCTGCTCCCCCTTGTCCTCCCAATCCCAAGACCATCCCATGGATGCGCTTGCCTGGAGCTGTCCCCCAGCATCCGCAGGCCCCCCCGGCCATCCCTGGGGAGCGGCGGTGTCGCCGTGGCAACGGGCCCGGTCAGCACGGCGGTGACCCCGGTGCCCTCGGCCCGGCCAGGGGCGCGGGGTTGATCAATCTCATTGCTATGCACAGAGCCCCTCGTTCCTGCCGGCCCCGCTAACGAGCGCCAGGGCTAACGAGCGCCAGAGCCCGCCCGAACGCAGAGCTAAGGGCGCAAACCCACCCAAAATCCTGCCAGAGGAGCACAAGGAACGTGCTTTGTGAAGCCAAAACGCTCCCAGATTCCCAAGCTGCTCCCACCGGAGCCTTCCCAAAGCCGGGAGGTGGGAAGGGGCTGCCATGGCGGGGCTCGCGGCTTCATCCTGCCCCATCCCGAAGGAAGGATATCAGGTCCCCCCATCCTGGGATAATAAAGGGGGCTCCGGTTCAAGCCAGGAGACTCAGCGGCATCGCCGGGGCCTGGCTGAGGCCCAGCAGACTCATCTCCCCATGGGCCCTTTGCCCAAATCCCCGCTCCGGCTCTTGACCCGCTCCAGGCCGTGCCGGGATGAGATGGCCCCGAGTGGCGGTCTGCTGGGAACAGCCCTCCCGCCTCCCTCCCGGGAATTGCCAGGATTTCTTGGGAAGGCGAGGGTAGCAGCATCCTCACATCGTCCCCCGGTGGCTTCCTGGTCACCGCAGGCCTATGGACTCGGGGCTCTGGCCACCCTCGGGGATGGGAGCCAGGATTCCAGCAACCCCCGAATGGATCCCAATTCCCGTTTTGGCTCCCAGGGCTCCAGCGGGACCCCAGGGCCCCGGAGCAGCATTTTGGGGATGCTCCAGGGCATCTACAGCCCCCAGAGCGCAGAGCTGCACGGCCGCGAGCAGAGCCCGACCGCGGTTGCAAGATGGATTCAACGGCGCCAAAATTAGTTTATGGAATATAGGAAAACAAAGATTTCCTGCCTCCATGGGGGGAGCCGGCGCAGCGGCAGCGCTCGCAGCGCTGGGGATTGATCACCCCGCACGTCCACGGCAGCGCCAGCCCCTTCAGGCCCGCGGCGCCCACAGGGTGCCCAGGACAAGCGCACGGATGCGGGGCCCAGGCGTGCTGCCCACGTCCTCCACCCGGTGAGATCCGGCGGCCGCTTGTGCCCCCCGCTCCAGCCCCGAATTCACTGCCAAAGGGTGAAGCCGATGGGGGACGTGGCGAGGAGGAGGCTGCGGGGCGGCCGGGCTCGGCGGCGGCGCGCGGTCGATGGCCGGCCGGGCTCCTCGCCTTGCTGCGTGTGCTCTTTGGAGCCCATCGATCTCCGCGGGTAAGTGAGTTTGTATGGATCACGCGGCGCGGGCCGGGCCGCGCGGCAGCCGGCGGGGGAGGGCGCGAGCGAGAGGGCAGCGCCGGGGAGAGAGCAGAGCCGATCGATACGGACAGTGTGAAGTGAATTAATGGAAGACGGCGAGGCTGCCTGACAGGCAGGGCCGCGGGGGCCGCGCTGCCCTTTGGGGACGGCTCCCGGCGGGGGGACACGGGCAGCGGCACCGGTAGCGTTGGGGGACACAGGGATCTAGGGATACCGGCCCATCGGCAGCTCCTGGGCACCCCAGAATCCCCCCAAAAAGGGCTTTGCTGCTGGAGGTTCCAGCACCCGCAGCACCTTAGGGTGCCGCTTTTGCAAGAACCAGGCTTAAAAGCAAGAGATTGCAGCAAAGCCAAAGCTTCCAGGGTGTTTTTTCTTTTTTGTTTTTCCTTTCTTTTTTTTTTTATTCTGGATTTTCATAAAGACATTTGGGGGGAGGAAAGGAAAAAAGAGGAGAGAGAAAAGAGCTTTCGATCAAACCATTTTGTCTCTTCTTCCAACAGGGCTTTCGCTCATCAAAGCAGCCAGGTGCAAAGCAGGGCCGGCCACAAGCAGCAACGAGCGAGCGCTGGTTCTAGGGGTAAAGCCGAGATGAGGAAGAAGCAAAGCCCGGTCTAGCAAAGCCGCACCAAAACCGCGGCGTTATCACCCGTTTCCGGCAGCGCCGAGGAGCAGCCGGGCCCGGAGCGGAGGCATTTCCCCCGTGCGCATCTTGGCCGCCTGCCACCCTGCGCTGGCTGCAGGTGGCCGATCCCTAGTGCTCTTAATGCAAGTTAAACACAGGCACCTGCCGGGCGCGCGGCCACCACTGCGATGTCTCCCGCTCCACACAGGACAAGGAGATTTAGGGCGGCTGCTGAGCCTTGTTAGGCCCCTGCAGGGTGTTTGTTCTTCCTCCTTCTGGAGCCTTCTTGTTGGACCTCAAGTGTGAAGGAGCGTTATTGGTGTCATTAGGTTTCAGTGTGAACAGGCTTTAAGGAGGAGCCACCAACAGGTACCAGAGCTGCTGCAGTTTGGGGAGATGTTTGTTCACTCGATTTGCTCTAATTGTGGAGCAATTTGCTGTGACAATGGGAAATGGGAAAAGCTGCTGTGACAATGGGACAGCCATGTGGGGGTCCCGCTGGGGACACCTCCTCGCTTGGGCTCAGCACCCCAGTTTTGTGCAGACATGAAATAACCCTGGCAGGAGAGATCCCAATGCTCCAGGGTGAGCGTTAATAGCAACATTTTTTTTCAGCTAATGTTTCATTTATTTGCAGCAAAAAAATGAACCCACTTGGAAATTTAGGGCTCTCATGGGGGGCAATTTGCCCATGAGGTTCCCCTTCCTTGGGACCAGGATGCATTTACTGACATGTTCCTGGGAAGGAAACGGGAAAGAACATTTTTGAGGTGCCTTCCTGCAGGGTCCAGCTGCCCCACGGGCCCTCCCTCCTCACAGGAGGCCTCGCTAATGAGGGTAATTAGGCTAATCGCCCTCCAGCCTTCCCCACCTCCAGGTGAATGCAGCCCCTGCTGCTTGGAGGTCCCCAGGCTGGGCCTGGAGCAGGAAATGCAGCAAAGAGGTAGGGATATGAGGGGTGTTTTTAACCTGGGTCAGCAGCAGGAGTTTGCCATGAGACTTGGGCACATGGCTGCAAATTCCTGGGATGGGGCTCATTTCCATGAGGAATGTGTCCCCATGTCGCCTCCAGCCTGGGAAGCTGCAGGGTGGCCATCCCAGTTCATGGATTGGGAAGCAGGAGGGAAGGATGATTGTGTTGATATTTCAGGATTGGAATATTTCAGGACTGGAATATTTCAGGATGGGAAATAACCAGAAAACAAAGAAATCATTCTGAGGAAAAGAATGAAAATGTTGCAGGTGTTTCCAAATGAAATCCCTCCGGGAAGGTGGCCGGGAGCCTTCCAAAGGTCCGAGCCCTGTGGTGCTCCAGGGCTTTCCAGAGGCGTTGGGAGATCTGGCTTTCTCACTGCTGAATTTGCCAGGGTTTGGTTAGGGGAAGGGCAGGGTGCTGGATGCCCGATGCCAGGAGCTGGGATACCAGGGATGCAGGGGCTGGTGATGGAGCATCCTTGGATGCTGCCATGTCCTGGAGTCACCCGCATTATGGCACCCAGCGAGGACAGTCCCTGAGGGCCGGTGGCATCATGAACATTCGGGACCCTCTGGGAAGCGGTTCCCATCGCAGGGTCCCACCAGGATGCGGGATCAGGGGGTGGCAGGGAGGGAGCTGCGCGCTGGCCCTTTAAGAGAATAATTTCGGAGCTGGCCTACTGAGTTATTGATTGGCGCTATGGTAACGTATATTAGATTATGTATGGCTGGAAATGTGGTGTGGACGGGGAGGCTTGTTTGGGAAGCGGGCGCGCTCCTTCTTGTAAAGCAGCTCCCGCTGAGGGTTGGGCTGTGGAGGGTCTGCGGGGCCGAGCTGAGGCCAGGCCGGGCTCAGTGCATGTGTGAGGCTGAGCCTGGCTCTAGGAGGCCACCGGGATGCAGGAGGGATCGGGAGCGCTGGGATGTGGCAGGGGATGTCTCGAGCTCCTTGTGGGATGAAGGGTGAACGCTGCTGAGTATCCTCCTTGGAAGAGCAACACCGGTCGGTTGGGAAAACTCACTGAATTGGTCCAAAAATCATCCGAATCCTGCAGCCAGGCCCCTTTCCTGTCCCAAACCCAACTGTTGGCCATTGATCCTTACTTGGAAAAGGAGAAAAGTTTAGGAAGGAGGATGGACTCAACCTCCCCTGCGCTCCCTGTCAGAACCGGCTCAATGTCCCCTGTGCTCCCTGTCGGAACCAACTCGACCAGGAGCCCTGGATGGTTCCTCAGGGATCCGACCTCTCATGGGACAGCAGAGCTGAGCACAGGACGGGGAGCTCGCTCCGACCATCGCTCCCCTTCATGCTCCCGACCTGGCCGAGCTATTTTGCTCCTTTTATTTTCAGACTTAGCTGAGCTTAGGCTTGCAAAGCAGCCCCCTTCCCAGCCATGCAATGGGTTTTGCGCACTAAGAAGCGTGTGGCCCCATGCCCAGGCTGCGCGGGGGTCCCTGCAGGGCGCACGGGTCCCACAAACCTGCAGCGAAGCGCTGGGCTTTGGGCATGCATCGGTCCAGCCTGGCTCTGCACTCAGATGGGCTTCCTTTTCCCTTTCTCTTTTTGCCCGATGTAACATAAATTCGTATCGATCGCTCGGCGCGGCGCTCGGAGCGAGCGCGCGGTGGGGAGGATGGATCCGAATCACCCGCGGCGCCGCTGCTGCCTCGGAGCCGCTTCCCTTCGCCCTCTGTAACCGGGATATCGCCCCAGTTTGGGGCTCCGACACCCTTGTGAGATGCGTGGCCTGGGGCTCTGCACCTGGAGCCTCGGGTCCTGGAGATGCGGGAAATCTTGGGAGGATTTTGCAGCGTGTTTTGAGCTTTCTTGTATTCTGGTTGTTGCCAGGGTTGTTTTAAAGCTCTACATCGCAGCTGCAAACGTCGGGGTGCTTGGAGCGGCCGGTGTTGATTCCAGCCCATCGCCCCCCTGTCTCCGCTCTCAGCCTCACTCGGCTCCGCTGGCCTTAGGCAAGTCCCTTAGAGCCCCAAATGCTGCTTCGTGGTTTCAATTCCTGGGTTTTGCTGCTCCTGGAAGGTTCAAGTGCTGCTGTGGGGGGACTCTGGAGTGGCCACAGGGCTGGTGAGGCCCCAGGAGGCTCCCAAAAACCTCCTTTGGGAGCCCCAAGAGGCTCCCAAAAACCAAAAGCCTCGTTGAGGGAACCTCCCATGATGGAGCAGGGCATTAAGGAAAACAAATGGGCCCAGGTTAGGAGAATGGAGCCGCAATGAGGCTCTATTTGTCACGATATATATTGCCAGGAGCCCATGATACCCCAAGCCAGAAATAGGGGATTGTGATCCAAAGCAAGCGGAGGAGGACGGAGGCTGAGGGATGAAGGGAGTCGAGGCTCAGCAGAGACCTCCACCGTGGCATCAGGGTGGCACAACCTGTTCCTGTGTGCCCTGGATGGTGTCGTGCAGGGGGGACATCACAAGGATGCTCCTTGTTGCCCCATGCAGCAGCGTCGCTCCATGTGCCCCATGCACCAAGACACGGGGACTCGCATGGACTCGGGGGACCCCGTGACGGTGCCGTGACAGGATGGACGTGAGGACCATGGCTGGGTGGCCGTGACATCCCCAGGGCAGAGAACTGGCTCTTTCAGCTCAGCAATGAGTTGCCTCAGACAGGACTACTGGACACTGAAGCTAAGCAGAAGGCAGCGGGTCCAACAGCTGGATGGGAGACCTGAGTGTGGCTGCCTCCGTAGAGATCCATAGCCGGGGAGGAGAGGCCGGCGCAGGCTGCGGGCAGCGCTCTGGAGAGCCAGGATGGAGCCTGGCACCGGATCCCCCTCTCCTAGAGCGGGATGGGCCTTTGCCCCCCACTGTTCCTCTCCCATCCCTCTCCCTGCTCTCCGCATCCCCTCATTAGCCGCAACACGGAAAGCGTTTGGAGCGCTTGGGGAGGGGGGTCTCTCTCGCACCCCCTCCCCGGCCGGCGCCACCTTCCCGTGCCGCTCATTAGAGCCTCGAGGAGCAATCAGGCAGGCAGGGATGAAAGCCGCAGGGACACATTACGGCACCTCGCGAGGGGATAAAAGGGGCTCTTTAGTCCTAACAAACCTCTCGAAGGCGCCGCGCGCGCAGCCGCCTTTCATCTGAGTGCTCCTTTCGGGCTGTTTGTGTCCTGCCTCCCCCCTTCCTGCAATGGGGCTGGATGGGGGGTCTCCAGGGGGAGCATTTTGGGGTGTCCTGGGGTGCGAGGTGCTGCAGGAACCACACATGGAGAGGCAGAAGTGGAGGGTGCCAGCTGCAGGTTGTTCCATAGGCATCGGGACAGGGGGAAAGAACCGGAGTCTGGGATAGGGCTGTCCCAAATGCTCATTGGGACAATGAGCATTGACCCCTCCAAATGTTTTCCAGGGGAAAATTCCTTGGGGGAAAAGGTGGATTTTGCTCTGTCCTTTCCAATGTCCCCAAGTGTCACCGTCAAGCAGGGGGCTCCCTGTTCACCCCTGGGTCCCGTCCTGGTTAGGGGACGTCTCCCGTGCGGTGCCATGGATATCAAATTTAGAAATGGGTCGGATTTGTACTTTGGAAAAAAAAAATCCATGGAGCATTAAATATTTAGAGAAAATCAGCAGCAGCGTAAATAATAGAAAAAGCCGATATTCCAAGAATGGGCCAGTTTTCAATAAATTTGAAAATTTTATGATATTGTTGTTGTTATTTATTGTCTATTTGATTTGTCCGTGTCTCTTTTCGCGGTCCCGCATGGATTGGGGTGTTTCGCCAACCTGAGCCTCGGAGCTGGGAGAGGCTGCTCTGCCTGCGGAGGGGGTGTCTGTGCTGAGACCCGACGCTCTCATGGCACTGATGGGCCTCTGCTCTGTGCAGGGCTTGGATGGGATCCGCTCCCTCCGTGCTGTCCCCAAGGCCAGGGACACTGCTGGAATGGCAGGAAAAAAACCCTAAAAATCTCCAGAAATAGCAGGAAAATTCATTTCAACTGAAAATTCAGTTCATTCCTGTTGCTCGTTTGCAACAACGAAGCCACTTGGGAGCCTCCGGGGCGTGGGGAAGGTGACGCAGAGCTCCTGAGAGCCCTGGCCCTGCCTTTGTAGCCAAAATATTGGTGTTAAACTTGTCATGCAAGGAGCCCTGCAGCCGAGCTCCCATTCCAGGTACTTCCATGCATCCGTCCTCATCCTGGATCCTTCCGCGCTTCCCACTCGGCAGCTCCCGGTGGCTTCCCAAGGACAGGGACAGGCTTCCCAAGGGCAGGGCCAGCTCCGAGCACCCCCGTTCCTCCCCCTGCATGTGGCATCGTGAGCAGGAGGGGACATTCCCGTCCCCACCGGCGGAGCGGGGCGAAGGAGGCGCCCGGCACCTCCTCTAATGGGATCCTCTCCACAAGTAATTAAGCCTCAGCTAATGCTAACCGTAATGTGATGTATGTATGCCTTTAACTAATCATTTATTAGCCTCGTTGATGGTTTGTCAATATTAATTCATTTATTTAAACAACTCCGAGCTGTAATGAAGATGTTTGCTTTAAGGGGGGGAAAAAAAAGAAGGGAAAAAAAAGCTGGAGCTGCCAGGAGATTTTTTGTTGACTCGATGGATGTCGCTCTGCTCTGGGGGATGCGGCGCTCGGAGCGCTCCCGGCTCCGCTCGCCGCTCCGGCTGTTGCCGGAGGCTGTTTAGCAGCTCGGGAGATGGGTGGGCAGCGGGAAGAGGCTGGGAGTCTCCTTGGGATCTTGCGGAGATTTCCCATCATCTCCCTTTGTGCTCAGTGGGAGCCGCCGTGGGGATTTGGGATCACATAGAGGTGGCCGTGGGATTTTATCCGCCCTCAGGAGGAATGGGAGCCTTGGAGGAGATCCGGGATCACACGGATGACAGGAGCACAGATGCAGATCCAGCCTCCTCGGTGCCCACAAACCCCTCTGAGATGCCTCCAATTTGACCGTTTCTGCACAAAAGAGCTCAGCCTCGGTGCCCAGGGCAAATTCGACTAGGAAAATTTCCTTCCATTTGACCTTAAAACGTTGGAGCTGCGCTCGGAGGGTGGGAACCCACCCCGATGTTCTGCACGGCCGGGAGAAACTGGGGGTTGCTGACTTTCGATTCACTAATGATTCCGAAACGGTTTTCATCTCCAATCAAACTACTTGATTTATTTATTTCTTTAGAAGGGAATAGGATCAAAAATTGCCAATAATTGAGAAAAAAAGGAAAAAGCCGGTGGGGTTTGTCCCACTTGGGCAGCTGGGGTTGGGTTTCCCCTGAATCCCAAAGCGGGCGGGAGGCTCCATGGATGCCGCTCCATGGATGCCGCTCCATGGGCTCCGCACGGAGTCTCCGGCTTTGGAGGGAGGTGAAGGGGGCTCTGCTGCCCCCAGGGCACCTGGGGATGGATTCTGTTCCCTTTGGCCCATGTGGAGCATCTCCGCTCCAGCGTGAGCGGGACTCGGAGCCAGCTGCCTCCAGCTCTCCTTGGCAGCTTCTTAATATCAACTAGATCACTGCATTAAAGTTAACTTTCTCTTAACCAGGCTTAATTAGCGTCCTTCAGACAAACATAAATTAATCCCAGGTCGCTCCAGAGGATGGCGAATTTCCCCTTGATCATTTGTCAGCGCTGGCTCCAAATAAACTCCACGGAAAGCCGGCTCTCGTTCTTCTTCATCCATAACGTTGCTCTCGGTGGTGTCTCCTTGGAGAGCCCTGCTCTGGGCTGTGGGCACGGAGAGGTGGCCCTGGGTGTCACTGTGTCACCCATCCACCCACCCAGCTCTGTGTGCTCACCTGGACCATGCACCAGGTGTGACCATGGGTGAGCACCAGCACCAGGTGGGACAATGTAGGACCATGCCCATGACCATGGGTGACCATGTAGGACAACATGCACCATGTATGACCACACACAGCCACCCATAGCAATTTATGATCCTTTATGACACCGCATGGCTGCTTATCAGCACTCATGACTATAAATCACCATCATCCATGACCAGGCATGACCAAGCAGCACCACGGATGAGCTGTACAACCTTCCATGCTCACATATGACCATGCCTAGGAAATGACCACACATGATCATCGTGCATGACCACATATACAGCCACGGTGGTCCAAGTATGTCCCCAAAGAAACAGACAGTCCTTCCATAGTGGAGAAAGACAAGTCGCTGGGAGTGGAAATCCCTATTGTTTGGGAAGCTGGTTTTGTCTTGGGAAGCTCGGAACCTCCTGCCGTTTTGGTCTGTGTTGGACGGCACGAAGGGAGAGCTCCAGCCCAAAGGTCTGTGGGAAGAGCTGGGCCTGGCACTTCATGCCAGGGGATCTAGAAAACCCATGGGAGGCAGCTGGGGCACAGCCTGGATCCCCCAGGAAATGTGGAGGAAATTCCTTGGAGAGCCATTCTGTAGGACCTGAGGCCAATCCACCCTGGATCTTGCCCATCGGCAGGAGCATCCAGCCCCTCTGCCCGTCCCAGCCGGGTGCATCTTCTCCACGGATCCTCCCTTTTCTCCCAATTTAGGGTTATTTTCTCCTCGTTGCTTTACTGGGCAGGACACAATCCACGCTGGTGGGGCATTCAATGGGCTCAGGGATGGTGCATGGAGCAGCTCCAAGGCTGCTTGGGGGGGTCTCCATCTACCACCCTTCCATGGGGGCTAGTGGAGCCAAGGACGAGCGGACAAGGGTCCCCAAAGAGGCACCTCTGGGGCTCCATCCAGAGGTGCCCATCCCGAGGGTGGCAGGATGAGAGGAAGGGAAATGGGGAGTGACCGGCGCGCCGGGAAGCAGCCGGTTTGACACCGGGTCACGGAGCCGGGAGCGGCGCAAGGTGCCAAAGGGATCAATAGCAATTCTAATATCATACAAGTCAATTTTGACCTGTCATGGGCAGCTCGGCAGGCTGACTCCGGAGCTGCAGGACCTGACAAATGGGCTCTCAAAACCATATTTATAGCAAGAAAAAGCTCATAAAATTGAAACAAGGCCAGAGCGCGGGGAGGAGGCGGCTGCAGCCCGGCCGCAGCCGGACCATTAAACTGGAAACGGGAAGGGGAAAAAGGCGGGATGCAGACAGCAAAAAGGAGGGGGAGGCTTTGCAGGGGGAGATGCATAAGGGGCAGTAATCGCTGCTCTCAGGATGCCGGGGGGGGATCCAGCACCATGGGGCAGGGCAATGAGCACAAATGCCCCCTAGTCATCCCCAGGGGTCATATCCCCCCTCCTATTGCCCCCTCCCCGCTAGCCCGGGGCAAACGGGCGCTGGGAGCGGCTCTTCCCGCTGGGCTCGCGGGGCGGCTGCCGGGAAGCGGCTGCCGCGGTCCCATCGCCGCCGTCTCGCCGCGTCCCCGAAGAGCCAACCTTGCCCTGCATTTCCAGTAGCTGCAGCTTTCCTCCCAGGCCTTGATGTGGAAAGACATTTATGAGAAGAATTGGAAAAAAATAAATAAAGAAATGCAAGGGGGTGGGAGGAGAATGCGATGGGTTTGCATGGAAGCGAGGAGCTCGGCAAGTCCCGTCTGCTCCAGCTGCGAGAGCAGGTCCAGACCTGCAATGACACCAGCTCCTTGGAGCACTGAGGACATCGGACCTGGTCCCCATCCCAGGTGCTGGATGGCAGCACCGTGGCCTCTGTTCCAGCACATGGAGGGGTTGTAGCCCGAGCTCGGGCTCTGCAGGTGACCTGCGCTTGCTGCAAATGGGATGCAAAAATGGAGACCAAAAATGGTGCCCAAAATGGAAAAGTCTTGTTTTCAAATAGGAGAGAAGAAAAGATCATCATATGTAAGCAGATAATTTCATCCCTCCTTTCCTTCCTAACAAATGCACAAATGCACTGATTTCTTCAAGACTCAGACTCCAAAATACCTTTGAGAAGCTGTTTTTCTTCAGATTAAAAATTGCTCCCTTCAAGAAGGATTATTTATTTACTTATTTATTTTAAATATTCTCCCTGGGAAAAAAAAAGCTTTAACAACCCGTTTCTCATCATGGGAGGTGATTTAATAAGCAGATCACCTGGTGAGGGTTTCCACTAGGATCTCTGAAATACCCTTGACCTCCTTGGTCCCATTTGGGAGATGTACATGCGTGAGGACAGCCTGGGTTTGCACAAATGCATTTTTGCCTGAAAATAAGGCAAGGTTGTCACCATCACCCACGTGCCTCAAGAGGAAAGGGGGAAGGAAAGTTTTGGAGGTGGCTTGAGTGCTTGGGTTAAATGGGGAAAGGCTACGAAGAAGGGAAGGAATAACGGACAAGAGGGAATTGCTGCATGTGGAGGAGAGCTTGGCCAATGCTTTTCCACCTCCTGCTTTTCCTTTGCCTTGCTGGGTTCCACCTTCCCTCCTGCTCCATGTCCAGCTGTCCCCATGAAGCTCCCATGTTACAGCTCGTAACTGTCAGGGAATGGCACTTCCAAAAGGAAAATTTGAGCTGAACAGACTTTGGAGAACATCTGGGGCAGATGTTGGGTCTGGATGGATTTTGAGCATACTCAAGGTGTCCATTGCCTTGCAGAACCTCTCTAGCAAGTGAGAGCCACGTGCTAGAGGACAAGAGAGAATGTCCCACCTACCTAAATTCCATGATTCCCAGAGGGACCCGGAGCTCCTCCTGCCACAGGAAGGGTGAATGAGATGGGAGATTAGATGGAAAGGGTTTGGGGAGTCTTGACCCAAGCCTCCCTGGGGGAAGGTGCCCAATGACTCTAGCAGAAGGAGTTTTAGAGCTGTGGTCTTCCCACCTAGTGAGGCTTTCTAGAGACAAGTTAAGCAAGGATTGGGCCATGAGGACCTGAATTCCCTCCATGTCCCTTCTGGTGAGGCTCGTGATAGCCTGAGAGAGTCTGCCTGGCTGGCAGGGAGTGCAGGACACACATCCCTTCTTGTATTCAGCACTAGGAGCATCTTGCAGAACCTTGAGTCCCCGAAGAGCTGTCAAGGTGCTGGTATGAGCACCCTGGCTCCATTCCGCCCTCTTCTCTCCATGCTGCTACTGCAGACACTACTCAAAGGCTTTCAGAAACCAAACCCACTCTCATCCCCACTGTGCTCTATGTGTTTTTCCAGTGTCACAGAGACTACTTCAGGATGGGATAGAAAGAGGGCTGGAAACCTCAGCTCTGGGTTGGTATGGAGACCCACCATTGTTGTGGGAGATGAACCAACAGCCAGGACCTCCTGGTGATACTAGTCCTGAATGGATCAGGGCAGCTTCTGGGTGTCTTCCATTGCAGTGCTCATGGGGACAACTGAACCCTCACCTTGTTGGTGGTGAACTTCCTGCAACCAGTGATACTATGTCTACTACCCACTCTACCACCTCTTACAGGTCTTCACCTGTACCACCACCCCAAAGACACCACAGCAGCAGCTCTTTTGCCCAGGGTTGAGCACTAAAAGCCACAGGCAGACAAAGGACAGGAAGAACCTTCCTGTGAGGGCCAGAAGCTAAGCACAAGCTCCTGGCAGGTGGTGCTCCAACCACTAGGCCATGGCGTACTCCCTTGCCAATGAAGGCAGACATATCCCAGGAGATTTTGCTCCATCCTATGTGTCCCATGGCCACCTGGGAAGGAATTGTTGTCAATACAGATGAGTATTTCAAGCCTGGCCTGCTGGAGACAACTCAAGCACTGCTACCACCAGGCCTAGGTGCTCCACGTGGGCCTTTCTCCAGGTCTTTGTTGCCTCCATCTTGTGCAACCCTTCCTCCCCACCGCGTCACCGTTTATCTGGCGAGATGGGGGAGGTTGCATGGAGAAACCAAGCGTGACAAATGAAGAAGTGCTTTGGGAGAAGCCAACTCCCTCCATCTACCCGCTCCACCAGCCCTTATCTGGTGGAGGCACATCCGGAGGAAACAAGGAAGAGCTAAAGGGGACATCTGGCTGCTCGAACCCTTGTCCCTCATCTCCACGTACCAGATGAAGATCCTGGCGTCCTCTTGACTGAAGCTAGGCAGAACGGCCGCATCTCCGGCCTTCCTATCTCCTTGCAGAGCGTGGCAGTTCCTGAATTGCCCGGCCGCGGCAGGCCCTAATGGCCTAGAGCTGATGTTTTATTGTCGGGTTTAAAAGTGTAATTAGTTCAAGTGTAAACAAAAAAAACCCTTGCTTAATTAAGAATTTTTAAACAGGGCAGAGAGAGATTCCGGAAACATTAATGAACCCCAGGCAAGCACCATAAAATTGATCGAGGGGAAAGAGACAGCGGGGGCCGGGGGAGGGATGCGATGGGGCCGCGTGATGAGAGGGTATTACCGCAGAAATCGCCCTCAGTTTACTTTGGCCGCTTAATGCTGGAGTGCATTTGGAAGTCTGTGTTTATGGCAATGGGTCTCCATAGAAATGCCTAATGATTTTTTATGCATTAATGGGAACGATGGACAGCGGTAATATATTGTTTAAGGAGACGGAGAGGATCCTTTTAAGGCTGACATGTTATAGATCAAGAGTGACAGGCCTGGCCCTGGGCTGGGGTTCCTTGCTCCAAGGCCTGTTAGGCCCCATGCCTCACCAAGGCTCAAATGAAAGCCTGTACCTTTAAGAGTCCATAAAAAGAATAAATAAAATCAAAGTACTCTTTTCCCACCACCCCATCCCTCCCTCCAAAGCTCTTTTTGGCTGGTGCCAAGGAAAGCTAAATATATCTACCTTTCCCGTCTACAGGCAGCCGGTTGCGTGGATGGGAAGAGATGCTTGTCTCTGAGTTGAGAGGTTCTCCATTGGTTGAGCCTCTACGGAGCAAGGTTGTGTCTGGAAGGTCCTTCTGCTTTGCAATGGTTGGGAAACAGCCAAGGGCTTTGTTGGGCTCTGCCCAAGGCCAGCTAGTCTCCCATGGGGTGGTCAAGTTGCTTATGCAAGCGGCTAGGGAGGTTGGCAGAAGGAAGAGTCTTGAAGACTTCCAGTGCATATGTGTCCTTTCAAGGGCGATGGGCAGGATAACTGGAAGGGTCTAGAACAAAACCAAAGAGAAAAGTGAAGTTCTAACTTGGAAAATGTTGTATCTCTTCTACCAGCTGGGGCAAAGAGCCCTGGTGACTCTTTCTCTAGAAATTGCGAGCCCAGTTGGGTTGGAGTGAAGAGCAGCCCATGCTGTTGGCAGCTGAAGGGCATTGAGGTCCCAGGCCTCTTTGGACTCTTCCCTTCCAGGCCCAACAAGGTGCTCCAGGTCCCAGGCTGATCTTGCACAATCCCCTGGAGCAGCCACGTCCTGCAGGAATTCGGCACATTTTGCACCTTTTGGTTGAAGTTCCACTATTCCAGACTTCCATGTCATAGTCACTGTCTATTGGGGTGCTGTAGGAATATCCCCCTTGTTCTCATGTAAAAATTATCTTTGGTACTGCCATTGGCCATCAAAAAAACTCAGGAAACTACCTGGAGACCCACCCTCAACATTTAATATTTTCCCCCTTCCTGTTCTTCAGTAGAGATGGAGAAGAAACCAACCAGTGTCCCTTTCTACTAGCCCTGCTATTGATGTCTTTTCCCTTACAGAGTATAATAATTCCATGTCTTCTGCTTTTCCTTACTTCCATACATCTACTCTTGTTCCTTCCTTCCAGACCTCTCCAATTTGTCTACATTTTCCTTATTAAACTAGTGGTCAAGCCCATATGTGCTGCTCCAGCGGGACCTTGCGAGAGCTAAGCAAGTCTTTGTGCCAAGCCTGGCACCTTGCCCAGCTCCCAGGACACATTCCAGCCAGGTCAGACCTTTTTCCCCCAGATCAGCACATTGCAGGCGCACGTGAGCACCCAGGAAATACAACATTTGCCTCTACAAATGTTGTTCCAAGGACAGGAACAACTAGTGCCACCAGCTGACATAATTGTCCTTAGCTGTGGGTAGAAGAAGGAAGCGGAAAGTCAACATGGAATAAAAACTCCTAATAAGATGAGACTTGCTTGAACTTACCCATTTTCCAAGCATCTCTGGGATGCTTCACCGAGAGGTGGGAAAACTACAGCTTAGGACCCCTAAGTCTACTCCCCGACTGCCTATAAAATGCCACCATTCTGAGAAGGCCACGTTCCTCAGGGACAGATGGCTCTCAATTGCAGAAGGAAGTTGAGTTTCATCACAACATGGTGGGATAGAAGACTCGTGACCAGGAGATTAATTAACTCATGTTGAGATTGTTTCCCTCATGCCATTTGTGTTTGTGCTTGCAGAGCAGCATTCACAAGCAAAGACTTAGCGATGCTGCCGTGGCACATTTTGCTTTTGCTGCTGAGGGCAAGTGCACATGCACAGGAGCTATGGAGGCCACACTTGAGACTTAGCCATGGATTTAAGGCAAAGCTCCTCTCGTGAGGAGATATCTCAACTGCTTTTTCTACCTCCATGGTGAGATGAGCCCTCAGGAGAGCTGCTTGGCTCTGGGGCAGCTCCTGCAACACCACGGAGAGCCCTGGGGCGCTCCTTGACCTGCTCCCACTGACCACGTAGGTGCCTTTCCAGTCCTTGCAGCGCTCAAGGTGGGATCCAAGGCGACTCAACCACTCGGTGCCAGCACAAGGAACCGTGGCATCCATAGCACACGTCTCCAGCAGGCAGCAGCATCCACAAGGACCTGTCCACGCTGCAGAGATGCTGGTTCACAATCCAGGGACGCGTAGACCAAGTGGGACTCATCCCCCTCCTCCTCCTCTGCCACCCTTCCCTGTCTGCCCCATCCTTCAGCATCTCCCCGCTCCTCCCACCCTCTTGCTGCCTCTCCTCCCTTCCCGCATCTTTTGTTCCTTCTCTTCCCCTCCCTCCTCGCCGGAGCCTTCTTCCCACCTCCAATGGCTGCTCGGGCTGCCCGGCCTGTGTCAATTAAGTATCGATCCCCTGTTCTCTATCGGTGGTCAGCTGAGCTAACCAGTCCTGCTAGGTGCTTTTCTCCTCGATGAATAATAACAATCATCACAAAGGGGCAGGAAGCAGGGAGGCAGCTGCGTTTGGTGCCTACAGCCCTTCACCTCTCCCTACCCCATGCGCACCCCCCCTCGCCCCCTCCACAGCTACAGGCAAAATCGATAGCGCGCAGAGTCAGGAATGGAATATTTTTATCCTCTAATTGGGAAATGCGCTTTGACAAAGCCCATGGAGCAGGGAGGGGGGCAGGAGATGCTGCACGGAGCCGGCCTGGACTGGGAACGCCGGGATTTGATGTTTCTGTTGCTGCCAGGCAGGAGGAGGTGGCGGTGGGGGGCGGATTTGGAGGCTCTTGGGGACGGATGGGGAAATCGGCTCCCTTGGAGGGCTGTGGGAGCTGGGAACCCTCTTGCGTTGAGCTGCTGGAGCCGGATGAGTGGTGTTACCTGTAAAATAAACCCATAGGGAAGCGGAGCCGGCACGCTCAGCTCTGCATGGACGTGTCCACCAGTGCTTAGCACCCAGAGCTCCAGGTGAACATTGGGTGGAGGCCCCGGAGACCCTGGGATGGATGGAGGACAAGAGCATGGAGGGGACACCAGCCTCCCTCTGCGAGGCCCGGAGCCTCTCCAGCTCCACCAGTCCTCAGTGACCACAGGCACTATTTTGGGGCAGATGGAAGGAAGTTCTGGCCTAAGAGCCAGGAGACTCAAATCTTGGCTCTGAAACACAAATCTCCTCCTTTCCTCAAGGCCACTCGCTGTCAAGTTTCTGGTAAATCGGTTGTTTCTAAACTAGGCTTTAAATGGGGAGCAGATGAGTCTCCGTGCTGGCCCTTAGCTGAAGCTGATGACACCAGGACTTAGTAGGTCTTAGTTAGACCTCTGCGTAAATCAGTTAAGCACATGGGCCAGTACTCAAGACTTTATGCTTTAAATAGCCAGAGCAGGGCTGGGACACAGGAGTCTGGTTGCAGAAGGTGGGTATTAAAAAAAGAATAAAAAAATCAAAGAAAAAAATGTATGGAAGCGCTCGGGAGTGTGTGCATGGACTGCTCCTTCATCCAAGAATTCCAGAAGTAATACTGAGTTCAGCTAAACTAGACATAGGGGGAAAGCTGCAGAAGGAAAGGCTATTCATAAGCTGAAATTAAATACTTTGCCCTGTCAACACAGGATGTTTCAATTGACATTCAGTTTCCCAGTTGGAGATGCCTATGATGCTTCTGACTAAGTTAATAAGTTGCTGGAATTTAGTCTAATTATCTCTCGCTGGTTTCATTTCATAGGAAGTTTTGAAATGTTTAAGCTTAGAGTAAAATCAGAGAGCTGAAAATTCTGCTTGGTGCCACCCTGGGCTGCCCTTCCAAGGGTTCCCTGCTCCAGTTGAGACCCCTTTTGTTGGGCTGGGGACCCCAGTTCTCAGCAGAAAGGATCTAGAGGACTTATTCCAAAGGATCTAAAGCAAGTTGAGTTCAACCAAAACTGTAGCCTCTCTGCAAAGCCTAGGAGAGAGCTTAAACCTTGTTGAAATATCCTCAAAAATGATTGAAAGGATGGAAAAAAAGCCAGCAGTCTCCAAGCACTGATATTCCTTGTAGGTGTATCTCAGATCAGCACAAATTAAGGGATTTGGGGGCATCCTAGGAAGACTCCCACGGTGTTAAGTTGTTGTTAACCCCTCCATTCTCCTCTAAAGCACCCAAAAAGGGAGTCAGTCTGCCCCAAAGTCCCAAAGGGCTCCCAAACCCATGAGGAATGGTGGCTGGGCAGACTGAACCACATCAAGCTGAAGTGTCAACGAGCAAAACCCAGCTCGAAGCGAGCTGGAGAAGCCTGGGCTGTTTTTACAGCCCATGCCGCTGTCTCTTTGATCTGGTGTTAGATTTGCTTTCAGCCCCTTCAAACATCTCGCCTGCCTGCGTTCTCCAAGCCTCATCCGTGCCGTGAGAGCATTCCTGTCTGCACTGGGCAGGTCTATTTTTAGGGATGCTACAATCTCCATCTTGGTGAGCCTGGGCATCCAGGACTAAACCCCAAATACTCCTTTCCCCTCAGACAAATCTCCAGCAAATTCTAAGGGTGGAAAGCACTTGTAGTCCCAGGTTTCTCCTGCTTCTAGTTATCCCTGTCCTTGCCACCGGTGCCCAGGGTTTGCTGGGTGCCCTGGGACCGATACCAGTGTGCCCACCCAAGGAGCAAGCCGCTCGGTGCATGTCTTGGGCTGGACCTGAACCAATCTTTGCAGAAATAAAGACAAATTGGCAGCTCTGCCTCCCACAGCAGGGCACGGAGTGCCTGCAGTTACCATGGCAGTGGGCACCGCTCTCCTGCCAGCCCTCCCTGCCAGCCCGGTTTATTTTGGGTTACTATTTTCCAATATCCTTGAGTGCAATCAAGAACAAGTTGGAGAGTGAAATAAAGCCGAATAGAGTTTTATGGAGTTCTTTTTTTTGGTGATTCTCCTGCTTTTTTTCCCCCGGTCAAAGAGCACATGGGGAAGTTGTCGACTCTGAATTCCCTGCTTGAGGAATGCTTGGATGTGAGCCTTGCTCCCATGGGATGTTCTACCTAAACCAAATGAAATACACCATGCATAGACATCAATGTCAAGGGTCTTGCAGGTATCTCAGGATAAAACCTTGATCTGCAGGTCCCCAGAACTGCTCCCAACTAAGACTTGAATCAAACAGATGTGTCTCAGCCCTGACACGAGGGAGGACCAGACTTGTCCTGTGAGGAGTCTCAGCAATGGGAACCTGAAAACATCTCCTTGGGCAGATCCTTGGAGTGAGGCACCTTTCTCAATGCTCTTGATTATCTGACCAGATCTTTTGCCGCTCACTTCCACATTCCCCCAAATTAGCCCCCTTCCTCATCATTGTCCTGGCTTTTCTCCTGGAGAACCTGGAACCAGTATTATGACTAGGCAGTGCCCGACTGGCATTTCTTCAGCCCCAGTGGGACTTTCTTGAGGAGAATGTCCATGCAGGCTCCACAGGGATCAGTGTTGGGACATCATCTGATCAACACATTGGAAATACTCTGGAAAAGGGAAAAACGTAGCAAAGTGATAAGGCTTGGTGGGAAGGCAGAATCATCAGCATAGTCAAAGCAAATGATTGGGAAAGTTGGCTGAGGAATCTTATGACATGAAGAGATGGGCAATAACAGGGCAGATAAAATATAGCGCTGATTAATGCAAAGTCATGCACATGAGGCAAGCAGCCTTAACTACATATATACCACGACGGGCTCCAAATTAGCTATTACTGCTCGGAGAAGAGCTCTTGGAGTTAATGTGGATAGTTCTCTGAAAATGTCAGCTCAATGTTCAGCTGCAGTCAAAAAGGCAAATCGGATGTTGGCAATGATTAAGAGAGGAACAGAGGAGAAATCAGAACACATCATTATAGCACTGCATCAATCCATAGAGTGCCCATATTCGATACTGCCCATGTCTCCGTCCCCTCCTCGCAAGCAAAGCAAGGAGAGGCACTAAGGGCTGGACTGATACCCCATATGGGACAACCAAGAGGATACAATGAGCCCTAAAAATCATTGAAAGCTCAAACTTGAAACATTGAAACCTCAAAGCCCAAAGCAATGAAATGGTTATTTTCTTATTTTCTTGATATGACAATGAGGCAAAAGCCCAAATCTCTGATAGGAAGACTCAGAGCAAGCTGAAGGAAATATCCTTCCCGTGGTGTTTAGTTGCAGGTAGGAACTTGCAGCCTCTACAGAGGTTAAGTGTAGTTGGAGGGGGCTGGAATAAGCCCTCAAGGGTTGAATGGGATGTTCAATGAAGCCTTGGATAAATAAGTCATTAAGCTGAAGATAAGAGTAAATGGTTCAGTAGGGGAAATACTGCCTTATTTCTCCCACACTTCCCTTAAGGATCTCGGGAGAGGGATATGCCAAGGGTTCCAGAGCCCATCTGTAGTCCAGGGAAGGGAAGAGGGAATCTATGGGGCAGGAGGAGGGTAACAGAAGGAAAAATATGGGCTATTTTGGGAGGAATGTGTAAGGAGTGCTGAGTGCACCACTCTCCGACGACATCCATAGGTGTCATCCAAAGGTTTCTTGAACCATAAGGATATTAAGTGAAGCCCCCATAGAAACTTGCCTTCTTCCATCAAACATCTGCTTCTCTGGACTACAGGGTAGTGGTGGGACTGTCACCGCTGCAGTATGTCCCACACCAGGGCTCATTCCGTAAGACAGACCATGTGGGAGCTCCAGGACCACCTTGGCACTGGTTGTGTTGGGAGGGTTGGATTTGGTCCTCAGATTCAGTTTGGATGCTCCTGACGCAGGCATAGTTGTCCACTCCATGCTGTTGAACAGACATTTGCTGGGCTTGAAAACAAGGAAATTGGCCCTATCACAGTGTGAGAAAAGACATTTCCGTGCCCACGTCTCCCAGAGGACATCCAAGCAGGAGCCACAGGGAGATCCCTTGGGGTCCATCCTTCTGGGGGGTCACTCAGCTCTGCTCCCCTCACTTTGCACTGGCTCTGCAGGCCAAGAGCGCATGGGGGAGGCTGTGGTTGCATCACGGGAGCTGCAATGAGCTCGGATCTCGGCGTTCCCTCGTCTTCCGGAGGCAAACAGGCGAGCTCAAGGTGAGCATCACCTCTGCCCTATCTCTTAGATGCGCCTCTCTCCTGTCCATCCATCACCCGCCTGCTCTCCTGCAGCCGATTGCAGCCGACCTGCATCAGCTATTGATTTATTGACAGAGGCCGGGGCTGGAAGATTCAGGGAAGCAGCTCCCCACAGAAATGCTTTGCAGAAGGAGAGATTTGATTTTTTATTTATTCTGCTCTTCAATGTATGGATTTCACAAGCTGCAGGCAACAAAGAACTCACTCCTCCAGCATGCCGCCTCTCCGCAGCGCTCCATCTCTTCCCCTTTCCCCGGCATTAAAGTCATCCTCAAGGGTTGACTCCATAAGGGCAAAAGGGAGCCCTGTGGAAAGGGGCCGCCCACACAGGCATCCCAAGGGCTTCAGTGATCCATAACCTCTGTGCTGACCTCGTTCCAAGGTGTAAATATCAGTGTTTATTCTGTGTATAGGGTGATGGCAACACAAGAACCAAATACCCTTTATATATAGATGCATATATATTCCCAATGCAATGAATTTTGGGGGAGAAGAGGCACCCAGGAGTGTCTTCATGGCCAAGGGCAGCACCCCAAGACTCCTGCTCACACTGCAACTGCTTTTCATGGGAACCAGGCTTGAGCTGGGCCTTACTTTTCCATCTGATTTGCCTTTTCCCCCTTTTATTTCCCCAGAAACTGGAAGGTTGGTGAGAGGACTCCCCTTCCACCACCCAAAACCTTGTCCTCCAAGTGTGGCTCTTCCTGAAGATCCCAAGCGGCCCCAATTCCTCCCAGCACCTTGGCCAACTCATGGCCTTGAAGAGCCAACTCCAAGTGTCTCCGAGCTCCCAACCTGTCCTGTCTCCGGAGTGGATTTATTGGACCGATCCTTTACAGACTCCTTGTTTTGAATAGTTAATGATGGGTGATTTCATTTGCGGCTGCATTAACCATCTGATTACTCTCCTGTGGAAGACTAATTTACAGGCAATGGAGACAGATGCTTCCCAAACTATCAGCCAAAAGGCCTAATTCCTGCACAGCCAACTTTTTTAATTTACTTCCTCGCTGATTAAAAAGAAATGCTTGAAACACAAGCAGGGGCCAAGCTACTGCCAGCACAAGCCTTGCCAGGGATGCTTGGAAGCAAACGCTGCCCAAGAGCCGACCATGCCGTGGGGACCGGCATCTGCATGGGGAGCATCTGCTCCCATGGAAGGTGACTTCTCTCCCCGCTGGGAATTCTCTCCTGGGAATTTTCCCCAGGGATTAAAGCTGTGATCCACACTCTATCCCGCATGCTTCCATCTGGCTTCTGACGTAGCATGGAGATGATTTCTATGAAATCTATTAATGTTGCCCAGGAAAAGCTCGGAATCCGGAGGGGACCTGGAGCTATCCGCTCGCTCCAGGACATTCCCAACTCATGTGGGATGGCTCAGCCTTGCCAAGGGAAACCGCCGCGTGCAGGGACATTTGTGGCTCACATCTCCAACGCTCAGCGTGGATTGCGGGGCTCTTAAGGGCTTCATGATTACCCTTAGATAATTTATTGACCGAGGAATATTGGCTGGTGGAGCCTGGCAAGAAGAGTGGGTGAAAACCCCCTTCACAAACCCGATTTTGGGGGCATTTCATAAGATCGGTGACCATGCTATGCTCCCTTGTGTGGAATACTTCAGAAAGGAAGGCTTTTCAAGCTGATTCCGTTCAGGCTTCCTGAATAGGTGTTTATTTTCCATTTCCGGAGCACTTTGGAGGGATTGTTAATGAATGCCCTTGGGAAGGAGGCAGGTGGGCGCTGCATTCGGCACCCCGCACCGCGCAGGTGCCGCCGGGAGGGATTCCGGAGCGGACATTTTGGCCTTGGAAAGAGGCAACAAGGGCCGCCCGTTTCCTCCGCCGCCTCCCGGTGGGGAGGGAGCCCAAAGGCCCGCTCGGAAGCACTGGGACGGGGGGCTCGGCTCCCTCTATGTGACTCCAGCGTCGCATGGGAGCCCTCATGGGAAGCGCCGGCCGGGACCAGGCCGCGCTGCCGGCGCAGGCCCGGGATGGCGGGAGAGCAGCCCGTTGCCATGGCAACGGCGCATCCTGTGGCGAGGCGCATCCTGCCGGGGAGGGTTTTTTTTTCCTTTTTCCCCCCTCTCTCCTTCTGTGAGACCTCGGCATCGATTCGGGAACGTGCTCCTCGCATGTATGATCCATGCAAACACCGTGTTCCTATTGATCAGGCTCCTTCGCTGCTCAGGGGCTGCGCTGGCAGCAGAAACAAAGGCCGGAGGAAGGAGGGGAGAAAATTACCCGGCCTCGCGCCGAGTAAATAGCACCGGCAGCAGCGGCCGGGTCTCTCCGGAGCCGGCTCCGCAGCCCTTCCCACTCCCACCACCTGCCCTTGCTTTTCTTCCCATCTCCATCTTCTTCGCTTTCCCTCTTCCCATCCTTTCCTCCTTTCTTGCATCCCGCGGAGCAGCTCTGGGCTGGCTCCATCCACTTATCCCAGGTGCAGGAGAGCACCCCGGCCATCCTAGAGGACAGGGACAGTGTAATCCCAAGGCAGTGTTTGGCCCTGTCTGTGCTGTGGGACAGAGGCCGTTGCCGGCTCCAGTGCATTGTCCCCGGAGCCCATTCCCAGCACAGGGATGGGGAGAGGGGATGTGGGGAGAGGGGACCCCAAACTGCCTCTCCAGGTGCTGTGGGAGCCTTTGTCCTCCTTGGGTGCTACTAAATAACGATTCGACCTAATGACAACTCAGCAGACGATGCAAATTATTTAAATTTTATGGTCCTATTGATGAGCCATTCCAGGTTGGCACCTTGGCCACGGTTTCATCCTCAGCGCAGGGTGGCACTGCTGGAGGTGACGGAGGTGGCTGGCACAGCCAACCCGAAGGCTCTTGCAGGCCCCGTCGCTCACAGGGAGGTGACACCACTTGCTTCCACTGCTGCAGCCTTTGGTTTAGCCCCAGCTTCCCACAGGGCCAGGAAATGGGAATTTGGTCCCTCACTGGTCTTCTCCATGGAGGGCATCGCGGAATGGGACCACAGGAAAGGGCGATGCCAGGAGCCAGCAAAACCCCCCATGGGGGACACATGGTCCTGCATTGACTTGTCCTGCAATAGACTGGAGCTCGGTCTGCAGGAGATGCTGAGCTCTGTGCGTCCACCTGAATGTATCTCCCCGTGTCATGTAGGATTCAGAAGAAAGACTTGCCCTTCCCAGTTTCCATGTCCGGTTGCAGGGCAGTCACTTCTGCTGGAAACAGGCTAATTTCCATGTTTATTTTATTTCATTTCATTTCATTTATTTGCTGTTACCAGCCTTTGTTTGACTCTCGCTCAGCCCAGTCTTGCTGGGGACAGCCTGGGGGACTTTGCCTGGCTCCTTTCCTCCTTCCGCCTCTTTCCATGGTTTTCCAGTCCCTCTCAGCCCCTGGAGCTGGCCTGGCAAGGCTGTGCATCGCCAGCTCTCCGCTGACCCTCGTCTTTTCCCCGCCGCCGTCATTAGGGCGATTCAGCCTATTCAGCCGGTGACAGGTGCTCAATTGCTCTTAAGTGGCTCCTGGATAATTGGGGAGGTCTTTAGCTTCTTGTAACTTCCAATAATAAACAAAAGAAAGAGGGGGGAAAAAATATCCATGCGGAGCACTTAGCGGATGGCCTCGCTGTTGGAGCAGCATTAGGGCTCTTCTGCTTCCCGCTGCTCGAGCCCGGGCACTGCAGAAAGATGCAGGGCCCCCCGGGAAGTGAAGGATCCCCTTCCCAATGTCACTTTGCAGGGATGGGGAAGGGTGGAAGGAGATTAGACCTCAGATTCGGCCTTGCAACGGCCTCCATCCCTGCAATGCAGCAGGAGCTGCAAGGGCTCTGGGGACGGAGAGCAGAGCAGAGCATGAAGATCCCTGAGATGTTTGTGCTGGAGGAGCTGCAGGTCCCAAACTCAGCTCCAGAGTATTCAGTCTTAGGAAAATTTCCATCTGAGTGGAAAATTTCCATCTTTGGTGCATCTTGGCTATTGCCAAGCGCCCTTCCGTATCTTCCCTTTCATTTAAAGCCAGGTCACACCGACTTGAAGCTATCTGCAACCATGTACTATGCAACCACTGCTCCTGTAGAATCTCTCCCCATACCAAGGAGTCTGATAAAAGGCCTTTTCTCAAAGCTTCTTTGTAGATTCTAATGGAAATTTGTGCATAAAAGTGTTTGCTTCAGCAAAGAGCTGCTGCCTTTGGATCATCCTTGGGCAGAGGGAAAACAGAAAGCTAGCTAGGATGTGAGGAGACC
Source organism: Nothura maculosa (assembly GCA_032353885.1). Lineage (NCBI taxonomy): Eukaryota > Metazoa > Chordata > Aves > Tinamiformes > Tinamidae > Nothura > Nothura maculosa. The sequence continues at coordinate 147,289 of JAUBOD010000145.1, forward strand.
TTTCCGAGCAAACCGTGTGGTCCTGGCAGCTCCTGGCCACATGTGCACACGAATGGCTCTACACAAGTGAGCAGGTTGCTCAAGCACACGAGCAAATATTACAATGCTGGGTCCAAATCCTTTATCCACCAGCACTGCTCCAGTGCCATGGGCCATTCCCACCTCAAGGCCATGCTTGGTTTGCCCAACAGTGAGCAAAGCAGGTGCCAATGCTGCAGCTATGATGACATCCAGGCTCCAGGAGAGCGTCGCAAGTGCCCTGGCCTTTGCAAACGCCGCCTTCCGCAGCCACCAGCCCCCCCAAAACCAGGGGCCCTCTAACATAAATTGGCATCGATCCCCCCACCGCAGAAAAGGGCAACAAATATTATTGCCCATGAATAATTCAAGCAGCTCCGAGATGCGCACGGCGCGTTCATTACCCTCCATGAGGACCTGGGGGATACGGCTTGAAAGCCCCTAGAAAAGGAACCGGGGGAAGATTTATTTTTAAGGTTGGGCAAAGCCCGATCGAGCACCTCGCGCTGCTGCAGGCTTTGCTGCTCAGCTCCAGCTCATCCTGCTGCCTCGCTGATGCTGTGTTAAAAAAGGAAAGCACTTACTGGGGCATCGCTCCGTTCTGCAGCGCCGGAGCTTTCAGGGATGAAAGGGCTCTAAAGTGCTGGGCGTTCGGAGCTGAGCAGGGATAATCCCCCTCCTGCATCTCCCGGGCTGTGTGGGAGGCCGGTGACAGGGTCACCTCACTCATATGTGTCCATAGGCTGCTGCTGACCTTGTCTCCTGGGCCCTCTCGAGCTGTTTTGTGAGGACAGCCTCAAAACAGGGTGCAAACTCCCATCCCATCCCATCCCATCCCATCCCATCCCATCCCTAAGTGGGTGCATCTGCTGCCCAGGAAGAGCCATCATTCCCAACTTGGATGAG
>JAUBOD010000145.1:163412-173418 GCA_032353885.1 Nothura maculosa
CTCCTGGGCTCCAAGCTCTCCTTAAGATCCTGGTTATTGGTGCCATTGATTTAGGAGGGAGAAAGGGGCATCATAAGAAAGAGTCACCAGCAAAATTCCTCAATTTGTGCATTGCTTAAATAAGATCTTAGCGGTAAGGGGAGGCTAAATGCAACCTCAGCTTCAGCAATCCCTTGGTCCCTGCAGACACCTGGGGAAGCCTCCCTGGAGCCAAGAGAATTCTCAAACTCTCTGGAAATCCCAATTCCCCTTCCCCACAGCTCGACCTGTGCCGAGGTTTTGTGGGGACATCATCGTTCCAGAGAATTGAGGCTGTCCAACTTAGAATTGTCCGAACACGGCACGTCGGAGCATCCTGCTGGATGAGGAGGCATCGCTGGAGCGGAGGCAGGAGCTGTGGAGCAGCCGAGATGTGAAGCTGCACAGGGAAAACTGGGAGGATTCCCAGTCTCTGGACATCCCAAGGCTGGAGATGAACCCTGAGCCGCTATTAGAAAGCCCAGGTCTGAATTGCCAGGGATTATCTGGCTTTCTCCTTCCTTGCTTGTTTTCCATTGAACAATTTTGTGGACGAGCAGAGAGAGGAAGAGATGGGGAGTGAGTGGAAAGGAAAGAAAATAGGGACAGGAGTCAATTGACAAAGTGAAATTATTTTTCAGAAAATAAAGCGCATTCTACGTTTTGAGAAGAAATATTGATATGTGCTTTGATACTCCATTATTCCTCTCCCTCTCTTAATCATTTTATTTTTTGTTCTGCAGGCCCTGCGTTTCCGTAAGCCGCTGTCTCTGCCTGACGTTTCTTGTAGATATGAAGCCGGTCTGTGCAGAGGCAAAATTCCCATCCTCTCCGCAGGCTGATTGGGAATAGGGGCTGGATTCATGCCGGGCTGCGATTTTAGGGGCATTTGCATCCCCGCGGGCGCCTGGCGCCCTTCGGGCTGAGACGTTGTTTGAGGTGATGTTTTTCTTGAGCTTCAGAGCCAATATCTCCCCCAAATATTGGAGAGCCTCTTTTCAGATTCCCTTTGAAGCTCTGCTCATTTAGGGGGAGGAATAAAGGAGAAAATTCCAATGCACTTGGGTTTCTTGCATAATTGGCACAAGACACAGTGAGAGCTGAGCCCATAGCAAGGGACCTCAGCTGCTTTGGGGACCCTAGAGCAAGAGACCAGGTAGGTGAAGGACACAAGATGATGGGACAGGCAGCGTTGGGAGCCTCTGATGCGATGGTGGGGCTGAGCTTCACCCCCTGCTTAGGCTTCAGGTCTCACCAGGAGACTTCCAGGTGCTGGTCGTGGCTTGTAGGCATCACAGCTGGCACCATCCTCCCTTCTCCAGGTCCCTATGGGCATCACATCTGGTGTTCCTGTCCTCGTTTTGTCTCCACTCTCTTTTGCACCATTTTTCAGCCCTTCCCACTTGCCATCCTTCTCAGCACCAGCTCCACCGTTCCAGAGACCGCTCCATGAGCCATCCCTGCCTCACCGGGAGGAAATCCATGCGGATCAACCTCCACGAGGCCGCCCGGCCTCTGTTTGTGCAAGAAGACTCAGTGTCCAGAGCAAACAAGTGTCACTTAGTCATTTACACACCGCACAGATGCAGAGCAGGCAACAAAAGCTTCATCCATTAGCACGATGACAGATATTTCCTTGTTCTTAGGCTGGGCCTAGTCCAGCACAACACTTAAGTACATGATTAATTTGAAGTCTAAGAGACTTAAGCACGTGCTTAAGTGTTTGGCCACTCCGGGCCTAACAACAGCAGTTTCTACAGAGCAATCCATGCTCATGACATGTTACAGCGCGGCTTAGATGTATGGATTAAGGGTGCCATAAACAGTTGAGATATTCTGTTTAAACAATCATTTGTTGACAAGCCTATTCTAAGCCCATCGAATCCCTACGTGATAGATGTATGTTGTCTCTCCGAGTCTCCTGCTGTATCAGCCATTGATTTTCGCAGCCTGGATGCTAAGGTAACCTTTACCTGAGAGCTTAAGCACAAAGCGATGGGTGCAGCCTGTGATGGAGGGAGGACGGAGCGAGATCCTCTTTGCTCCATGGAGCACGAGAGCGCTCCGGACTCCAAGGCTTAGGAGCACCAAGGCCAGTGGTGCCAGGGCTGGGACACGGCCGTTGGCCACCCCTTTCTGGAGCCGTTTGTCCCCAGGGATCCGCAGGGTCCCGAGGGCCAGGTCGGGATACCATCCTTGGAGATCTGTTTTAATCACATTTAGACAGTGTAACCAGGGGAAGGAATCTATTGACAGTCTGTCTTCACATTTCTGTCAATTCCTCCGTAGACATCATTAAATCCAAGAGTGGGTCTTAATTTAACGTGTTAGCTAACGGGTTATTTAATTAGTTTTCAATACCCCCCTCCCCAAAAAAGGGCAGAGAGTAGGGGGGGTGCTGTATTAATGGTGGGGGGAAAGCAAAGAGCAGGAGGACGAACATATCCAGGTTTCCCGGATCTGCAGAGAAACCATCTCCTTGGCCCCTTCACCCCTTCTCTCTCACAAGAAAGAGCCCTGTTGCGTTTCCCCTTCTCCCCACTGTGTTCAATAATAAATGAAAACGGTAAAAAGCAATTCATACACAGGCTAAGCGTCTGGATTTATTATCAAGACAATTACACCGAGGAGAATTCCCGGAAAATTACTCTTCAAAGTCGTTCCCTGCCACCCCCTCCTCGTTGGGATAAATACAGCCGCAATAAGAGCCGGGAGGCAGTGACGGCCCCGGGAATGGGGTGGGCTGCAGCGGGTCCCCACGCGGATCCGGGTGGATTGGGAGGGGGAATGGGGTGGCTCTGCTTTGGGGTGGGGGGCTCGGGGGGGCAGCACTTGGCTGCTTCCCAAGAGCTGCTCGGCATGTGGGTATCGATCCCGGGCAGCGGCTCGGGGGCAGCAGCATGCGGATGGGAGCCGCTTTGGAATATTGCAGAGGAAGCTCCCCTGGATGCCAGCCTGCCAGGGCTGCCCCATCCTGCAGGGACCCTCTGGTTGCTCCCAGCAAAGAGCGGCCGTCTAGGGGGAAGGTCCTCCCTGGCTGGCGGGGTTGCCTGGTTCCCCATCCCAGGATCATCCCCATCCTTGTCTTGCTGCCCATTTCTGAACCACCTCCATCCCTGGCTCAGCCTTCGTTCATGCCTTGTCCCTCATCCCTGCATCATCTTCATCCCTGCATCATCTTCATCCCTGCATCATCCGCCATCCCTTCATCATCTTCACTCCTACCCTTTCCCTCCTCCCCGCCTCCTCCCCCATTCCCGCATCATCCCCATCCCCGTCTCTTCCCTCGTTCTCTCCGTGTTTCCCGTCCCTGACTCATCCCCCATCCCTGGCTCCTCGGCGGGACGCGCTGCCTCCGGGCAGGAGAGTCCCTGGAGCCCCCGGCAGCAGAGCAAAGAGCAACTGTTGCAGGGGCTGGAGCGGGCTGGGAGACAAGGGGGAAGGGGCAGCAGCCGGGAAGGCACCGGGTACCCCCTGCCCAGGGGCTCCCCGCGGCCGGGGGCTCCAGCGGCGCCCGCGCTGCAGCCGGTGGAGCCGGCGCGGGGGCACCGGCCGATGTTGGGCTGAGGTCCTTGCGCTTTGGGAGCAAAGCGCCTAAAATCGGGATCTAGACCTTCCCCGTCGCCTAAAAAAAGAAAGAAAGAAAGAAGAAAGAAAGAAAAAAATAAAGAAAGAAGAAAAGAAGAAGAAGCAAGGGGCAATTAAAAAAACAATAACAACAAAACAAACAGAAAACCAGCTAGCTCCTTCCCGAGCTGGGGAAACGTAGCCTGCTGCAGCAGGAAAGTCCAAAATGCAAATATCAATCTTATATATGTAAACGCACTCGCATAGATTAATACAATCACCGTGCGAATGTGTGTATATATATTTACATGTATAAATACAGAGCGAGCATGCGGGCAGTGCCGACGTTGGACATTCTGCGGTCCCCACTCCCCTCGCTCCTGCCCCACGGGGCTGCCCTCGAGGGTCTCGTCCAGCTCAGAGCCCCCTGGGAATCCGCCCCCCGACGGCTCCCCGTGCCCGCCTGGCCAATGTGCCCTGGGTGCGACGCGGGGCTGGACGCGGCACAGCGCGCAGTCTCCAGGGAGCCAATTTTACCATTATTATTATAATTTTCCGCGTTTGCAACGCACTTCGCGGTGGAAGCTGGAGGAAAAAAAAAAAAAGAAAAAAGAAGAAGGAAAAAAAAAGGAGTTAAAACGTGTCTCACAGTGGCTGCTTTAAGGCACAGGACAACGCAGGGTGCCCGGAAGGATTTCTTGCCCTCGGCACAGCGGTGCTGGGCCCGGCCTCATCCCGCTCCTTCTGAGTCTAGAGAGGAGGAAAGTTTTTTTCTTATTATTTCTTTTTCCCCCTTTCTCCCCTTCTTGCTCAGGGCTTGCAGGCAAAAAAAGTGCAAATAGGGGAGAAAAATGCGGGGTGCTGCGCGGCGATGCGCAGGACGGACACGCGGCACGCGTGGGTTCCCTGTCCGCAGAGCACCGACGCACTCGCTGCATTTCCCACTTTCAAGCTTAAAATCCCATCTGGGCCGAGACGAGAGGAAACGAGGGAAAGAGGGAAAAAGAAAAGAAAAATAATTAAATAAGATGGATTTTCCCCTCCTCTCGGGAGAATTAACGCATTTTTCATTGTTTTTCCCCCGAAAGCTCCGGCGGAGCCGAACCCTCCCTGCGCCGCTGCCAAGGTGTAAAGTTCAGGGCTGGTCCGCAGTGAACTTTTGAAAACAAATTGCGGTTTAAAGAGGCTCTCGGAGGCCCCCATTGATTTTGCTGGAGCTCGGGGCGCCGCGGAGGGGACCGGTCCAGGGAGCCGGCAGGTTCCGTAGCCCCGGAGCCGAGGTGGGAGCAGCGACCCGGGCTGGAGCGGAGCTCCACGGGGCCGTTTCGGTTCGGGGGACAGAGCGAGACCTCCTTGGGATATATCGAGACGAGCAGCTGCCTTCCCGAAAACTGCTCCGAGGTCCGAAATCGGATGCAAAAACTACCGCCGAGTCGGCGCTGCGGCCGGTCCCGGCCCCGTCGCTGCCAAGTTTCGGGGCAGCGCAAAGTTTCGTGGCAAACGAGAAAAGTCGCCTCCAAACCCCTGGCCGGGCCAGATCCTCCCCTGGAGCCTCCCAGCCGCCCCACGGGTCTATTTGGCCCGGTTGGTGCCGCTTCGCCCCGCTCCGAGCCCGGTACCGGGGCTGGGACCGCCGAGCCGGGTCGAACACGGGCGGCCGCAGCGGCTCCGGGGGTGGCCGGGTTCCCCCCTCGGGCCATCCCGCTCCTGCCCTACGAGTATCTGCTACCGTTTCCACGGAGAAAAGGGATTTTTTTCACCAAGAATAATAAATATATTTTTTTTTGGAATCTCACTAGAGAAAAAAAAAGCTGCGAGAAGTGGAGGAAAAGCCCAATCTCGCCACTAAGAAACGCCTCGGAGAAAAAAGCACGGAGGGTGCGAATAGGGAGCGAGAAGGGGCATCGACATGGGATAATTTTAAGTAAAAAAAAAAAAAAAAAGGAAAAAGAAAGAAAAAGAAATGTTAGTGGGAAGAGGCTGCAGCGAGTCCCGCGGCCCCTCGGCGAAATTCGTCCCTGCAAGAAGGCGAAACCAAGCGCAAGGCGCTGAGAACAGCGCTAAAATCGGAGCAAGGGGAAATGATGACCCCTTTTTCTTAAAAAAATAAATATTAAAAAGAATAGGGGTGGGGGGGGATGGAGTTGCCGATCCTCTGAATCCCCCCCAGTGTTTTTTCCCATATCCAGCTTTAATAACCCCATATCCAGGTGGAACTTTTTTTTTTTCGGCGTCGCTGGATTTTCCTGCCTTGTTTTGTTTTGGAAGTGAAAGCGTTTGAATCCCCTTCAAGAACTAGTATCAAAGTCGCTTTTTTTAAAAGCTATTGATTGCAAAAGTCTTATTTAAACCAACACATTTTAGTTTCTCACATTTTAAAACATCATCTGGGGCCCATTGTATGGAAAATCGATTAGCAGAAATTGCCACGCTCTTTGCCTTACACTTGATTGTTGTAAAATCGAGACATCTATAGGCAAAGGCTGGGCTGGAAAATATTTGGAACAGAAATGAAAGGGTTTGCAAGGAATCCATAGGCACTAAATAATTCACCTGCCAGGCGATGGTGCTGTTATTTTGAAGCCTTAAAGAACTTTAAGGAACTTGATTTCCTAGAGGAGAAGTGGTATGGTGAGATGCACACGGCTACGTGGGCGCCACGTTGCCCGATCTCTTTCCTTCCGCACCTAGCAAAGGAAAAAAAAACATTTTCGTGCCCCGTTTCGTACCTGTTCTTCACCTGTAACAAACACTGCCCGCGGGTTCCCCTCTCTCTCCTTTGGGTGTATTTCGGGAAACGTCGCTTTTTGCTTTCGAGATGTTCGTGAGTGTTGGGGGAGAAGAGGGAGGGAAAAGGGAGAGAGAAAAAAATAAAAAGGGGAAGGAAAAAAAAAAGATTTGAGTGGGAAATAAAATAGCTGCAAGGCGGCAGCGCGGACCCGGAAGGCAGAAGGATAAGCGGGGATGGGGGGGGCAATGCGTTTTGCTGCATTTACGGGAGTTTCGACAGGCTCCGGGCCGGCCCCGCGCGGGGCCGCGGGACACGCGGGGCCGGCGGCGCCTTCGGGGAGCGGAGCCCTCGGCGGGACCGGCAGCTCCGGGCACCGCGCGCCCTGGTGTGGGGGGACCCGCACTCAGGGGGGTGTTCAGCAGGGCTGAGCTCCCCCACCGAGCGTGACTCTCCCCGTTTGTCCCATCTAAACGAAACCGGGGGGGTCACTTTGAAGGGCGCAGCCCGCCCCCACCGCCCGCCCCATTGCCAAGCCCTGGGGTGCGGGGGTACAAGGGAGGGTGCGGGCTGGCCCTGCGGCTCTGCTGGCGGAGAGAGGCCGGGCCGTGCCGGGCCGGGCCGGGCCAAGCGAGGCCCCCCCGGGCCTCCCTTTGCACTTACCGCTCCGCGCCCCGGGGTGCCCTCAGCGCCCGGCTCCTCTCGGCGAGCTGCCCGGGCGACTTCTTTAGAGGAGCAGAGGGATGGGAATTAAATAGAGAGAGGGAGCTCAGGAAGAAAGAGGAGACGAGGGAAGGGATCAATAGCATCCAGCTGTCGAATGGAGAGAGGGGGAGAGGGACCGGCCGCAGCCGCCGCCAGCCCCGCGCTGGGGGTGCGCAGCGGCCGCCGAGAGGCCGGGGCCCCGCGCAGGGCGAGCACCGGGGCTCCCAGCCCTGAGCAGGTTGCGGGGCCAGGCCCACGAATCGGGGGTCCCCTGGGCTGCTGCTCGGAGCCCCCGGCCCCGGTGACCGGGCGGAGCCGGTGCCCGGAGCCCGGGCGGTGCAGGAAGGACATGACTCGGAGCGAGGAGCGAGGAGCTCCCAAGGAGCGAGGAGCTCCCGAGGAGCGAGGAAGGACCTGCCCTGGCTCTGCTCCCGGCCCCTTGCGGGCCCCGCGAACCGCGCGCTCCGAAACTGGCCCATCGCTCGGGCCTCTGGGCGCTCCGAGTGGCGCCTCCGCAGCTGGAGCCGCCGGGAAGGGAGCAACCCCCACAGGGCTGGCACAGGCCAGGGCGGCTCGGCCTGCACCCCCTTCCCGGCCCGGGCACCCCGCTCCCACCGGGGGCTCCTGCCGCCCCCCGGCTCCCTCTTCCCCGCATGTCTCGGTGCCTCTCGCCTAATGATATTGCATCGATCGGGAAAAGAAGAGCCGGGGGGTGGGGGGGCGCAGAGCCACCGCATTACTCAATTATGTCGCACTAATTACTAAAAAAAAAAAAAAAAGTCTCTTATTTTCTTTTTATTTTGGACGTCGCTTGGTGCAAAGCTCGCGGAGGGCAGCGCTGGTTCCGGGCCCTCCCCACCGGAACCCCCTTAGCTCCCGGGCCGGCCCGGTGCCATCTCCCCCCGCGCCGTGTGCCCGGCCCGGGGACGCTGGGCAGGATGGCGAGCGCGTCGGGCAGCTGCAGAAATAGATCTATCGATGGGCCGGTCGATGGGCCGGTCGATGCGCTATCGCCATTATTACACTCGATGAAACCGTTTCAGCCGCGGCTGCTTCATCCCGGTTTGTTCCCCACCTCTTCCTCGCCGCGCACCTCGGCCGTGGGCGCAGCTCCCAGCCCTGCCCGGCTCCGGGCAGCTCGGGATCGTGGTGGCAGCCTGGAAACCCTCTGCCCGACACCCTCCCTTCTCCCCACTCCCGCCCTCACTGGGAAATGGGGGGACCTCCCTCGGAAATGGGGGGGTTTGTAGCCGCGCTAGGCTCCGCGGGACGCGCAGCCTTTGCGCACGACTCTGCACTGCGCTCCCCCTGGGACGAATCCCCCAAATCCCGCTTTCCTGCCTCTTTCCCGGACCAGAAAAGAAAGCAAACACAGAGGGGGTGCGGAGATGGGGTGCGGGTCCCCCCTGATCCCTCTTCGGCCTGACCCATCCCTCCTCCAGGGAGAGGCATAAGAGCCTCTGGCATCTCCCCGCGCCCCGGGATTCGGTCCGGTGCCCTGGGGCAGCAGCTCCATCTCGTCCCCCCTTTGTATCTGCATCCCGGACAGAGCTGGGGGGCTGGATCCTTCATTCCTCCCTCCTCAGGCTCCTGCTGCATCCGCTAGCGCCTGCTCTGCATCCTCATCCTATGAACTTGCCGGGCTTTATTTTATTAAATTTGGCACTTAAGTGACTTCCCGTCGGCTCGGGGACCGGCTGGATGTGACATCGATCTTTATTTATGCTTGGGAGAGAGCGAGCGAGCGGGGCTCCACAGTCCGGTAGTCCGAGAGGGGAAGCCAAGACTGCAAATTCCAAGAAGGAATTCGCCAGCACGTTTCCCTTGTGCCTGGGGAGGGGAGAGACGAGATGGGATGGGAGCAATTGGACTAGGATGGGACGGAGCGAAAGGAGTTGGGATAGACCGGACTGAGATCCAGTGTGGATGGGATGGGGTGAATTGGGCTGAGTTAAACTGGTCTGCAGGTCGGAATGGGCTGGACAAGGAGACGAATTTAATTTTTGTCAAATGACTCTCGGAGGGCCGGGGTCCCGGGTCACATCCCGCTTATTCCCTCCCGGCTCTCGGTGCCCGCCTGCCCCGTCGCTGCTGCCCGGAGGGAGGGTCCCCGGGTGCCCCCTCGCCCGTTGCCGCCTCCCAGAGCTCGGCGGCTCCCCGGGCAGTCCCGGCGCCTGTCGCTGCCCGGCCGATCCCTTCTCTTTGCCCGAGGGGCCCGGGGTGGCAGGAACCGCCGGGGACACTGAGAACGTGATGAGAAAGGGCCTCAAAACCCGTCTTGCCTGATGGCCTTAAACTCAGCTCACATCTTCTTTTCTTTCTTCCCCATTACCGTTTCCCTTTCCCTTTCAGATTCCCTTTCAATTTCCATCTCCCTCTTCTCCTTTCTCTTTCCCTTTCTACAATCCCTTTCCATTTCCCCTTTCCACTTTCCCTTTTCTTCTTTGCCTTTCCCCTCTCCTCGCCGCCTCTGCACTGTGGCCTGCTGAGCAGCGCTGTGCGTGGGGCTCCCACGCGTGTTCACGAGGCACTTCCACGGCTTCCTGCGGGGTCGTGGCACTGCTGCTGGGGACAGACATGGCACCGTGACAGGCGGATGGCTGCAGAGCGGGATAGACACGGCCCTAGGTCCAGGGGGGGCTGAGGGTGGCGGGCACCCACATACGAGAGGGCAGCGATACCGGGCAAGGACAGATGTGCAGTGGGCACCAGGCGAGGGGCCATCCAGATGTGCACCGGGGATCAGCCCTGCTCGGAGCAGACGGATGCGCTGTGTGTCTGGAAGCAGGTGTGGGCTGGGGCACGCGTGGGTTTTGCCATGCCCGGCGCTGCCGCCAGATGTTGGCCACGAGGCAGCGCACGGAGGCACGGAGGGGCGGGTGGCAGCCAGATGTGCCCCAGCGGTGCAAGTGGGGATGGATGTGATGGGTTGCGCGGGGAGGGGGCTATAGGCGGAGCACAGCTGGGGCTCATCCAGATGTGCATACT
>JAUBOD010000145.1:173449-185577 GCA_032353885.1 Nothura maculosa
CCCCGCGGTGGGCGTGGGCTCCCCCGCGGTGGGCGTGGTCTCCCCGCGGTGGGCGTGGTCCCCGCGGTGGGCGTGGTCCCCGCGGTGGGCGAGGTCCCCACGGTGGGCGAGGTCCCCGCGGTGGGCGTGGTCCCCGCGGTGGGCGTGGTCCCCGCGGTGGGCGTGGTCCCCGCGGTGGGCAGGTCCTCACACAGCAGCGAGGGGGTTTCCCCTCGGGGGCGGGGCTCCGCAGTGGGCGGGGTCAGACGAGACGCTCCTCGAGTGTTTGGGGGTTCCCCCAGGGGGCGTGGTCTGCGCAGGAGGCGTGGTCTCCCCGCGGTGGGCGGGGTCAGATGAGGCGCTCCTCCCGCGGTGGGCGGGGGTCTCCCCGCGGTGGGCGGGGTTTCCCCGCAGGGGGCGGGGTCAGATGAGGCGCTCCTCCCGCGGCGGCGCGGGCGGGGCCGCGCCCTGGTGGCCTGAGCGCGGGGCGCGCGCGCCATCGATCCCCAAATCGCGGAGTCTGAATTAATCCGGCGCGGGGGGTGGCGGCGGCGGTGGAGGAGGAGGAGGAGGAGGAGGTGGCGGCGGCGGGGGGGGGTGGGGGAGGAAGGCAGCGAGCGAGCGGGCGAGGCAGCGGCAGAGGCCGGCGGCCACCATGGAGCTGGCCATGGAGAACCTGGGCAGCCTGCACGGCGTCCCGCACTCGCAGCCCGCCGAGCTCATGAGCCCGGCGCACGGGCGCCAGGGCTCGCACCGCAATCTCGTGCCGCACGCCCGGCCCGCCATGGTCTCCAGCATGGCCTCCATCCTGGAAGGAAGCGACTACCGCGCCGAGCACAGCCTGGCCGCCCCGCTGCACCCGGCCATGAGCATGTCGTGCGAGTCGCCCTCCGGCATGAGCCTGAGCAGCACCTACACCACCCTCACCCCGCTGCAGCACCTGCCGCCCATCTCCACCGTGTCCGAGAAGTTCCACCACCCGCACCACCACCACCACCACCACCACCCGCACCAGCGGCTCGCCGGCAACGTGAGCGGCAGCTTCACCCTCATGCGCGACGAGCGGAGCCTCGCCTCCATGGGCAACCTCTACAGCCACTACCCCAAGGACATGCCGTCCATGGGGCAGCCCCTCTCGCCGCTGCCCAACGGCCTGGGCAGCCTGCACAACGCGCAGCAGCCGCTGGCGCCCTACGGCCCCGGGGGCCACTTGCCCAACGAGAAGATGCTCTCGCCCAACGGCTTCGACTCGCACGCCGCGATGCTGTCCCGGGGCGAGGAGCACCTGGCCCGGGGGCTGGCAGCGCCCAGCTCGGCCATGATGCCGCCGCTCAACGGGATGCACCCGCACGGCCACCACCACGCTCAGCCCGGCGGCTCCCTCCTGGGCGAGCGGGAGCGCCAGGCCTCGGCCTCGGGCTCGCAGCCCGGCGGCTCCGGCCAGGTGGAGGAGATCAACACCAAGGAGGTGGCTCAGCGCATCACGGCCGAGCTGAAGCGCTACAGCATCCCGCAGGCGATCTTTGCGCAGAGGATCTTGTGCCGCTCGCAAGGGACCCTCTCGGACCTGCTGCGGAACCCCAAGCCCTGGAGTAAGCTCAAGTCGGGCCGGGAGACTTTCCGGAGGATGTGGAAATGGTTGCAGGAGCCCGAGTTTCAGAGGATGTCGGCGCTCCGGCTCGCAGGTAGGGCACGGCCGGGGGGCGAGGGCACCTGGGAGGCCGATGGGCACCTTCCGGAGGGTCGGGGTGTATTGGGGGGGCTGTGAGGTTACCACACGCCCTAAGCTCCCCCCTCCTTGCAGGCTCAGTGCTCGTGCAAGGCGCACGCGGGGCAGCCGGGGCGCCCACGCAGCCCAGGGGAGCTCTGCGCCGTGGGGAAGGGATCGTGTGCGTGCGGTGCTGGTTACGGACGAGGGGAGATGTTACCAGCGGCTTTAAAATCTGGAGGAATGAGGAAAGGAAATTGTATTTAACGCAAACGCGAGTCCTTCCTCCCGGGCCTGCAAATACAGAGATCATAGGTCGTAGGAGCCGGAATTATTAACGTAGGAGGGTGCCCGGTAGTCCTGGACACTGTCGCCCCCATCCTGGCTTCCTGGCCATGATTTCCCGCTTAGTCCTGGGGGCTGCAGCGGCCCCTTCCCACTGCTGGTGACCCCGGTAGGAGGGGGGATGAAGCGGGGGACAGCTCCGTCCTCGGGCGCCGTTAGAGCTCGTTCATCTTCCCTCTGGCTCCGCCGCGCCGGCACCGGCGACAGCCCCGGCTCCGTCCTCCCACCGCCCCTCGTGTTTGTGACGGGACCAAACAGCGACGTGGGGACCCCCGGGCAGCGCCCGGCTCCCTCCCCAGCACCACGGGGAGCGCAGGCCCCCCCCTGCTCCCCGACCACCCCCGTGGTGTCGGGGCGGCCCCAGGTCGCAGGTGAGGGTCGTGTTGGCGGCACGGACACTCCGCGGTAGCCGCTGGGATCCGTGTGCGGAGGAGCAGGGACAAGCGACAAGAGCTGGGAGAGGGGGCAGAGCCGAGAGTTGGGGGGCTCTACCTGGAGCTCCCCCCAACCCAGCCCCCCATCCCCGGGACCGGCTCCTCTGCCCGCTGCTCCCCGGCAAAGAGGGTTCCCGGCTCAGCAAGACCGAGCTGGGGTGGCCGTGAGTGCTAGGAAGGAGTGGTTTTTATTTTTATCTATATTTTTAAGAAATTCTTATTCCCCCTGGGGCAACAGAAGCTTGTCAGAGTCCGACCCGCCGGGGCGCTCTGCACGGCCAGCAGCCCGCCGTTATTTATGGAGGAGAGCCGCGTTCATATGTATTTAGTGTAATTCAGTTGCTCTTTAATTAGGGCAGGGTAGTGGCATCTTTTAGTTCCAGTCGATGCCCTATTGAAAAGCAGTTAATAGCATGCAAATTGTTCCTGGCTTTACAAGGTTCTGGTAAATAAAGATTTAAACACTGCCGCGATCGGCCGTTTAATGCCCCCGTTGTTCGGCCTAATTGAGCGGCGGGTGGCTGATTTCCGATTCGCAAAAAAAATTAAAATAATCCCCATGGATACGACGAGGAAAATGACCTCGGGAGCCGCGGGATGCTCGGGGCCCAATGCGGGAGCCTGGCGGACACTGAGCCCTGTCCTCGCTCCCGTCCCTCGCCCCATGTCCGGGGAGGTTTATTCTTCCCTAAACGCTTTTCAATCGCCTGGCCGCGACCTCCTGTGTGCCCCGAGGGGCGTTTGGCGCAAGGGGAGGGATTTTCTCTCCCTAAACTGAAAATCACCGTTTCAGAGGGGCGAGGACAACCCCGCGATGGAGGCGCACCCGTCAAACCGCAGCTTCCCCGCGCGGGCCGAGCCCGGCACCGAGCCGCCCGTCGGGGCGGCCCCGCGGGGCAGCCGCGCTCCGCACCGGCCGGGGGGACCGTGTCGAGGCCTCCTCGGCCCCGCGTCTTTGTTCCCGTCCCCCGGCGCCGTTGCCGCCCCGTCGGGCCCCGCTTTCGTTTCATTTCCCTCGCCGCGTTTCCGCCTAGAAGGAGCCGCTCGTGGGGTCCGAGCGGGGTCACCCCGACCCCAGGGGGCAGGTGAAGCCCCCCAGAGGGGCACAACGGGGCGTTCGAGGTCGCTTTTGAGCGCTCCCCTCGCCGCCTTTGCCAGGCTGCGCTCTCCCCGCTGGGCCGCATCCGCTCCCGCCGCAGCCTTCTGCCGTCGGGGAAAGCTGGAGCAGAAGCGGGACCGCAGCCCCGCAACCAGACGGGCCCTGGATGCCCCAGGGAGGCCCGAACAGGGTCCCCACGTTCCCATCGTCATCCCCACGGCGCGGCCCATGTGCCCCCCTCCGTGCCTACGGCCTCGCGTTCCCTTTAAAAGCGTGATTATATGGAAAAGGGTCGGGGGGGGGGGTCGTGGCCGCCCCTCCGATCGATGCAGGCGAATGCCTCCCCCTGCTTCACCCCGGGGCCGCCGATCGATCCCGCTCGTCCTTTTATACCGGCTCCAAATGCTGGGAAAGCGCCGCTGTGAAGCAGCCCTCGTTGGGGGCTGGGGGGCGGGAGGGAAGGAGAGGGGGGAATTGGGCAGGGGAGGCAGGAGGGCTCCTCTGAGGAACAGAGGAACGGCAGCCTGGGAACAGTAAAGTCACCCCCTCTTCTAATAAATAAATAAATAAAAGGTTTTCAGACGGGATAACCACGTCTAGGGCACAACCAGGATGAGAGGGGAGCCCGAGCGCTGTCATCGGGGGTCTCGGGGGGGCAGCGGGGCCGCGGCCAAGGCCTCACGCCCGTCCCGGCGGGGCGCCCAGCGCCCGCGGCATCGCGGCTGCTCCTCGCCAGCCCGTCGGCCGCCCGGCCCAGGAGCGCAGGCCATTTGGCCGGGTTCAGGAGTCCATCTGATGTATTAGTTCGAGTCAGTAAATAGAGGATCAATAAACAAGCTGGGCCCCTATAAATGGCAATTGCTGCTTTTCTCTTCTTTCCACTCCAATTCCCCCCTCTCGCCGCCCCCGTGGGCAGATGAACCATTAATTATTCAGCCGGGGCCCTGCCGCCTCCCGGGGCAGCGCAGCGGCCGGGGGGGCTACGAGACGATGCCCTCTCCCCTCCAAGCCCGCACGTCCCCGCGCCGTCCCCTGCGCGGGCAGCGGCTCCTCCGCTCCCACAGTGCGGGCGTTCGTGGGGACGCATCTGGGCAACAGCTGGCGCTGCCCGCCCGGCCCATCCGTCTTTCCACTGTCCCCCCTTCAGAGACAGCTCTGGGGTGCAATGGAGAGCGCCCCAACCCCGCTCTGCCCCCTGTGCTAAGCGGGACTGTCCGCGCCCGCTTTGGTCGGGCTCAGCTCTGCTCGGGCGCAGGGGAGGCCCCCTCGCCCCCATTTCAAGCCCTGCCTAAGAGTGAGGGCGAACTGCGCCCCGAACCTCCCGCCGGCTCCAGCCCCCGGCCACAAGGACTTCGGGTCTAGCGAATAACGGCCCCGTCTGCACCTGCGACCTCCCGGCCTCCTACCCACGCGCGGCAGCCCACGTCGGGACGAGTTTCCTCGCCAAGGAAGGAGCTCATACGGTTTCTTTTTGCAACAGCACAATCAGAAGAGTGGGTCGAAACGCGCCCCTCCACGCGTGATCCCCCACCCGTGGTCCCCTCACACTCCATCCCTGCGCGCTGGCGTTCCCGATGGGGACCCAAAGCGGCTCCAGGGCACCCGGCGCCGCTCCCACGTTTCGTCCTCCGCTTATTTAGGAGCCCTGTGCTCCCAACCCGACGTGTCCGTGGGTCAGTGGGTTCCTCCGCGGTGATTTTATCCGTTTTATCCTAAAGCGCTTTTAGGTGGGGACACCTGCGGCGCCAGCTCCGCTCTCCACGTCTCCCGACACCTCCACTCCCGTCCCCGGCCTTGGCCTCGACGGCTCGGGAAAAAACCATCCCCACCACGGATTTATTCGTACACCCAGAAATAGAAAATTCACCGGTGGTTATTACGGCGGAGAAGGATAATATCGTTGTCTCCCTTTTTATTTGCGACCTAGTGACTCCTCCAGGTCCGCGCTTGTTTGTCCTTAACTCGAATTAGCGCTTGGCGGATAAATCAGGCGCCGTTTTATCCCGTGCGCTTCTGCGTGTGAAACCCGGCGCTCGCATAAAGCGCTTGATGCTCCGAGCAGATTTATGGAGCAGTCAATAGGATCCCTCTTCGCCGGGAGCCGCCGCGGGAGGCATCGCTCTCTGCTCGTTCCCCATCCCCTTGAAGTCCCCCCGATCCCGCGTGGGCTCCGTCCCACGAGCGAAGCCACTCGAAGCCGCCCAGCGTGTCCGTCCACTCACGCCGCAGCGGGAACGGCCGATCCTTAGTTTCTTAGCCCAAATCTTGCTCGTTTTTAGCGAGGGGAGCTCCCGGGCAGGGGCAGCCTGGGGATTCGGGCGTCAAATTGGCCCCTGGACGGAGCCACCGCTCGCAACGGGCGCGAGGAGCTTCGTCGAGCAGTTATTCGTATTCTATTTTTCTTTTTCTTTTTTCGTTGTTTCTTTTCTTTTTTCTTTTCGTTATTCTGATTTTCTTTTTTTTTTCGTTTCCTATCCTTTCCATTTTTTTCTTTTAGTTTTTCTTTTGTTTGTATTTTTATCTTTTCTTCCTCTCCTCTCCTTCTCCTTCTTCTCCCTTTTCTTTCTTTCAATCTGCCTTTCTTTTAGCCTTTCCTTTCCTTTCCTTTCCTTTCCTTTCCTTTCCTTTCCTTTCCTTTCCTTTCCTTTCCTTTCCTTTCCTTTCCCTTTCTCCCTCATTCTCCCCGAGCGAGTCCGCTGCGGAGCCCAAAACAGCGTCGCCCATTCAAAAAGCAGGACACCCGAAACGCGAGAAACCAACGCGGACTTGTGACAAGGCAAAGGGCCAGCAACCCACCGACATCTTTGACAAAATCTAAAATTAAGAGCGCTAATTAATACTGTCGTCTAACACTGCTAATACTAACAATTGCCAGAATAAGGGACAGGAATTCGCTGTCTCAAATCTCGGGCAATATTTCTCTTTTTCTTTCCACCCCAGCTCGGCAAGACGCGGAACATCCCGGGCCGTTTCGCTGCTTTCGATCCGCGCGGATGCGAGGGGCGATGGGGGAAAAGCCGCTTCCATGGCGCGGAGTAAGGGGGGAACTTGGAGGCTGAGGCGCAAATTATTGCGCGGAAGGGAAAAAACAAAATGTTTGGAGATGGGATCCGTTTGCGCCGTCTTTCCTCCGCTCGGGAGGAAATATCATATTTCAAAATGAAATGAAATGATATAAAATAGAATAAAAGGAAATAGAATGAAATACGATAGGATAAGGTAGAGTAGAATAGAATAGAATAGAATAGAATAGAATAAAAAAAAATAAAAAAATAAAAATAAAGTAAAATAAAGTAAAATAAAGTAAAATAAATAAAATAAAGTAAAATAAAATAAGAGGACAAGAATTCTCTTTTCCTGGCTGGAAACCTAACTCGCTCTGGGCGCTTCCCCGCCGCTGAGGGGCAGGGGCGGCCGCCGCGCGCCCCGCCGCGCCCCGCTCCGCGCCGCCTCCCGCCGTTATCAGCGCGCGGGGCCCGGCCGCCCCGCTCCGTCTCAAGCTATTTTTCTGTTTGCTCTTAATCTGCGCGTCAGAAGGGGCCAATAAAACCTCCCGCCGGTTAAATATTAAATCCGCTTCTCCACCCGCCCCCTCCGCCCCAGCAACAACCCCCTCAAGGAGGAAATAACCTCGCCCCTGCTCCGGGTGGCACCCAAGCCCTTTGCAGCGGGTGCCTCTTCCTCCTGCTGCTTTGCAAGGCGAGAATTATTGTTTGGCACCCCCAAAAAATAATTCTGACCCCCGTCAAGTTCCTCCTTCATTCCCTCCTTTCGTTGTCTGCAATGGAAAGACCCCCGAGGCAGAGCGCGGTGGCCCCAAGGAATTCTTTTTTTGGGTGTACATTTTTGGGTATTTTGTATTCTTTTTTCTTGGGCGTACAATGAGGGTGATTTTTTTTCCCCCTCGGTCCTGTCAATTGCCACTGAAACCATAAGGGAGAGATAACAGAGAAGAGAAAACTCTCAGAGTGACCTTTGAATCAATTTGAAAAACCTCATTTAACTGATAAGTCTTGAAAGGCCCAGAACTAATTTGAAAATACATCTATTAAAATCTCATTGCCGCTGCCTGCGAGCGGCTGGGCAGGGTGTGCGAGGCGACTTCCTGGGGTCGGGGCAGCCGGGAGAGCAGGTTTAAGCCCTGGTCAACAAAGAGCTCGTGGTGCCACCTGCAAGAGGATGGGGTTCCCAAAAGGCAGAGGAAATAAGAATATTAAAAGAGGATTGGTCTTTCTTCCCCCACCGGTGGGGAAACGGGAGATTTACAGCATTTTCCTGCGATAACCAGGCACAGAGTCTGGGATTGCAGACAGAATATTGGATTTTTCTTTTTTTTTTTTTCTTCTTCCAGAAAACAAATCCAATATTTTCTCATTCTGCTCAGTTCCAGTTGCAAGGCAGGGGAGCTGGGAGAGGCTGGAGCCGGGCTGCCCACGGCAGGAGGCTCCGGGTGTGCAGAGATTCCGGTTATTTCTGGGCAGATTTGGAGATGCCACAGAGCAAATGCCAAAATGGGGCAGCAGATTTGAACTGTCAGCCCGAAGGGCTGCACATTTGAACAGAATTGGTGAACAGGAGGCAGGAGAGGGATGATTCAAGACAGGAGAAGACCAGAGGCAGAGCCCAGACCCATCAGACTCCCCACAACAACCGCCCAGCGACTTGTGTGTCCAGATCAACCCCAAACCCAACGAAATTGGGTTTTGGGTTGGTCAAAAAAGCAACAAATTGAAAGCCCCTCCAGGCCTTGACTTGGCCAGCTTGGGATTGTCCAGATCCCAAGAGCTTCACAGAAACAACCTGCTGTCCCACGGGATCCAAAGCCCCTGGGGATGCGCCAGAGTCACCTCTGCTTTTGGACGGGCTGTGGGCAGGAATCCCGTTATTTCCCAGACTTAGCTGGGATTGAGGATCAGGGCAAGGGGTTTGTGCCTTCCTGCCCCGTGCCCATGAGCCTGGCACCCTGGCCAAGTGGCTGGAAAGCTCTGGTCTCTCAATGTTCTCACATCCATGCACAGTGGGTCTGGCTCCCTTTTAGGAGCTGAGGTGCCCCAAGCAAAACCCAATGAGGTACCAACCAGAATTCCCCCAGGGCTGGTGCTGGGGGCACCTGCTTGCTAGGGTGGCACATGGGAGCCACGGGCTTCACCAATTCCCTGCTCCAGCGGGATGCTGACGGCTTCCATGTCCCGGCACCTCAGCGCTTTTCCCCATATTGGATTGATCCAACGGGATCTGTCCGGGGTCACTATGGCCAATGCTTCTATCCAGGCCTGAGTCTTCGGTGAAGGGCCAACCCACGGGCCAGCCATGGGTTGCCAAGGGGCTAAAGAGGCGAGTGCCACGTGGCTACAATGGGATGGATGCAGGAGAGCGGTGCCCTGGGGGGGCTTTATTAACGGCCCCGCACAGGACGGAGGCCGCTGAGATTTGCTGATTAAAGGGAAACTCCAAATCTCATTAATATCGCGCGCGGAATAGATCATCTCCGGCAGGATTGAAAGCCAGGCGAGGACCTGCACACAAAATGGACGGCGAGGCTTAAAACAGTTGGGTTCTTAAGAGGCAGCCAAGGCAAAAGGCCACGTGGATCCTCCTCGGCTTGGAGGGGGGACGAAGATTTCACATAGATGAAGCTCCCACTGAAACAAAGAACTACCATTAAGCATAAGAGCCATAGGCAATTATGCTAAAAGGTCCATATTTTGAGAACAACATCAAAATGTGTGTTTTTACCATGCAGATTCAGGTGGGGATACAAGGGATTCAAGGGATACAAGACTCCCAAGGAAGCCTGGAAATTGTTTGAAGGGTTGCGGGGCAATTGCAGGCAGAGCGAGGGGGCTCTATGGCAGGTTGCACTGTGTAGTATAAGAAACTTGAGAATATTCCACAGAAATATATTCCACAGTATATTCCACAGCTCTGGAGCTGGGTGGGGAGCCCAGGGCCAGGTGTTTCCATGAGCAAAACCAGCATTTTTGGGGGAGGAATTATAAGAAGCCATGGGCCGGAGCTCCTTGGCTCCCAAGCCCCGTCCTGCTGCAGGTGCCACCTTTTGTCCCATCACTTAGAGATCCACGACGGCCTTCTCCTTCCCCTCCTTATTCCTGGGGTTTAGCTGGAAAGCTCTGCCCAGCAGGACTCGGTGCCCCGTGTCCCCCCCGGATCATGTCCGGACCCTGGAGGCCGTTGGATCTGGCGATGGAGTTTGGGATGGAGGACACGGGCGCTAACTGGCCTCTCTGCTGGGGAACAGGGATGTTCCCGCCGGCTCCCTGCTCCGAGGCTGCTCTTGGGCTTTGGCAGCCTGGAAAAGGGTAAATAAAGGAGGCAGAAAATCCCAGCAGGAACCCGTCGGCAGCCAGGAGGGCAAAGCGGGAGCTGCTTGTTAGGGAGGCTGCGCTGGCGCTGGCGTCGCTTCCTCTGTTGTGGAAAAGTCTGATCAACATCACCACAAAACAATTTATTTTTTGCTGCAAATTTGCAAAAAATCCGCAAATTGTGAATTTAATCCGCCATCCCCCAGCTGCAGCATTGCCACCACTAAGCTTAAACCCAGGCGAGAGAAGAGAGCAAGAATAGCACGGCCAGGGAAAGGTGCTGCCTTGGCCACGGTGCAGGCGGGACAAGGAGTGAGGTCTGGGCTTATCTAGGCTTGGCTTTGGGGAGGGGGCTGCTCTCTGAAAGGGTGGAGAAGGTGGCAGGGCTGTAAGGAACTTGAACCCCCAGGGATGGGGAGCTGGGTCAGGTGCCCACCTACGGCTTGTGTGCAAAGGTCACTTAAATCATATATATATATATATTATATATGTATATATTTTTTAAATATGCCTGTATATAAAAGGGTAAAAAGGATAAACCTCTGCCCAGCATCATATTTTTGCCCCATAAAATGTGCTGGGGCAGCAGGTTGGCTTTTGCTGGAGAGTGGCCTTCCCCAAACGCCTCGCATTTCCCATCCCGTGCCTCAGTTTCCCCACGTGCCAAGTGGGAATGGAAGCTCACGGAGTACATTGAGAAGCCTGGGATGGGTTATTAAAGCCAACGAACTCGTCGGCGCTTTGTAAAAGGCCAAATCTTTAAGCTTGCAAGATTAGCTCCAAAGAAGGATGCCCCTTTGTGGCAAGTCACGCTACCCTTGGCCGATAAAGAGCAGGTAATGAGCAAACTCTCTCCATTAGGGATAAAATTGCAAATGTATTCGGAGCTGCTGACGGGTGATGGTATCAGGGGCTGACAGAGATATCAACGTGTCTGCAACTACAGCCGGCAAAGGCTGCTCCCATTACAGAGCTTTAAAGAGCGCCGGCGACACCGGCGCTCGCGTGTCTGTCAGAGGGCAGGGAGCAGGAGGAGGGGCGTGATGATCCCACATGCAATTAATCCATGGATTTGGCCATAATTCATATTTCTGAGTGTCTTTTGAGGGTCCTGTGTGTGCTACAGCCCAGGGACCCCATAGAGAGATCATAGTTTGAAGGACCAAAGGGAGAGCCCGGCCCAATGTGTCCCTCAAAAGCAGTGGGATTGATGCTGCGGCAGTTTGGCCCCCAAATTCCCTCTGGGATGGAGTGATCCTTTCCCCAGGGGTCTCCCAAACTGCAACAGGACGGAGAGGGAAAAGGAATAGTGGGAGAGTTGGTATTTTTGTTCCTTTCTTCTCATTCTCTGTAAAAAAAAGGGAAGGATTCAACATTTCAGTAACAAGTGATGAGATAGATCCACGGATTGATCCCCTTCAGAGAACTTTCTGTTCTTTTGGGGGTCAAACTTAGCGCTTCCCGTGACATTTATAACGTGGAAGGTTTCGCCGAGGTCTCACGCGCTCCCAAGGCTCCAGCTCTGCCCTTAGCGAAACCCTGGTGACTCCATCGATTTCAGCCGGCTTTTTGCTCCAAACACCTGCATTATCCTGACACAAAGACAAATGCGTCAAACGCCACGAGCTCGCTGGCAATCCAGGGAAATTCGTCTTTCCCAAACCTAGAGAGGATGCTTGTCAAGCCTTAATATTCTGGGACTGGAGCTCCTCTTAAGCCCCACTCACACCTGCAAGCACAACAGGGACCATCAAAGGCAGAAACAGCCCCAAAAAGCTCTGCTTTGTGTCCCATCTTTCCCTGTGTCCCATCTTTACCTTTATTACTCCCCATCCGACGGCAGATCCATCCTCACGTCCCCAGTCCTGGATGGGAGGATCCCAGGAGCAAACTGGGACAGGACACCCAGTTTCTCTATACGTCCAGTTTCTCTGTCCCCCATCCCGATTTGCGGATCTTCAGAGCGGATTTGGGGTTGATTTAGGCATTTTCTTTGTTTTCTGGCACGTGTTTGTGTTTAGGGTCTTGTTGTTTGTGGATGCACCTGCAGTTGAGCTGGTCAGAACTGAGGATGTCACAAAATTGGGGGAAAAAAAAAGGCTGACTGGGCGAGGCAAGAAAAATAGCAAATTTGGGACCTTTGCACTTAAAGGAAAAAAAAACTCTATATCTATATCTATATCTATATCTATATCTATATCTATATCTATATCTATATCTATATCTATATCTATATCTAT
>JAUBOD010000145.1:192944-216986 GCA_032353885.1 Nothura maculosa
GTGCACGGGACGGGCAGGACGGCCCCACCAGCCCGGTGGCATGGGGAGGGTCCCAGCATGCGGGGCAGACGGGGCGCGAGGGGGGACACCCGCTGCTCCCGGTGTCCCCTCGCCGTGGGAAGGGGCTTCTCCTGCCTCTCGGTTGGGTTTGGGGAGGGATTTGGTTGGGAAAATATGGGAAAAAAAGTCAAATTTTCTATAAAGGCTTTTTTTTTTGTTCTTTTTGCAAGCCTCTGATGGTCATAGGGTAGGTTTCCACTAACCCCTTCTCTGGTGGCTGTTTGAGTGAGGTCCCCTTGGGAGCGGCTTCTCCAGCAGCTCCAGGGCTGAAACTGCCCCTTGTCCCTCCGGGAGCCGGTTCCAGCCTCCCGACTCGGAGCCTGTTGCAAACACCTGGGAGGGGAGGATGGGAACGGGATGGCAGGATTTCCTCTCGCCACCTTTACCAGGGATATTGGATTTAATGTCTCTGGTCATGCCGGTCCTGCTGCCTTCTGTCCCTTGTCCCCAAGCAGGGACAGAGCTGCTGCCCCCCGGGATGGGGCCGGGACAGTGCCCAACACCTGGGGGAAGAGGGGTCGTGTTTGTTGGGTATCCAAAACGCTGCGTTGAGCCCTGGATTTCTGCAGCTTTGGGTGGACATGGTGGACATCACCCCTTGCTGTGGTGCCTGTGGGGTCAAGAGGAACGGTAGTGCAGGAGAGCTTAAGGGAGGAAAGGTAGGAGGAGAAGAGGAACCGGCCCATGGATGTCCCACCACCACGGAGCCGCTCTTGGCCGTGACCCCTGGGCTCTGCACCAGCTCTGAGAGACTCCTGGAAGTGCCCGAGAGAAGCTGGTGGCCACCTGGCTGCCTCGGAGGAGCTGCACCCTCACCGCGAACATCTTCGGAAGATCCAACCCGGAAAACTGCTCCAATTGGCAACTGCTGCTCTGCTCAGGGCAAGAGCGGGTCCCAGCAAGACTTTGGACCACAATTTCCTGGCTGTCTTCTCAGAACTTCTGGATGCTCCTTGGAAGGCTGGATCCAAGCCCTGCCTGCCGATGGGTGCCTCGTGCTCCAGCAGCGCCCTCGTCTACCCAGCCAAGTCCTGACCCAGCCAAGGCCACAAGCACCTAGAGCTTAAAGTTCAGCATAGCTTGGAGCAGGCCTTGCTTCAAGGAGCTGCTAGAGCTCCTCAACTGCTCTATGACCATGTTGCTTTCTAGGAAAGAGTTGTAGGAAAGTCACTGCTTCCACCAAGAGGTTGCTTGATTTTCATGCAATTCAAATTCATGTATTTCCCCAAATCTGTCTAGCCACATCCTTCCTTTCCTTGCTTGGAAATGTCGCAGGGTCTTTCCTGATTCCCTGCACCTGGTTTCCATTTGCTAAAGGCAGACAGCACCTCTGTCCTGACCTACTGCTCAAGCCTAATGAGGAGGGGAGATTTTAATTAGTGCTGGTTCAACCTGGCACGTGGGCCACAGGATGTGTGGAAATGGGACATAAGGAAGCCTGAATTTCCTGGAGTTTTAGACCACTGAGGCTGTTCTTCAGGACAGGAGACCCCCTTCCCGATGAGGTGGGCACAAGACACTCCTTCCATTCTTCCCATCTCATTCTTCATCTTCATCAGGAGATGTGTTGGCTGCAGACCAGGCTTCTCGTGCTCTCCCTATCGCCAGCTGTTCCCTGCTGCTTTGGCGTTGGCAGCTGGACGTGGTGGCCAAGGGACATGGGCTCCTTGAGTCCTCCAGCAAGAGCCAAGGAAGAGGCAACAGTGCCCATGGCAGCGCGTGAGCGAGGGAGGGAGGCTGATGGAGAAGCTGAGTGTTTAGGAGCGGAGAAGGTCCCAGGAGCCCAAAAGTGAGAGCAGCAGGGGTTCCATCTAGTGCCAGGGTCATCAGGACATGCCAAGACCTGGGCTTTTCACGGCCATCTGAAAAGTTGCTTGTGCTGCTGTGCTTCACACCGATATTGCAAGGGGGCTGAGGTTGTCCCTTCTCAGCAGAAGCCCAAAAGCCAAAGGGAGGAAGAGGAGGGAGGAAGCCGAGGGAGAGATGGGCAAAAGCCAGTAGCTTCTCTAGAGGGAAGGGCCTGGTTTTGGGGAGGCAGCCAGGCAATCTGCAAGCAGGCCAGGTTGGTGAGCACCAGTTAATGGCCCTGTTCTCTCTTTTGACCATCTAGCTTGCAAACGCAAAGAGCAAGAGCAGCAGAAAGACAGGAGCCTGCAGCCCAAGAAGCAGCGGCTGGTCTTCACGGACCTGCAGCGCCGCACCCTGATCGCCATCTTCAAGGAGAACAAGCGCCCGTCCAAAGAGATGCAGATGACCATCTCGCAGCAGCTCGGCCTGGAGCTCAACACCGTCAGCAACTTCTTCATGAACGCCCGCCGGCGGTGCATGAACCGCTGGCAGGAGGAGCCGGGCACCAACCCCGGAGTCCCTTCTTCTTCTACAAGCACTTTCTCCAAAGCATGATGTCCCCCAGCCCTCCCTGCCCTCTCCCGGATGTCCTCCTCATGACAAAGCCAATCCCAGACTCACACACAACCCCCCAGCGGCCGAACCAACCGGGTGGGTGCTCTTGGGCCCTGCGAGTCCCCGGGGGCCTCCTGCTGCCATGTCCTCCAAGCTCAAGGAATAAGGGAACTGGGCTGGTTCCTCTGCCCAAGGAGGGCTGGGAGGAAACCCCCGGTGGAGTGGAGGAGGACACGGATGGAGAGAGAGGGCGAGCTGCTGTTTTGGAAGCAACTTGGCCACAAAGCCTTGTCTTCACCCACCCACCAGGGTCCAGCCTTGAAGGAGAAGGGGCACGGCCACCTCAAGGTGTCCAACCACGGTGGAGAGGGAAAGGTGGTTGAGATACAAGAGACAACACCACCCCAACAAACTGGGGCCAAAGCCCCATGTGTTTTGAGGAGAGACAAGCAAGGAGAACTCTCCTGGCTGCATCCTCTGGGTCTTGAAGCTTTCTAAGGTGTGGGCACCTTGAGGTGTCCTCAAGCAGCCAGAGCCTCTCTCCTACTGAATCACGGGTATTTCTCCCCCTGGAAGCTTTGGGAAACCTGCTCGAGGGCTTCCCTGCACCCTTGGGGGCTTCGGTCTTCTCCACCGGGCGCTTTCCTCCCACTGGCCTTGCCCAAGAGCACCCACTGGCCCCAAGCCCCACGCACATGAACGTCCCCAAGCGACAAGAGCCTCCGGAGGCAGCCGGTACCTCGCCAAGCCCGGCCGCCACGGCGGGACCGCAGCTCGCACCACGACGCCTCGAGCCCAAGCAGGTCAAGAAGCACATTTTTAGTGACAGAAATCGGGTATTTGAACAGGAATGGTCCGCAAAGAGACAGGAGGAAAGACTTGGAGGGAAGGATCTTTCCTGGTACCCGGCTCCGTGGGGCCCGGCCGGTCCCACCACGTTCACCGCTTGGGCCCTGGGTTACTTCTCGGTTGAGGAACGAGCTCCGGCACTGGGTTGTTGGCTTTGAGTCCTGCCCCGTCCTGTCCCTGACACACGCGCTCTTGTCCCCAGCCCCGTCCCCCCTCTTCATCTCTGCTACCAAAGAAATTGAAAAAAAAAAAAAAAACCCCAAAAAAACCAAACCAAAAATCAAACAACCAAAATCCCTCCGGGGAATTGACGTCGGAGTACGGTGGAAAAGCAAATCCCAGAGACCTGGATGCGTAATCAAGCCCTATGCGTGAGAAATACATCGAAAAGAGAAGAATATAAAGGGGAAAACAACCGAAACCAAAAACCCCAAACCAAACAAGCTCAATGGAAGGACCGGTGACGTACAAAGAGACACTTTTTTTTTCTTTTTTTTTTGTGCCAATTAACAACCTGCCTTAAAAATGCGCAATTCTGGAGCAATGGTACTAGCTTCGAACACGAGTGTTTCCTCCGAGCTCTCGCTGGGGACTTGTGCCATAGATTTTAGGAAAAAAAAAGCAATTCCAAGGCCAAACCATTGCAATGAGCCGTCGTCCTGGCCATGGCCACCAATCCCTGGGGTCTCCTTGGGGATGGGAGAGAAGGAGGTGCCAACGGGGACCTGAAAAGGCTGGGAGAGACTTAGGGACGGAGGGGAAGGCGAGCTCCCCTCCTTGCCCACCACCAAAACCAACCCCAAATCCTCCAAAATCACACCTAGATACCCCGAAAATGGGACAATGATGAATTGATGCGGGTAAAATAGTACCACCTGTGTTCTAGCGCTACGGTTTCTTCGATTCACTTTACTTTGAGAGCGATCTGTTGTGTAACAGGAAGGCACCTTGTTGGAAAAAAAAAGGAAAGGAAATATATGTGTGTATATACACCAAAAAAAGGGAAAAATAATAAATAAATAAGGAAGGAAGGAAGGCAAGGAAGATCCCTGTGGATGCAGCCCTAAGCAGACATCTCATGGGATAGGTGGGAGGTGATGGGGCTGGGGACACCAGGGTGGATGTGGTCACAACCTGAAGCAAATTCCTGCTAGGAAAAAAGAGTGGGAAAGAGAGGGAGAGAAGGAAGGATCGGGAAATGGCAGGTGCCAACCACAAATCCCTCCAAAAACCAAAGCAAAAAGAAAGAAGGAGAGAATCCTACCGGCAAAGCAGATCCCATTCCCCAGGACCCTGCTCCCCGCCACTGCTTTTCCCCTGATGTTTCTTCTTGTCTTGTTGTGACATGGTGACGATGGGGTGGATCCCTGCACCCCACTGGGGGATGTTGAAGGGCTGAAAAGCCAGGAAGGGGGCCTTGGTTTGGGAAGTTAGCAAACAAACGAAAAGAAAAACCACACAGAAAAACAGGAAAAGCATTAAAAAACTAATAAAAAAAGAGAAAAACAGGAAAGTTAAAAAAAAAAAGAGTAAACGCCACAGGCCCTCAAGGATGCAAAGACATTTCTAGTGAGAACCCAAAAATAAAGGCTACCTCACTTGAGTTTTCAATTTTTGTGATTTGAGAATCACGTCTGATACCAAAGATTTTGTTGCCTTGTCTGGTCTGTGCTGGGCCCGTCACTTTCCCTGCTCCCCCGGCCCCGCTTGGGGCCGCCCCCGTCCGGATCCCCCTCCTTGCAGCCCCGTTGAGTCCCCGCGAGTGAGCGCGAGAGAGAAGGCGAGCGAGCGACCCCGGGATGGTAGCGTGGTAGATGAGTGCCTTTTTCTTGTACCAAAGGTGTGTGGCCATTTCTTTGCTCCTCTGCTTTGACCCTAAAGACTCACGATTACCTCAGCTCTCCAAACGGATGGATTCTGGCAACTCTTGTCGTCTTTGGGTGTTGGGATGGAGAAAACCCAAAAAAAACACCCTTATCCTAAAATAATTGAAAGCATCTCCCCTTCTTCCCGGTGTGCTCCTCCTCTTGGTCCTCCTGATGCCCTCAAAGCTGCTCTGGTCCCCAAGGTCCCTCTGTTCAGCCCCTCTGTCCAGCCTGGCTTTTCCCCAGGAGCATCCAGCTTGGATCTCAATCCATAGTTATGTCCCTTCTCACAGGGCACTGCTACAAGGACATGGAAGGGAACTTCTTTGATGCTCCTCATGGGGTGATTTTTGGCCCATTGAGAGGCTGCACAACAGCATCAAGTCCAGGCTGAGAGCACTGTCCAGGCCCCAACAGCAGATACCAAATGCCACCAGTAAAGTCCTAGAGTTTCCAATTTGGTCACATTACTGGTGAGAGGTTCTTTCAGCTCAAATGGATTCTTTCCCACATTGTTTTCATTTCATGAGAAGCTTCAAGAACTGCCATGAATTGTGTGTTTTGTCCCAAATGAAAAAGGTAATGGGAGATGCTTGTGCACATAAACCCCCAGAATGTCTAATTTAGGGAAATCTTGGGTTGAATTGTACCTACTTGGCTTCTTTTTCCTTTCGATTTTATCTTCCTTTTTTCCAAGTTACGATATTCCGATAGCAACCCAACACTTGGGTCTGGTGCAGTTGGGGCAACTCCTGCCCTTGCTCATAGAAGAAGAGAAGTTGGAGCTGAACCATTTTCCTCACTTGGCACAGAGCAAACGTGGGTGTTGCCCAAGCTTTGGGGATCTCCCATTCCTTTTCCTGCCTGTATTTAGGACCTGGATACTGCAGATCCTTGGAGCCAAGAGGTCCCTTCCCAGCAGGCTGGGAGCAGAGCCCAATTGAGGCGATGGTCCCTATGCAGACGCCCAATCTCCAAGAGCTTCAAATTGAAGTCAAGCACAAGCAGGGGCTTCAAGGCTCTCCTCAACGTGCTGCTCCATCCAAACAGGGTTGTCCACAGCAACCCATGGGAAGCAGCTCCCTTGGGATCAGACCAAACCTGCCCAGGGCCCGTGTGTCCCCTGTGCTGAGCCTGCATCCCAAGGAGCTTCCCACATCGTTGCCCAAGCCCAGACCTCTCCATCCTGTGGGCTGAGCATCCCAAAAGAGCAGGTTGGACCATTCCCCATCTTCCCTCCTCTTCCTCTTCCACCTTATTGCCTTGGCCGGGTCCCGAGGGACCCCCTGGCCGTGCCACCTCCTCCTCCTCCCCACCACCCACATGACTTGTGATACCAAAGACGTTCTCTATGCAGGAGAAAGCCTTCTTTTCCACCCAGCACAGACCTTACAAGCCTTTGACAATGTTCTCTGAAATACCTCAAAATATTTAATGTATAGTTTATGTGATAAAAAAAAAATTACTTAGCTAGTTTTTGGAATTTGTGACTTGAAGCTTTATACTGTTAAATTATAATTTTGCAGAAGACGGCATGTTCTTATTTCTTTGATGCGTTCAATGGGAGACATATTGAATGTTAAGGAAATGAAAGCTGGATAGTTTCACGATTAAAAAAAGAGAGTAAGAGAGAGAGAAAGAGAGAGAGAAAGATTAAAAAAAAGGACCCTTGGAGTTTACAGATTTCATATTTAAACAAGTCCTTTTAAAAAAAAAAGAAAAAAAAAGAAAAACTAATAACAATGATGATACCTTTGCTTTCAGATGTGTTACTTTTCTCTGAGTCATGTCGTACAAGAGTATTTATTATATGTGTTCTGTGTTCAAATGTAATTTAAAGAAGTTCAAAAAAAGACAAAAAAAAAAGACAAGACGAAAATTTGATTTATGCATGAAGAAAAATATACTCTTTCTTGAAGTAATGTAATAATTATTCGGGGCGGGGAGGGCGGGTGGGAGGGGACAAACTGTGCTTTTTTGTCCACAGGTTTGCGTTTGATGAGGACTTCTCTGCATGGGTCACGTTTCCAAGTCCCTCGGTCAGGGGCGAGCTCTTGTTTTTTTGCTTTTCCTTTCGGTTGGTGGTTTTGCCTGTTTTCTTCTGTTCCACGCCAATTCTGCTGTTGCAACCCCTGGAGGTAGGAGAAGCCCCCGTGCGCAGCCCAGGGGCAAGAGGGGCGCTCAGAGCACAGAGATGGGGACAAGGGGCACCCGGCGCGGCCCCGTGCCCGGCTAACAGGGTAAGGGTATTGGGGCCCGGGACCTCGCCGGGTGCTCCCGCTCACCAAAGCCACCCCGTGGGCTCCAGCGCCTTCCCTTGCTTTGGGTTTTTTGCTTGCTGCTTGTCCACGGAGGGGCCACGTCACATGTGTCTTTGTGCAGGAGAAAGAGAGACAATCAGCCCCAGCGCCCTGCGGAGCCCCGGCCGGGGGCTCCTCCTGTGCTCTGAGACAAGGGAAATGGGCCTGATGTGCCTCCAAAGCACCTCCATCCTCACCTCTTGTTGGCCTTCGGAGCCCAAAAGATCATAGAATCATCAAATCATTATGGTTGGAAAAGACCTTCAGGATCAACAAGTCCAGCTATGGAGATGAGGGCTGAGATCTTTGGGAGATGCCAAGCAACATGGGCACCAAGTCTTCATCCTTTGGGTGGCCTCAAAGACCTGCCTCTCTTTGCCACCCCGTAAAAAGAAAAGAGGAGTGGAAGCAGCTGCAGCTGGTGCAGGATCACCCTTAACCAATGCCAGGTGTGACCAGGAGATTCCCATTTTGGTGGGTCTCCTCCACCAGGACCCATATAGGATCAGTGATATCAACCAGCCAATGGTGTCTGCTCATGGAAGTCTTTTGCTCACCACCCAGCCTTGCTCTAGCCCAGCACCTAGGCTGGTAGAAAAGGTTCTGGAGGCCACTTTGCTCTTTGAAGGGTGTGGAAGGTCCCTTGTTTGCCCTGTGGAGCCATGGGGCTCTCCCTAAATATCCACAGAGGTGCCTGCTGACCTGGGCTCTATGCCCTGCTCCTTCTTCCCTCTGCTCCACTTCTTCCTCTCCTTGCTTAAAGACATGAGGAGAGTAAAAATAAGGTCTTAATTGCTCCTGTTTTGATTGGGTGAAGGGTAGGGAGGTGATGGGCATGTGGAGGAATCAGTGTTGATTGCAGCTTTCTGCTTCCCCAATGTTACAAGACAATTTGCTTTAAAATGTGGATCCCTAATCTCCCTCCGGGCTGTTGACCATTCTATTCTTCACCTCCATTGGCCCCAAACCTCTAGATGTGGCCCCAAACCTCTTCCAGCTGCATAAAATGAGATCTCAGCTCCATTGGGTCCCACCAAAGTGGCCCCCAAATTCAAAACAGGGTTTTATTTTTCATCTCTCATCTCACATGGTGGCCCTGCAGGCCTCACCTTCCTCACGGGCAGCAGTAACCAAAATGCTCAATACCAGGTGGACACAGGAGACATGATGTTCATTGAACAAGAACCTGGATTTTAGGAGGACATTATCTCTGTTGCCTCTTCCAGCAGCCCCATTGATCTACTAACTGACACTATTTCTTGGACATCCCAAGGAGATCTGGATCCTTCTTTCTGTCCGATCTCCTCCTATGAGATCTTTCCAACCAGAAGTTTTGGTGCTTGGAGGTTTAGACCAGAGAGCCTGTTTACAACAACAGAAATGTCTCACCAAGCTGGCTTGGATGCAACCCACAGCCACAAGCCCTTGGACTTCATGGACTTCACGGTTTCCACCATGTTGCATGAATCAAATGGCTTGGGAAACCTTGTGCAGGATCCAGCTGTACCCGCCACCCTCACAGCTACCAAAATGCCCTGAGGAGCAACTTGCCACGATACCAAAGATATTTTTCCCTGCAGGTAATGACAATCGGAGCTCTGTCCTACAGACAATTCTCTTGATCCGGGTTGCACCTGAAGGGCATTTTTGTACTAGGAGGGAGCAGGAGCACGACTGGGACCATGGTGTGGGTCCATGGTGCACCAGGGGCATGGTGTGGGCTCAACCAACAGGCCATCTCCTTCACCAAGGAGCTCAGAAAGGCTCCTCCACACACAAGAGGTTGATCCAGGGATGAATAATATCCCAGGAGACCTGCAGAACATGGAGTTGAGCATCATTCCTACCAGATACGGACGGTTGGAGAGCAAAGAGCTTACAAATGGGCTACCCAGCTGTTGATGGAGAGTCAGAGAGGAGGAACCTGAGCGCTCCGGTCTGACTTGGACTGATAGATCCCTGTGGGAGACCTGCTAGTCTAGTCCAGCCATGGCATCATTTTTCAATTGTGGATTTTTACAGACACTTTTACCATTTTGCTGCTTGCAAAAGTCTCCTAAACAATCTGCTTCTAGCTTTAACTCTTTCTTTTTTTTCAAATTTAATCAATGGTTTTAGTTGATGGCTTTTGTGCTTATTAAATATATAAATATATATTTAACAGGAAAGCACCATTTTCAGCCACACAGGAAGATCAGAAATGATAAAGGGCTCAAGGAAAGAGCATGGGGATCAGAACCTGGATGTCAGGCAGCATCGCTCCACTAGAACACATGGAGAGCAGAGCAGGGCTTTTATCACTCCATATCTCCCTTGACATGACCTCGATGTCATGACCAGCCCAAGGTCTTGCATTTCTTCATGCTAAACCAGGCACAGGGCAGGGAGAGGAAGGATCAAGGTAGAAGCCCATGGGTGCTCCCAGCTCTGGGCAGGGGAAAGAGAGAGGGTGATGGAGCAACGTGCAGGTGGCAGCACCCAGTCCATAGGGGCAGAACTGGATCACTTGACAGCTCACCCATCCTCTGAGATGAGTCTTGGCACCATGGGATGATTTCCCAAGTGTTTTGAGGCCTGGGGTCTGCAGCAGCCTGGATGCTGGATGGTTTTACAACCGAGCAAGTTCTGTGTGGGGAAGAGAGAAGATCTGCTCCTCTCTGGCTCATCATGGATCCCCTTAACTCAGGTTGGTGCTTTGGGCACTGCAAGGAGGTGTCTGGGCTCAGCCAGCACCGCTCAGGCTGAGCTGCACCATGTCCATGCCCACATTCCTGTCCACATCCATGGTCCAGATCCATGTCCACCAGCCTCAGCACCGCTCCTTTCCCTTGTCTCAAGGACACACATGGCCAAGGAGGCTCTGAGAGCCGAGCATCCTGCTGGCCGCACATGCTGCCATGCAGAGGCCAGTTCCTTTACCTAAGTCTTTCTTTGGGGTTTTTAAATAAAGCAATTTTTAAAAAGCAAATAAAGGCCATTCTTTTTTTCTCCTTTGAAATTTTTTAAAGGAAAGAAAAGAAACAGGAAAACAGACAGAATTAATCTTGGCCCAAAAGAACCCTCAGCATGGGGTTTGCCAGTCCAACCAGCTCAAGTAAAATATCGCTCATCCTTCTGTATAGCAATAGGCAATTCTCGCCCTTGTCCTGCACAATCCAGCTGGCCAAGGATGCATCTGAAGTTTTAAATGACATTTTTTTCCTGATTAGTTTATTTTTAATTATTTTTTGCAGCTGCTTCATTGCTAATCTCACGGGATAGGTTTTACTCTACAGCAAAATGCAATTGTTACTCCTCTGTGTCTTGCAATTATGTTTAAGCTATCTGCAAACAGTTAAAAAAGACAAAAAAAATAAGACGTCTTTATGTGTCAGGCACTTTATCCAAATTGTGCTGTGTGCTCTGGAGTTTGGTCCTTGTTCTTTGCAATGACTTTCGCAGGGGAAGTTACCAGGAATCTTAACTCCAGCCTGTCAACAGATTTTAAAAGAAAAAAACACACAAAAAAACCCTCTATTTGTTCATCCTCTACTGGTCATGACTGTGTTGTACGTTTCTGCAGCTTTCTGTTTCTTCAATAAATTATTTTCTAGTCATTCACCCTGGAGAGTGTGTGTGTCCCACGCGCTGCCCCACTCCCTGGGGCTCCTGTCCCGCTGCCCTGGAGCCGGGAAGGACTTTTAGGATTCCCCTCTGTGGAAAACATCAGTCTTGCTTTAAAAAGCTGGGATTGCAGATTAACTTATGGCAGCCCATCAGCCTGGGGCTGTGCATATTGTACAGGCAGACCTTATATATATCTCCTATATGCCCTAGGAGCATCGTATCTGCCTATCACATACATGCAGAGCTATGGAGGTACATGCAAAGTACCCTTGTTTGGAAGCTTATTCCAGCTGCCCAAACAAACTGGGCTCTGAAGTATTGATTGCTTTTAATAATTTGCACCCTGGGGTATTTTCTGCCTGCCCTTCAGTGCCCTTTCCCTGCCCTTCAGCAGCAAAACATGGGGATTAGTTGTCTCCTATCTCATACCTGCTTGGGAGGGAGGAGGGGAGGTTGAGATGAAGGGCTGAGGTCTTGGG
The DNA here is from genome assembly GCA_032353885.1 of Nothura maculosa. Lineage (NCBI taxonomy): Eukaryota > Metazoa > Chordata > Aves > Tinamiformes > Tinamidae > Nothura > Nothura maculosa. The sequence goes on from JAUBOD010000145.1 coordinate 204,507, forward strand.
CAGAAAATCCCAATCAAGACTGATTTTACCCATCTCAACCCCTCTTTCTGCTTGGACAGCTTTATCTCTTGCCCTGGACCTTGCACACAAACCAACAAAACCCAACAGGATTGGGAGAGGACAATAGTTAATGCACTTGGGAATCCACTTCAGAAAAGAGGATATATTTAAAAACAATGGTGATAAAATGTGATGCAGTGCATTAAGAGCACAAAATGTGCACTAAAGTGTATAAAACCACATCCCCTTTCTCTCTATCACAGCATGGTTTAGGTTAGAACAGACATTTGTAGAACATCTGGTCCAAACCTCCTCACCCAAGCAGGGTTCTTCCCCCTTGGTGAGCGGATTCGCTCCCAAGACCTGTTCCCATGAAGCACCCACTGCTCATGGCTGAGAATTAGGGGGATGAACGATGACCCAAAGAGATCTGCTGTAGCAAAGCAGCCAAAGGATGTGAAGAGCAGGATGAGAAACACTGATTAAGGAAGACATGGGGAAGAAACAGGTGGTGGAACCAGCTCTGCGTGCTGACGGGGTTGGTGGCTAGATAGGACCTGTACTTGCACATTAAATAATAAATTTAAAAAGAAAATCAAGGTCTAGATGTCCCTGTCATGCTCTGGGTGTCCCTGCTTGAGCAGGAACATTGGACTAGATGATCTCTAGAGGTCCCTTCCAACCTTGAACATTCTGTGATTCTGTGAAGGTCAGGCTGTTTCTTCCTTGACACTGGTTGCTCCCTCCATCCAGAACATCAATCTGGAGCAGATAACGATCTTAGATCTTCAAGCCGTCCTGGCTGGGAGCATCCAATTTCCACTGACTTCTGCAGTGGTGACAGGCTCTGTGCACCACCCTCCAACCTTTCCAAGACCAGCTACCAGGACACATCCTCCAGTGCTGGGACATGTCACCCAGCTTAGTGCCTGGTAGCAACCATGCTTGGGGCTGGAGCACCCATCTCTCCAGTGCCTATGGCTGTGATGCACTGTTGTCTGGCACAAGCGTTGCTCTCTCAAGAGACAGGTGACCAGGAGCTCCTCCAGCTGTCCAAAAAAGTCCAGGAAGGTAAAATAAGTATCCGTAAGAGTCCAACCAGTCCTGTGCCTCATGGTGCCCAAGCACCACAACTCCCTGCCCCAAAGCAGAGGTCCATTGGGAAGCCACCAGGCCAGTTACGCATAGGGCACATGGAGGGAGGATGAAGCAGAGGCCTCTTCTTGGCGAAGGGGACTCAAGGCAGGGCTGCAGGCACCCTTCACACGCAGGCTGTCCCCCCGGGTGATGAGACCTGCGTAGCCCTCCTGGTGGGAGAAGGCGTAACCGGAACGGCGACAGAAGGAGCTGCGGCGGATGTGAGCGCGCAGCTCCACCGAGGGCTCCGGCTGCTGCTTTGTCTTCAAGCAGATCTTCTGCAGAGAGATTGGGGACATTGGGGTGCAGCCACCTTCCAGGTAAGTCCCTACCTCGAGGAGGGGCAGCAGAGAGAGCAGGGGCAGCCTTGACCAGGACGAACTTGGGATCCCAGTTCCACTATGTGGTGGATAGGATGTGGTCTATAACATGAGGACCTTCTTTGGGATCTTGGAAGTTCTTGGAGATGGGAGTCTCAATCCTGATCTCATCTCAGACCTCTTTGTATGATAAAACTCAGGGGCTCATCTCAGTGATGGGAACATTTTCAGCTCAGGGAAACAGAAGTTCCCATGCAACTACAATGCCCCACTGCCACCCACAGGACCAGCCCCTCATTCTGTATAGGCACCTGCATCAGACCCCAGGCCCTCCTTGCTGCCAACTCCAAGGGAGGACAATTTCTTCCTGCAGCCTAAAGCAAGTCATCCAGAATTGGAGCAGGTCAACCCCTAGGGCCAGTGTCACAAGATCAGGGACCTGCAGAGCTCCAATAGCCAAGAGAGGGGTCAAGGCCTATTGCTGTGTTCAGGTGGTGGCCCGCGTGGACAATCTCACCATTCCCATCATGAGTGAACATCCTCTCTGTCCCTGAGGCAAGCAGGAGGATGAGGAGGCCAGCAATGGGAGGAAGGCAGATCCTTCCCTTCACAACCCCTAAGCAGCCCTCACCTGCTGAATGGTGGTTTTGCCCATGACAGTGTGGTAGAAGCGGATGGCGAGTGAGGGGACAGTGTTCACCACCAAGGAGAGCAGGACAATCAGCAGAACATACGGGTCCGTCAGGGCATTCTTGCTGGCATCTGTCAATGCAAGAGTCATCGAGTCATATGTAAGCAGGAAAAGGTGCCCAGCAAAGAGGAGAGGGAAGGAAGAACTGCAAGGATGCAGGCCCTGGCTCACAAAGGTGTTGAGAAGTCAAAACAGGAGATGGCACTCAAGTTAGAGTTGAGATCAGGACTAAGGCAACAAGATTAAGACGTGGCACGTCTGTCCCCTAGCAGAGTTCCCAGGCATATACAGAAGGTGAGGACTAGTATAAGGGACAGGATGATCAAACAGGCTGTACTGGGCCAAAAGACAGGATCTGGCCAAGGTCAAAGAGCAAATATGATCTACAGGGTGGAAAACAGATTCTTCTAGCACCAAAAATAGCCTTGTTACAAGGAGGGAAGAGTCTGCAGGGATCCCTGGAGCATCTTACCTGGGAAGCGGAAGACAGCAGGGGCTAATCTGAAGGCATTGAAGTTTTGGGTCAGGAAGGAGAAGAGACAGAAGAAGAGCACACTGGCTGTGACCATCAGGAAGGACAGTGCAGTCCAGAACTTTGTGTACATGATGATCTGTGCAGGCAACAGAAGAGTTAAACAGAGCTCTCTCAAGACTGAGGGGACCCAGTTCCACTTGACCACTCATCCTTCAAGAGAGTCCCAAGATCATCACATAACGTGGATCATCATCCAGCAATGAAGCTGGCTGTGGGTCAGGTTAGAGTGCCCAGGGCTGAGCTTAAATGTGGTCCCTGAACTGACAGGGAGGTAGGAGGTTGGTGTAGCACTCACCACAGCAGAGCTCATCTCTACCCTCCATTCCCAAACTCCTGTAACATCACTATCCTGAGCACCAGAGGCTGGGCACGATGAGCTGTGTCTTGCAAGGAGGAGAGTTTGCATAGGATGGATACAGGTCTAAAGATCCAACTCTGTTCTACCACCTTGTGTGCAGTTTGACCCAGGACAACCATTAATCTGTTGTCCTTTCTTGCAACCTTTAGTGCCACCTTGGCTCTGCCATGAAGGGCTTATCCCGTGGGATGGCGTGGGGCAACCCAGACCCTTGTTTACCTCCATGATCACTGAAAGAAAAGCTGATGTGGCCACAGTGACGGCAAAGGACTCATAGTCCCCAGCAACGTTAGTGCCAACTCGGTCCTCAAAGGCCCAGAGCGCGATGTAGAAGCTGGCGAGTGAGGTGCTGACGCCGTGCAGGAGGGTCACAGCAAAAGTACGGTAGTTGAAGAGCTCATCTCGCTGCCCAATCACATAAAGCTCAGGGAACTCCAGGCTCTTCTTGGCACTTACGTCCTGCAGGGCGGGAGGACACTAAGTGTTGACCTGCCCATCCACACCAGGGACACTGCACCATCCCCTCAGCTGTACCCTCTGCAGGCAACGAGTCTGACCTCCATCCTCCTGATGGAGCTGAGCCCCATCAAGCACCTACTGTCATGTCTCAGCAGTGCATGGACTGCCACACAGATGAGGGCAGGGTGCAGTGACCACACTAAATACACACACACGTTATCCAGCTTCCTGGTGAAATGGTACCTGCTCCAGAAGGCCCATGGAGAGCACAGGGTAGGTGGTGTAGAACATGTTGTAGAGTGCAAGGAACCAACCCTCATACAAAGGCTAAAAGGGAAAAGAAAGTGGCTGTGAGCTCAATAATGTGTTGGAAGGACCCAAAGATGACACCAAGGGAGATGCGGAGCCATATTACATTTACATTACATTGACCAATTACATTACAATGACCAAGGCACACTGAAGGTCTTCACACTGGGTTAAAGGTCCCATTATTTGTGAAACCAGCTTAATGTAGCTGGGATCCTTCTCTGCCTCTGTCTGAGGCTGAGCTGCTGCTCACGAAGGCTGTCAGTGCCCACATGGACATCCCTAAGGCTCCCCAATGTGTTTTTCCTCATTTAACTACAGAAAGAACCAGGGGACAAATGCCAAAAAAAAACAAATCAAAACAAAAAACCCTGCTGATTCTCAGCCAAGCAATCCCAAAACTCAGATGGTCTGGGGAGGGATAAAGGAGACCAGGGTAATGACACAGGTCCCCATGGTGCTACCAGGGCCAAGCTGAGACCTGTGTGGGGTCCCCTGTGAAGTGGCCACAGTGGTAGGGTGGAAAAGACAAGTGGCCTGATCATGTCGCCTGTTTCGTGCCCATACCTGAGCTGTGAATCCATTGTGGAAAGCGAACCAGACCTGGGCCATGAGGCCAGCGAAGGTCTTGTAGAAGAAGTAGCGGAGGAACTTGCAGATGCGGAGGTAAGCCCAGCGGCCGTGGACGAGCAGGAGGCGCTGGAGGTAGCGGAACTGAGCGAGCGCGTAGTCGCTGCACTGCACGGCCTGCATGCCCTCCAGCCCGCTGATGCCCACCCCGATGTCGGCAGCTGCGGGTGGAGGGAGGACATGGAATGAAGGTGGGAATTCAGAGAACCCCTTGCAGTGTTTGGCTTCCCCATTGCTACCAGAGAGCTCTACCCCAAAGTTGATGGGCAGATAGTGAATCCAGGAGTAAAGGGTGAAGGAGAGAAGCAATGGGGCATGGCCTAGGAAGTGACAAGCCAGCCAGACAGGCCTGGTTAGGGGTAATAGCACAGTCTGGCCACTAGAAACCCATTCTAGTCTCAACCCCTGCCCCAAACCTCACTTTTGATCACGTTGACATCATTGGCACCGTCCCCAATGGCCAGCGTGATGGCGTTCCTGTGTTTCTTCACCAGCTGCACGATGAGTGACTTCTGCTTGGGGGTCACCCTGCAGCAGATGACAGCCTGGCAACTCGTGGCCAAGTCCACAAACGCCTTCTGCATCAGGCTGTCTTGTTCCAGCAAGCCCATTGACTTGAAGCAAGTTGACCGCTGCCCCATCCGCTCTGCTGCCTTCTTCACCTCTTCTCCTGTGTGCAGGATTTTGTCCTTAGGAGAGAACACATCTCTGGTGAGTGATTCACCCTATAGCTACCCTTAGTGATAATGTGTTTATGGTTGGACTTCATGATCTTAAAGGTCTTTTCTAACTGTAATGGTTCTATGACCGTGAAAGATGACAAGAGGTTGTCACATACCCCAGCTCGCAAGGAGGAATGAGGCTGTTCTTAACTCCTAAGCGCTCATTCTGCAATCTCAGACAAAGTGGGAGGATTTAGGGGCTGTATTTTTCAAAGGCCTTCAGGGATTTTGTAACACAGGGGCTCCTGACTCCTACAACTAATAGGTACTATAAAAAGGTGACTGTAGGGATGTTGGTTCTGGCATAGCACCAATATCCACACTGACAGCACCAGAGCACATCCATCTCGGAGACAAACAGCCATTTCCAGCATGGGCAGGGAGCAGAGAAGGGAGCAACCAAGTGCTGCCTTACCAGGAAGTCTCCATGGATGATGAGAGCTCTCTTCTTATGGTGTGAAGCCTCTGGGCAGTGCTGGAAGAGGTGGCCACCGCACAGAGCATCCCCAGTGCTGCTCAGGTTGTTGTTGCTCGCCCAGTAAGCCTCAAGGATTTCACTGTGTGGGTAAAAAGATGGTCAGAAGCAAAGCAGCATGTTGGGGACACTGGACATGATGTACCTACTGATGGCTTCTGCCACCTCAAAGTGGCAAATGTCTTTGGCTGTCTCCTTCAGTAGGAGTAACCTTCTTCCCTGTCTAATGGGAGATGGTCTTGAATCTCCCAGGTGGCAAGTTCTCACCTTATCTCCTTCTCCTCCAGGATCTCCATGTCATCCGTGAGCAGCTTGCACGCGTAGCCGATGTTCATGGCGGTCTCTGCAACACGCACGTGTCAGAGGCCAATGCCCGGACAGCCCCTGGTCCTGCTCTGAGAGGGGAAGAACCGTCCTAGGGTGGGCAGCAGGAGCTGAGGATTTCACTCTAGCTCCTGCTCTATGCCATTGTGCAAATGGCTTCAGTTTCCCCATTGGTGACATGATCTGTTGGATGTGTTGTCGTCATATATGGAAAGTACCAGCAGAGCCTCTTTGCTGTCCCCTCTCCCAGGGTTTCCTCTCTTCTATGACTTGTATTAGAGAAAATCCAGAATGTGCTGGTGGAGCCTGGGGCTACCTCCACTGACCTTGTTTATCTCCTGTCAGCACCCACACTTTAATGTTGCCCAGTTTCAACAGTTGGATGGTCTCCGGGACTCCGTCTTGTAGCTTGTCTTCAATGGCCGTGGCCCCAAGCAGCTGCAAGGAGGGTGAGTCAGTGTCACCATGTGGGGCAGGATGCCAAGGGTAAGATAGGATGAGGAATTGCTCTTTCATCCACATGAGGATGCTGCATCCCTGCAGACTCCAACACCTTCCTGTGGGTGTCCCCACAGGGCATCATTTGACAGCTCTCTAGCTCTACCAGAGCATCGCAAGATCATCCGTGCAGGTGATTGCACCCTGGGGAAAAAAACCCAACACCCCTGCCCTCCATGGAACCAGCAGGAACCTACACAGACTCCATCATCATCCCACCTGCAGGTTCTGCTCCATCTCCTCATAGAGCTTGTCAAGCTCCTGTGCACGATCCTGCAGCAGGACACTGGCCTCATGGTACTTCCTGCTCCACGTGCTGTAGTCAGCTTCGCTCACCACCTTGCTGGCCACACATAAAGTCCTCAAGGTCTCCGTGGCAAAGTGCTGTGGAGATAAGACATCACGTCTCCTTTCTTTTGGCCAAGATAACTCTCTTGTTGGACACAGGCACGGTGCTAGGCAGCCACAATGCTCTCAGAGGTGGAACAAGAGACTCCTCAGGATTTGAGGGTCTCCCTGGGGCTGTGACTTCCCCCACCCTACATCATCCCACCCATTGCTAGCCCTGAGATGCAAACAGCCAATGCAGAGGATGGCAGGTGGATTTGATACCTTCTTAACCCCATCCTTCATGGGGATAAGGCTCCTACAGTAGAAGGGTGACAGACAGACAGAAATCCATAAGCCAGAGGGGAAGAAGCTGCAGCAGTTGCAGGACATCCATCCCAAAGCTCATAGGAAAGAGACCAGTCCTTCACACCCCAGTCTGGTACGAGACTCACATCCAGCGCCACCTCAGTGATGGTCTCATTGGGTCCCCGTCTGTGCAGTCTCTCCAGGATCACCGTGTCAGCCCCCTTGGTGTAGAGTCGGATTGTCCCCTCAGGGTCCCGCACTAGGAGCAGAAGGATAGTGCTCAGGCACACAGGGATCAGCCTCCCAACCATAGTCATCACAGCAGCAGGAGTTTAGGCATTCGAGGTGGCAGGTCAACCTGCCTGTACAGTGAGGGACACCTCAGAGGACACCTGATGTCCAGCAGAGAGTGGCTATAGGAGATCCCACAGGTCACCTCACCTGTGATCTTCATACCCCAACATGAGGATGAGTCAAGCTGCATAGATGGTCAGTTCCTTTCACAGCTGCTCTGAAACTTGCTTTATATCCTCCCTTCAAAGGGCAAACACTTCCTGACCATCTTTACCATACCAGTGGCAGGCAGAACCACAGAGATGACCAGGACAATTCTTAGAAGTCCCTGTGCCAGTAATAATCAACTGCACCCCTCCCAGTGCCATCCCTGGTAGGATGGAGATCAGAAGGGACCCTCTGTGGTCCTGAAAGGGGTCCCTCCCTCTCCACACCGCATCCTGCTCACCCAAGACGGACATCCTCTTGCGATCACTGTTGAAGTCCAGCATGGCCAGCACTTGGTACGTCCTCTTCACCCCCAGCTCACTGATGGTGATAGTGTCTTGTGTTCGGGCCAGAAAGACATAGCCCAAGTTCCTGGCTGCCATCACTAGCGCTTCTTCATCAGGAGAGGCTGCCTGATAAACCAGCTGGTCTGCAGAAAAGCAGCAGAGCGTGGGATGGGGCAGGCAAGGAGATTCCCACTGCAGCAAGAACCCCTTATGCATCTAAGATTGCCCATGCCCAGCACAAGCATTTCCTGTGATGACCCTGAAGTCTGATGGCTTCAGTCCAAAGTTTTCTTCTCATCACCTTGAGCAGAAGAAGTGCTCCTCTGTGTTCCCCAACTAATTACTTTCTCCATCTAATTGCTTTTAAAACAAACCGAAATGCACACATTAGGGTCATGTGGATCCTTGGGTTCTCATGCCACCTGCTCTCCCTAGCAGGGATCTGTTCCCACTGGACCTTTCCTGGGAAGTGGAAAATCCATGAGAGGTCCCTGAGCTGTCCAGGGAGCTACTCCCCGATCAGAGCACAGCAATGGGAACACAGTGCCAACACTCACGGTTCTTCTCCTCCACCATGACAGTGTGGCAGAGGGCCAGCAGCCTCAGGAACTCCCTCAGCATGGGGTCCGTGTCCAGCTGGACAGCTTCCAGCAGCTCAGGGTCATAAAACTCCAGCTTCTTCTCTGCACAGTGGCTCCAGGGCCATTCTGATCCCTGCAAAAGGTGAAGAGAGGTGGTTGGCACCCAAAAAACCAAATGTGATGCCTGCTAGAACTCTGTAAACAGGGACCTTTCCTACACTCTAGTAGAGCAATTAGATCTCATGCTGACCTGGGACTGCTTCAGAGCTGCCCCAAGCAACCCAGAGTCAAACCCTGGAGTGAGAGACCCCAGGTATCAACTGACATGTTTGTCTGAGCCACTTCATCTGGCACCCATTGAAATCTCTGCAGTTCCGAATGTGCCACCCTTTCATAGAGTAAAACGCTGGTGGACTTGCTCTTGATTCACATCAGCATGAGGAGATCAGGACCAAGGTCCGTAAACCTTGCTCTCCATTGCCTGTGCCAATGAGGTGAATATGAAAAGGCTGGAAAAATCAGAGCTGTGGTATTTTATAACCTTATTTCTCTTCTATTTTATAACCTTGTGTTCTCTTGTATTATAGAAACACCCAGCTCTCCACCCCAAGGAATCGTGTGCCTTTTTCTCACAAGGTGGTACCCAAAGTGCAAGACAGACATGCTACAAAGCCAAAGGCTGCTGCTGCTCCCATCGGAACCAAGAGTTTTTATGGATTTGCCACCACTGAGAATCAGCTTCCAAGCCTGCGTTACATGGGGCTGTGAGGGAAGGTACACACCGATGGCTGTCCGTTCTCCTGGCCTGTGCCCATACCTGCCAAAATAAAAATACTTCAATTAATACAGAGCTCTCAGGGCATATTACTAACATAGGACTTGGACTAAGTTTCTAGAAGGACCTGCTTCGTTTGCTGGCCAAAGAGACATGCAAAAAGGGACATATTTTCAGTGTTTGTCCCTCATGAGCCAGGCTGCATTAAGACGTCCAAGTTTGACCTATTAAAAGCCAATAAAAGTTGGCTTTTATTAAATAGCACAGTCTCTAGGTTATACACAGTCCCATTTCTCCCTACTATCTCAGGATCTGGGGAGAGTCTTGATCCTTGCTGAGGCTCTGCCTCATGGATACCAAGACAGAACAGGCCAAGGGCTACCAGGACACAGTCTAAGACACTCAAGGTCACCTTGTAGAGGGAAAGTCAATGGGTTTTGGCCATTTATTTGTTTTTTTTTTTGTGAAGGACAAGCATTTTACTGGCTCAGGAACCCTTCATATTTTCTATGTCTTCAATGATAAAAATTGAGGTCCACCTTTCATCTGCCTTTCCAGGGATACTGTCAAGTTGGTTGAAGATTGGCAGGATTCTGACAATGTTGCTAACACAGCCATGGTTAACATGCTACCATGGCAGATCAGAGTAGAAGAATTTGGTTTTAAGTCTTCCCTAAAACTTTTCTAGATTTTTCTCCCCTTGTTTGCTTTTATCCTTGTCCGTTTGACTCAAGTGCCTGGTAAATGTCAGAAAAAAACCCTAGCTTCATGATAAATCTCTAGCCCTACCTGCTCTCTAAAGTTCACTAATTAAGCACTGAGATGGATCCCCAAAGCCAGTCAACACCACCAAGTATAAGACAGGAAGAAAGACTTGCCAATTCTCAGATTCCTACAGGGAAATACAAGCAGAAAAACAATAACAACAAGAGCGTTGCTTGTCTTCACCACGAAGAAGGAACAACAAAGGGCACGGTGTAATTTCTTGGCCTCCTCCATAGTCCATCTTTAAGATGAGAGGCTGTAGCCTCGTAGGAAGAGGCAGTTTGATCTTTTCTGACACATCTCAGAAGAGCTGCAGGTGACCGGAAAGAAGCTAAAAGGAAGCTCGTACACATTCTTTCCTCCCCTCTCAGTCCTGCTGCTCTGCATTGAACTTGCGAGGAGAAAAAAATGAAATAAAGTTTTGTTCCTTTCAACAAACAAAAAAATCCTCAAAATGCACAGCTAAGAAGCTGAATTCCTACAGCATCTTCCGCCTAAGCATCAGGTTAGTGACCACTTTGTCATGAAGATAACCTCCACGCTCCCATCCTCCTAGCAAGCCAGAAGTAGAAATAACCCAAGTGCCCTGCACTTGGCCACATGGCCTAAAACAAGGTCTACCTCACTCAAGTCCCTACAAATCGGCTTCCAGCAAAAGTTACCGTAGATTCTCCCATTGATGCAGCATTTCTTGAAACTCAAGATATTCTGTGTCAAGGTGCCAGTCTTGTCTGAGAAGATGTATTCGACCTGGCCGAGCTGATCATTGAGGCTGGTGCTCCTGGCTTGGGCTGGAATGTCCTTGGCAGCATAGTACATCTCCAAATCCCAGTTGATAAAACAACTGTTCACCAGGTAGATGAATTCAAACCTAGACAGCCAAAGAGAAGAAAACTTGCACCACGAAAAGAGATTGCCCCAAACACATCCCAAGGAATTGGGTATCTATCACAGAAAGAAAAGGATGAAGGGATCTTCCCACCTTGAATATGAGAATTCTGCTCTTCCCCTCCCTACTGTTACACAGAAGGGAAATACTACCCTCAATTTGCCATTCCCAGCCGGATTCCCAATATCAGCAAATGTCCCTATATGACTTTTCTGTTTTTTTTGTTTGTTTGTTTTTTCTCCTTTCCTTTTCTTCTCCCTGAGAAGATCTCAGGGCATGTTATTAATGTCAGCCAGAAGCACACCCATCCTCACAGCTGCAGAGCAAGACGCCAACTGATGGTCAAGATCAATGGTGACAGCACTTGTTTCTGTACTTGCTCAAGCTCTGTTGTTCTTACATTATATACAAGGACATGGGTAGAATGACGCTCAGGAGAATGGTGAAGCCCCAGAAGTTGAAGAAGGCCTGCTTGGCAGGAGTCGTGTGCTCATAGAGAACAGAGAGGTAGCTGTGCTTCTCCTGGAAGCTGCTGGCCCAGAATCCGGAGGCGATGGCAAGGCACAATGAAACGGCCAACAGCATCAGGAAGATCTGAGAGGAAAAAGCAGGATGAGAAAGTCACGTCATATGGAATCCACCAAACTCTTCCCTAAGACCAGGCTCCTGACTATTCAGAGTGTGGCAGATACTTTAACCCTCTAGGCTTTAGAGGGCCGAGGTAACCCCTGCTTGACAAGCTCCAAAGTCACTGATGTTATATTGCCACAAAACAGTCTGTTTTGGGGTTCAGGATACTCCAAACCTCCAATTTTGGGACCAGCTTCCCAAACAGACCACTATCCAGCCAAGGAATCAGAGCTGACTCTAGGAGCAGCCTAGGATTCTAGGTCCTGGGCTCTAAAGTTTAAGGAATGCAGTTACAGAATAGATTGTACCAGACTCATCAAATGCCTCTTCCTGGGAACATTATTAGGTAGTTATTCACAACACACTAAAATTGGGATATTTTGAAGAGAACATTTCAGGTTCTAAATAAAACTAAATCCAGCATTTTGAGAGAGAGAACATGGAGCAGTTCTAGAAGGCTGGTGGACTTGGTTGGCATGTGTTTGCAGCACACTCACTATGATCACCAGCCTGTCCATCATGTGGTTCAGTTTGGTTTTCTTCTGCTTGATCTTTCCACAATTCCTCATAATTTTGGAATCAAAACCTGGAAAACAAATATTCCAGAAGTGAATATGCAACTTTGAAGCCCCCCAAAGCCTGACTTGCAGCAAAGCGATGCTATTTCCTGCACAACCACTATTCCTCATCTCTAAAGACTTCAGACCACCTTCCTTGATCAGAGAAGGAAGGAAATACACGGATCTTGGCCCAGGGGCAGAGCAGAGCCTGGGCACCTACCTGCATAGATAACCAAGCCGTAGCAGACGTCGGTGTTGCGTATCTTGCAGCCTCTCTGCAAGAGCCTCTCGCAGTCCAGCGAGTAGGTCTCGCCCTTCCACTGCAGCGTGCCGGTGAAGCTGTGCATCCGGCTGTTGGGCTCCTCGCACAGCACTTTCCCTTGGGCAGAGAGGATACA
>JAUBOD010000145.1:232458-243700 GCA_032353885.1 Nothura maculosa
CTTGTGAGCTGGAGCCTGAAGCTGGAAGGACAAGGGATGGGCACGTTTTCGTGTGCAGGTTGTTAGTGCAGGTGCAGAGCACAGAGAACTGCCATGTGCAGTTAACCGGGCAGCTGGGCAAACACGGAGTCCGATTTCTCCCTGCATCCCAAGGCAGCATTGCTCAACACAGCAAACAGCTGCCAAAACTGTGGGACAATTTTGCCCCTAAGCGCCTGAATCGGATTGTTCTGCCAAGCAAACAGAGCAGGTGCCCAAGCCAACAAACCCTAAATCCTCTCCCTTTCAGCTCAACCACTTCCCTCCCCCTGCAACACAATGTACCAGACCAAAAGCTGATGCTCTGCACCCCACCAAGGTGCCCTGAGAAGGGGCAGGTGCTTCTGCTTTCGGGAGCAGTTACCAGCAGGAGCAGCAGCCCCCATGAGCTCCCGGTAGCTGCAGGTCTGTGCACAGCTCCGCTCTGCCACCTCCTGATGCTCCTGCCAACTGCAGCAGAACCCACAACGCGCCCGTCGCGGCTCTGCTTGGAGTGAGGGGACAAGGGCCACGCTCAGAAAGGCTCCTGCAACCAACCACTGAACCAGCCACATGAGAGTGTCATGATTACACACATTTGGTGTCTTCAACGTCCTCCTTTAAAGTGGAAAAACATCCCGCTCCTCCGCCAGCCCCAACTCCCCAATTCTCAAATTCTCATCCTGAGGGCACCGCATATTCCAGTCTTAATTCCACCATCAGAGGATGCTGCGAGACTTGCTCATTTGGGTGAGAAACCCAAAGAAAACCCACATGGAGTGATCCAGAGCAGCACAACAAGCAGAAGGCAGACGGGAAAGGATGCCCGAGCCCCGGAGCACTGGCAGCTTCATCAAGGCAGAGGCTATTAGAGAGATTGGTTCTTAAAAGGCAGTGGAGTTTTATGGTCTCCAACAGCCCTGCAAAAACATGCAGAGAAGTCATGTTTTTACAGCCCCATCAATTTCTTCTGACTTCCCTGCTCCATGTTTTTTTCCCCAGAACACTGATTAAAAGGAGATTCTAGTTCCAAATGAAAAAGTAATAGAAACGTAGCAGCCTGAGCCCCATCTGTGCTTTGCACTCGGCAAATCGGCTTGGCCGTCCTTGCTCCTTGGCAAACTTTGAATTTGGCTCTTGGCAAAGAGAATTTTGCTCTTTGAACTGTGTGTGAATCGACACCCTGGCTCTAGCACCTGAGCAGGACAAGGAGGACACATCTCCAGACCCTCCCGTCAGCCTTGCTGGCCCCATCCTGCCCCAGGACTTCCAGAGGGTGGGACGAGAAGGTGCCACAGCCTCACTTTGGAGCCAAGTTCACCGGACAGGATTCCTAGATTCCCTCTATGGGCTCTGCAGCAGGTTCCTCTCCCCTGCGTAGCAGCTGTTGAACATAAAAGGGTCACTGAAACAAGTGATTAGGTCCAAAGACATGGGAGAAGTGAAAGACAGATCGTTCCCTTCAGTCAATGGTTTGCGACAGCATCAATGATGCCAGGCTAGGAATCCAATTCTCAGTTGCCTATAGGAAAAAAGAAAACCACCTGTACAAAGGTATCAGCATGGTCTGCTCAATCAGAGGGCCAGAACTTAATTTCTAAGCAGGGTTTTCATGCTGTTTTCTAGTCCTGGGATCCTTTTCTCACCCAGGAGAAGCAATATTTATGGATTGCAGCAGCCACCAAGGGCCCGCAAGAAACAGAACTAAGAAAGGATTCGCTGCACAGCAGAAAGTTGCTTTAGCACAGACACCTGGGAAAGAAAAAGATGGGGGAAAAATGTGCTGCTACAGTACACTCAAAGCCCACAAGTCGGATTCAAGCCCACAAGACTGCTCTTTAAAAGTAAACTCCCTATTTTTCAGTTTTTCTCCCAAAGCAGCCTCCCCCTGAGCTTTTGCTGCACAGCTTGACACAGGCAGCTGCTCAGAGCAAATGTAAGCGCCCAGCTCCAGGCATATGAGGCTCCCCCTTCTCACCACACACTGGATTCTCCTCTCTTTGCAGAGCTGACTACATTGAAGATGTATTTGTTTTTCCCTCAAGGGGAGCCACGATGTCAACAAGGATGTCCCAGGCATCACCAGCACAACAGAGGACAGATGTCACTGCGAATGGAAGAGGTGTTGCTCAAGTACTTACTTTGGCCACCTGGCAGCCTGGTGATCCCACGGCTCCTGAGCAGCAGCTGTAATGAGTTTCCCATCCGCCCGGCACTGAAAGAGCAAGAGACCAGAGTTAAGAGAGGAGCCCTATCAACCAGAGACCCAAACGGCAGCTTTCAAGCACTTGCTCATCCTGGAGGGGCCCAGCAGCAATCATGTGTCAAAGGGGACAAATAATTATGGATTCACACACTGCTGTCACATTTAATGCTCTCCAATTCAGCCAGATAAAAGCTCCAGGAATTACCTACCAGCCACGGGGTGGATGAGCAGAGCAGTTTGACTTATCTACAAACAGCAACAGATGCTGATGCTTCACTGGGAAATGGATTCAACCAACTCCCTTGGGCAGCAGCCTAGTGCTCCCAAACCAGGCTCCCAACTAGACTTCTCTTTCGTTGGCCACTAAATGGATGGGGAGCTTGTTTTACCTTCACTTGCTTTTAAACTGCAAACCCAACAGCACCTGCTGTAGCTGCATGTTCATTTTAGGCCCACACTATCATCCTTTTTGCAGCGTTAAGTCATAAGGAGCTGGGCCACCCGGTGACAAAACTGGGAACTGTCACAACACGAGCTGGACGAGGCCCAAGAGCCACAAATGGGTAACTCAGAGGACAGGGAGCTCCTTTCCAAGCCCAAATCCCTGGAAAGCAGCGGGCGTGTGACTGAGCGAGCCCCTTTGCCAGGCACCTACCCCTCTGCTTGCGGAGCCTTCCCCAGTGATGGACACACTCCTCCTTGCGAATGCAGCTCCCGGAGGCTGACACCATGTACTCCGTGCCACAACGGCAGCAAATCCTGCACGAGGCTGTCAAAGAAAGGAGGAACAAGAGTCAGGTCCCTGGACACCCCTGCGCCTCTTAAACTTGGCCAAAACCACAATGAGTAAATCGGGCTCGCTCAAAACACTGCTGGCATTTGCAAGGAAAACTTGCCTTTAAAAAGGACTCCAATGTTGTTTCAAATCCTGCAAAGATCCAGCAATCTGTTAGAAGAGTTTTTGTGCCCTGAACCACTTTTTAGAAGTAAATCCGAGGCTCCCCGGTGCTGCTTTGGTGGGGAACAGCAGCTCCAGCATAGCTCACATGCCAATTCTTTGCAATATTTCTCCTTTCACTGCAAGTTATGTTGCACTTCAACACAGTTATTAAAAAAGTCAGGATAAATATGTAATTCTCTGGCCACAGAAAGCTAATGAGATCTTGTTTCAGGGGACTTAGGCTTTGGCTCTTCCCTGTGGTGTCTGAGATCATCATGGGCACAGCTTTTCTGCAAGGATTCTCTAGCCTCTAAAACGAGGAACACTGAGGCCAGAAGCTCCCTGCAAGGGCAGCTCTGGACTTCTCCGCTTCCCTTTGGCAACTCTGCTTGTCAGTCATGTTTTTTAGTGCCAAAGTCCTGGAAGTGGCACCGGGAAGTCCGTCCTGTCCGTGCCACTTCCTCCTGCTCATGGAGGACCCACCTTGTTTGGCTAAATATCCCACGATGGATCTTTGCCAGGTGCTTGAGCGTGAAGATGAGGTGATTTATTCCCCTTGCTTGCGGCCAGTGCTTGGAGCCACGAGCTCTAATCTTTAAATATGGACCCAGTATGGACTATATACTTTAAATATACTTTAAATATGGACCTTGTACAGCATCCTGAAGGCTGCACGCCCACCAACAAGCCCAGAGCAGCTGCTCTCCAGGGCTCTAAAAAATACAGTACTCGACAGCATTAGTGCAAGACAGCTTTTGTACAGGCTGCTTCAGCAGCCGCAGCACTGATGCAGACACAAGGTGTGAACACGGATGAGCACTTAACACACTTCAGCGAGGTCTCTCCACAGAGATGCTCCAAGGAGCCTCGCAAGGCACCTCAAAATACATCCTTTGCTCCTTTTAAGTATGTGTTTTATCCCTGCTGCGGCACGGGCTGCTCTCGTCAGTGGTTAGGAAGTGTAGAGCCTGTTGGAGGACGTGATGGGGAAAAAAAGAGGAAAAAAGAAAAGGGGGAAGGGACAGACAGGTAAAGGTACCATTTGGGGCAGGAAAATCCTTGGGGATTATTTCATCTAGCATAAAAAAAAGAAAGAAAAAGGACCTTTTGGAAACTGTTTGGCCCATCCAGTGCCATCTAGTGCAATCCAGCGCCATCCAGTGACAACACCAGAAACTGCACAATCCCAAACCAGCCCTGCACGACACACAGGAGCCGGGCCCCATGTCTTCCATATCACACCACAACAGAAGCCCTAAAAAACCTGCTCCTCTCCGAAGAGCATCACTGGGCATTGAGGAGGAGCCCCTCGATCTGCCCTGCACCAGCAGCATCCAGTGCCCAGGCTGGCATAAGGAACTCAAGAGTGACTGAGGGAGAAGCCCTAAAATCTGCCCAGAGCAGGTCCATAACAGAGCCCTCACAGCGGGCGGGCAAAGACAACCTGCCTGCAGAGGTGTCACCTAAACCCTACTTGCATAAACCCTACTCAGTGTCACAGACCTGCAGATCATAGACCATAAACCGACTGTCAAAATTACTCCCATGGAGGAGGAACCGGCTTGGTGGAGGAACTGGCCCTCCAGAGGCAGGTGACTTGTGCAGCCAAACTCCTCTGGCCTGCAGAGAAACCAGTTACACCCCAGGGAGGCCCATCAGGACAGGAGCAAGTGACTCCAGGCTGAGACCAGCAATGTTTCTATGGAAAAAACAGTTGACAAGCGGGACGGGGGCGCCCAGCACACCTGGAGCAACGAAGAACCCGGCAGAACTTACAGTCCAGAGTTTTCTTCTCCTCCGCAGTGAAGAGGACGGCGCGGCCGGGCTTCTCCGGGTGAGGCATCGGGTACCCGTTCTCCTTCAGCTGCTCCTCAGTCATGAGATACTCCTTGAGGCGCCGGTACAAGGCAGCCCCTGCAGACACCAAAGGCAGCGCTGAAGCCACGAGGCAGAAGCTGGGAGCGATTCCCCCAGCACGTTCTGCTTTATGAAACCTGGAGGAACCCCCACCATCCTGACCTTGCTTTCCCTGCCTCTGTTCAGCATTGATAAGGGAGGTGGCTGCTGGGGCTGTATTGATAAGGGAGGCGGCTGCTAGGGCAACGTTTTTCATATCTGGTCACTGGTATAGCAGCTTTTAAAGCCTTCAACCAGCAGCATTTAATATGTCTAAAAAACCCACCTGAGATGGAATTTCTCCAAAGGATCCATTTTCAGGCCTTTCTCTAACAAATAGGAGACATTTCCTATTTTTCAACATTTTAACTGTTTAATTGCAGCAGCCCAAAGAACAGCTCCGTGAGGCCACCCACAGCTAGCCAAAAATCTCATTACCAGGTGCCTTTTCTTGCTGTTGGTTTCAGGCAGTTCATTTCCTTCCACAGCATAATTAGAACTTCCTACACCCTGTTCAATATCCCCGCTCCAGCCCTTACGTTAAGCCCCTCCAATATTGCTGTGTACCCTTTGATGTTGCTTAGCTGAGCTCGACAGGCTCTTTTAAGCCTTCTTCATGTCAATTCTCTGCTCTGCAGCAGCCCTGTCTCTTCTGATCTCCCCTACAATTTGCCTGCATCTCTCAGCAACCCAAACACTCCTAACCGATTCGAGCCGACGTGGATAACGCTCGTGGCACAATCCTTTGGCTACGATATGACCTTGCTGTGACATTCCTAAGTGGGAAATGGAAGCTCGCAGAATGGATGGAGATAGCACTAAGTTTGCCTTTAATCTCACAGGCGTAATCCAAAGTACCGCTCTAGGGCAGGAAAGCTAAAGCAAAATCCATGCAAAAGAAAAGAGTCCAGAAGTCAGCAGTGTCCGAACCACAAGAGGTGGTTCTGATGTAGCTGATGCTACATCAAAGCTACACAGACCACTTCAAGGAACTCTCAGCCCAAAGCGGGAAGAAAAAGGCACTCATCAGAGCAGCATATCATCCTATTGAGCAAGTCTGCAGCACCGCGCTGCGGTTAAGTGAGAACTCATAACACTGGCCCAAACACTGATACACTGGGTGTATCAGTGAGATGCTGCTCTCCCTGCTCACAGTGTGACACCTCCAGCTGCAGCTGGCACCTTGTAGCATCCCAGGAGCAGGGTCTTACCCGTTAAATCCTCTGCTCTCAGGCTTCCCGAGCGGTTCAGAGTGAAGCTCGTCTTGGCCGCAAGCTTCCCTCCCAGCACAGCTTCGTGGGACACCACCTTCTTGTTACTCGTCTCTGCAACGGGAAGAGGGGAGATGCAAAATGGGACAGAGATCAGGGGCAATCCTGAAAGAGTAGGAGACATCCGACCTCAAGTCTGGGGTGCTGAGCAGGGGCAAAAGGAGGGCTATATTGATGCTCCTGAATTCCTGGTACCTGTCACACAGTGGTGGCCTGTTCCTAGTGTATTTATTCCCGTGTTATGGGGGGTTGCTCTTTGCACTGTCAACCTCGAGCATGTTTTCTAAGAGCAGACAGGGATGTTTTCACAGGTCCCTAGGACACTGCTGTAGCCCTGCCCACTCGCTCCATGCACCGAGCGGCCCTCCTGAGAAAGCAAAGCGAGGGCTGAGCACCGAGCAACTCGACTCGCTCACGAGCAAAGCAAAATGAGGGGCTGCGTGGCCACGCGGTGAGATCCCCCCACGCCGCAGGTGGCCGCGCCGCTCCGTCCCTGCGGACCAGGCTCCTACGACGGATCTTTCAACTTCCTTTCCAAAGGCTTCAGAGCCCCGGAATACGCTCAACACATCAGCTAATGGCAGGCAGGTGCTTTTTACTAATCATTAACTGGCAGCCCTCTCCTAAAGGCCGGCCTCCCAAGTTCAGCCGCTCTGACTAATGGCCATGAAGGTAATGAAGACAGAGGGGAGAAAAGGGAAGAGACTGGGAGAGGGGAAAAAAAAAATCACAAGAACAGCACAAATTGATTGTTTAATGTACCCTCTCGAGAGCCAATAATGAAATGTCTTAACCCTCTTCGTTTCTCTCTTGAAGCTTAATGTGTGTAACAGATTTCTGCGGTGATGGACGAGTCTATCACTTTGAAGGCATCATGTGAAAGTTACTCCATTAGCGGGGCTTTTCATTTTAAAGAACTTGTGCTAAAAAAAAAATCCATGTGGCATTATCTCCATTTAGGTTCAGACAGCCAACAAAGCATTGCAGGACTTGCCTCTTGAAGGCCCATTAAAGCTCGCCAGGCTATAAAAAGCTAACTGGAGTTGTTTAGCTTTCAGCATAATGCTTCTGAGAAATGGCTCGGTCTTTTCAACAAGTTTCTCTCAGCGGCTCCTAATCCAAGCAGGGCTCCAATTATGAAGCCACAGCCGTGGTACGTACTGTTTGCACTGGACGGGGAGTTGGGCACGAGGCTCCTGAGCTTCTTCAGGGTGTTCACTGCCACGTTCAGGTAGATGTTCCGGCTCGTGCTACGTTCATACGCCACCTTCTCTTCGGACAGAGCCTGCAAGCAACGCAATTCATTAGTGCATCCTCTCCTTGCTTTGGGGAATAAGCAGGAATATGGCACAAAGACATGCTGGTTTTTTTGGGCCTGTTTAGGCGAGTCAGAGAGAGGAAAAGAGAATATAATAAACTAAGGGCAGAGAGAAGCATTTTCACATGAAACTTTTGCCTAACATTAAAAAATGAGCTCTGGAGCCCCCTGCAAAAGGTTGTTCTCCCCACTCCATTGGCAACATGAGGCAACAGTCTGAGCTGGACAAGAAAAGGAAGTTTCCTGAGAGAAATGAGGGCAAACAGCCACTCCCTGGGTGCAACAGGAACATTCCCCAGGGACTGCAGAAGTGGGAAGCACAAAAGAAATCCCCCGGAATCTGCTTCGCCGATAAAACCTGCCACGGCCAAAAAGGCCAACCCTGCTTTTGGAATCCTGCTGTACTGTCCCCTACTGCCAGAAGGCTCCTTAAAAGCCCAGAAATAAGTTATACTGATTGCATCCAACTCACATATTTGTATTTTACTGTAAACATCTCAACCAGAATTATTTAATGCCCGTCTCCTCTATAGAAACAGATGCAAACAGCTGAGTTTTCTGCTTGCACCACACATTCAAACTGTTTCAGCCCTCACAGAGGATATTATTCCTTACTCCACACTTTATTCCCAAGTGAGCATGGATGTACCAACCTTGTCAAATGCTTCCTGCGAGGAGGAGCAGAACTTCAGGCACTCGTCAATGAAGAGATTGAGATACCTCTGACGGATGTTTGTTGGGACTTTAGCACCAAATTCCGTGGGGATAACTGGCCTCTGTAAAGTGGTGCTCTAGGGAAGAAAGAAAGAGATTATTTGGGATTATTACTTGGAGAAGTATGTCGCTTCGAGACCGTCACGCGTCCTGGTATGTTATTAATAGAGGCATGACTCCCCTTCTGAAAATTCTTTGCTAAGCTAAACAAAGTGCATCATCTCCAGCCTCAAAAACACACCTCCGACTTTTGTGCCACCTTCAGTATTTTAATTACTTCCAAAACATCCAAGTTTTATTATACAACTCATGGCTAATTAGTGCCAGCAGCGTTAGTCATAACGCCACATTTACAAACAGCCCAGCCCTGATAAAGAAAGGGTGAAGATGAGCAAGGTGCCAACCACCACACAGTTAATCCGAGAGAGGATCCCAGGGGAAACCAGGACCTTTTTGGTGGGATTCCTGTAACTCCACTGCCTTGCTTGCCTTCTTTTTATGCCAGTCATGATGCTCCTGAAAGGATTTTTACCCTTACATTGATAAGACACATTCTTTTAAGCAATTATTGACGTGGAAGAACTGCACGTTGGGCTGAGTTACGAGCGACTGCTGCAGTTCTCCATTTAGCACCAATTTATCTCCCACAATTTCCCCACTGCTCAAAGGGAAAGGAGATCTCTTTGCTGAGGAACTAGCTGTAAAAGACCCCAAAATGGGGGCAGCCATTCCAAAGAAAAGGGTTTTCTCCCCCCAAATATCAACATGCGCATGAAGTTAAAGTGAGCACATTTTAACTCAGTGGATTTAATGGGGAGGATATTAATCCTGCCATTCCATTCAAGCAGGAGAAACAGCTGCAAAGTGGGCCAGACAGCACAAACACTCAAAATAAAAATGGGAGATCAATATTCAGCCAGATAAGAGCTGCATTTAAATATTTCTACCTTTTTTAAGCTCCTACCCCTCATTTTTTTTATACAGCTCTATCTAGGAAAACCACAGGACGAGAGAAACCCACTCGATCAATGTAATGAAACCTCCGTGTTGGGAGCAGCATCGTGGTTGAACAAACCACCCTCCCCGGGGAAGGAGCAGAACGGGGCTGGTGCAGGGATGGGTTTTCCTTTACCTGCAAGGAGGGCACGTGCGCTATCCTTTTGGGCACGACGGTGCTCGTGGTCTTGGAGGCCATCCCAGCTAAGGTGCAGGCCTTCAGAGACAGGGCGGCTGCTTCAGAGTCCCCGGGAGGGGGGACATTCTTGGCAGGAACAGGCTTCTTAGCACCCCCAGGGCCTGCGAGGAACAGGAACCCGCTGAAGCAGAAATGCTCTCCCAGGGCTGATCCTAATGGGAAAGCCTTGAGCTGCAAGCTGGGGTTTTGGATTGGGAGCTCCTCAGCCCCCAGAGGGAAGGGAATTGGGTGACTTGATCCTCCTGCAGGCCAGGATGAAGGACCCCCCTGCTAGGAAACAGGAGGCTCTTTTTCTTCCTTGCTGCTCTTTTGGGTTTGGGATAACTGGGTGATAACTCTCGCTGCAAGGCCCTAGCTGCCCATCCCTCTGGCTCTGAGCCCTTCCCTACACAGAGATGGGGATAAATTGGTGCCTCCCCTCTGCCTGCACCACCTCCTCAAAGGCCTGAATGGCAGAGCAAACGAGGAGCCAACGCTCTTCCAAAGGAAGAAAGAGGGAGAGAAGGGAGCGAGCCAAGGGAGGCTGCCTGGGACCCACCCTCCTAAACTCCCAAAGGGAACAGGGTTGTACTTCTAGTCTGTTCCTTTTCAGAAACTGATGGGATTTATCAGGCCTGAGGGAAGGAGCTGGGCTTCCAACCCCCAGCTACAACCTCCCGGATGGTTTTACATCCAAACTCAGCGAAATTCAAGAAATCAGAGCCTTTTTAACAGCGATGGGGGACGGCGCAGCGGGTAGGAGCGCCGCGGGCGCCTTACTCTGCTTGGCGGCGGCGGCGAGGGCTGCGTTGGGCACGTGAGCAATCCTCTTCTTCTCTCCTGGCAAAGAAAGAGAGGCCTTTTGAACGGCCACAGCCAGCTGTGCCGCCTGCTGCTGAGCCAGCTGGATCCTCTGGTAACAGACCTCCTGCGCCGTGGGCGGACGGTACGGCCGGACTACGGGCTTGCTGGCGAGCTCGGCCTGCACAGACACAAAGCGTTCGAGAGGCACCGCGGCCGCCGCTCGGGCCCGCGCCGCCCGCGTCCCGGGGAAAGGGCCCCGCGCTTCGCTAGGGACCGCGGGCTTGGCCAGAGTGGATCCCAATGGTCTGCCGGAATAATGTGCTCGGAAGGGCTGCCCCCAAAGCAGCAGTGTTAAATGTTCACCCCCTGACATGCTGGGATCTTCCTAAATCAAGGAGCTGCCCCCAAAGCAGCGGTGTTAAATGTTCACTCCCCTCCAACACGCCAAGATCTTCCCAAGTCGAGGGGCTGCCCTCAAAGCAGCAGTGTTAAATATTCACCCCCAACACATTGGGATCTTCCCAAATTGAGGGGCTACCCCCAAAGCAATGGTGTTAAATATTCACCCCTCGACACACTGGGATCTTCCCAAGTCAAGGGCTGTGTTTGAGCCATGATGGTTGACGGCCCCAGGTCCCCATGGACCCAGGCAGCCACCCCCAGGCTCCGCCAAGACTGCAGGCTCCTCCAGCACCTTGGTGGAATCTGACTCCTAATTCTGCTCCGGGCATCTCTGGTTTATAAGGCAATGAACTAAAGAGGATCTGATCCCCCTGCACTCAGGCTACACGATGCAGAGCTGAACAGATGGCACCTGCTCTCTTTTCATCAATGCAATCGTCTTTCTCATGCTTAAGAGCCTGGGCAACCTACCCTCGTGTTAAAGCAGCTGCCCACCTCC
>JAUBOD010000145.1:280633-297851 GCA_032353885.1 Nothura maculosa
CAGCACCTCTCATATCTCCGAATACCTTCGGATAATCCCAGAGGGGGATTATCACGGCAGGGAGAGCTGCCTGCTCCGCTAAGCTCTTCCATGCACATGCACCCGAGGAGGAACATCCAGCGCGGGGCCGGATGTGCCAATGGGAAGTTGCAACCTCCCATCTCGGGCACGTCAGCCCCACGTGCTGCAGCTGGAGTGCCAGTTAGGCTAGTGATTTGTGCTTGCATCATTAGCCCCCTTTGAAGCTTTTTCCCCCACTCTCTCCATGCACTTCAGCCCGTGGTGACTTTAGCTGCACATTCCCTTCCCAGGAGATGCGGGAAGCAGCTCCAAGGAGCGGCGGGATGCAGGGTGCGCAGGGGACGCAAGCAGCGCCTTCCCCTCCGGCAGCTCTTCCTTCCTCGACTCCGGTGCGGGAAGCGCATCCTGCGCCAAGAGGCCACATCCCGGGATGAGAAGCGGGTCACTCGGGAATGAATTCAAGGAAGCTCTTCCACACACAACACGCGGCTGCCGGGGGAGCGAGCGCTGCCTGCCCTTGGGAAATGGGAATGTGTCAGCCCAGCTAAGGAACCGGGAGGCAGCAGGAGGCAACCGGAGCACTTGGGGAGGCAGGAAGGAAAGTTTCCATGGTCTGAGAGGTGCCTCCAGGCTTGGGGGCTTTGACTTGGCTTTCAAGCCCAGGTGCCGTCTCTAGCCGCATTCCTGTTGGGATGCGGCGTTTGGGAGCATCCCGTGTCCCCTCCCCAAGCCCAGCCAGGGCACAGCCACAATCCTGCCATGCACAAGCCCCCGAAATCCCAGGATTTGCCTCTGGGCTCCCATTTAGGGCCTCACAACCGCAACGAACAAACGCTCCCCTGCACCTGAAGTTGGCCTGGTGCTTTCCAAGCTCAGCGCCAAAGCCCCAGAATGAAATCAAATCCTCCCTTCCGCCCCCCAGCCACAGCCTCGTCCCGGGATGAGGATCCTAGACTCGGCTCCCTTGCTCAGGGGTCCCAAGCAGCCCCTTTGCAGTGTCCTCTAGTGCTGTGGTTGGGTGAAATCAGCCAAAGTTTGGAGCAAGACTCAGATTCCCCAGTCTCTGCTACCAAATCCTCCCTTTTCCACGGCTCGTGGTCAAGCCCCACCTCATCCTCGAGGACACGGCACCCATAGGAGCTCAGCAAACACCATTTCTGCCCCTCCGCCCTGGAGGCCGGTAGCGCGTGGGAGACGTTACCTAGAGGTTGACATTGGCTAGGAGGGCTTGGACAGAGCGGAGGCTCCGGCAGCAGCTCCCGTCCCGGCTCTCCTAGCGGGGCTCAGGCTCCGCGCGGGCTTTGCCTCCCCCGGGATTCATTTCCTAGCGATGGAAGAGGCAGCAGTTATTCATGGCATGGAGAGCGGGCAACTGGGCAGCGTTCTAGGGGGTTGCTGGTCTGAATTTGTGGTGATTTCTCTGAATTTGTGGTGATTTCTCATTGCCCAATAAACCTTCCATCCTATGGGGAGATTGCCTGCAGTTCGCCCAGTTATCCCTTTGGCAGCCGGTGCCGGCTGTTGGGATGGGGCCCCGGGAGGCTCCGGCGTTTCCAGCAATGCCCATTGCAATGGGAAAGCCAAGGACAAGGCCCCCTCGCCACTGCCCTGGGCTCTCTCCCTGCTGCTCATTTGCTTTGTAAATTAATCTCGCCAATAAACGGCCCCCACCCTCCTCTGCCCTTATCAGCCACACTTGAAACTCTGCATATCTGAAAAAGAAAAGGCAAGAACAGCAGAAATGGGAAACAAAGCAGAAAAAGCGAGGAGAAGGGAAAAAATAATAAGGAAAAAGGGAAAACGGGAGCAGCGGCAGCAGGGCAGGTCTGCAGCTTCCCCTGCCTGCCAGGAGCCAGGGACCCGATTCTTGCACTCGGACACTTCCATAGGAAGCAAAACACGTGGCATCCCTTGCAATTATCCCCCAGGTCTCCCCTTTCATCATTCAAGAGGGACTCGATGCTGCCAATGTGGGTGTCCCTGATAATGGTGCTCGTTGCTTCCCTGCCTGGCTCCAGGCAGCGCTTTCTAGGAAGCGGCTCCTTGAGCTCCGTAGGTGCCGAGCACCGAGGCCTTTGTGCTCCATTCGGGAGCAGCATGGAGAGGGTTGGGCCTCTTTTGAAGCACTGGTGTAGAGGGGAAGAGGATCTGCTTTTTAAATCCAGCAAAAGACACAGAACGAACCCTGCTGACACAAGAAACTCACCGCAGAGGATCCAGCCGGGCTGGAACCCGCACTGGGATCTAACCCGCACTGGGATCTAACCCGCACTGGGCTGGCAGGCTTAGAGCAAACCCAGCACAAAAGCTCCCGGGTCTAAGAGCTGGAGGACAATGAGAACTAGGGACGGAGAAGGCAGCAGTGAGAACACAAAGAAGGAGGAGAAAAGGGAGGAAAAGGAATGAGAAAAGGGAGGAAAAGGAATTGAGGATGTGGGACATGAGCCATGGGGAGGTCGCCGGGACCGAGCTCTGGAGCTCCATGGATCCACAGCTCCAACCAGGCTGGGGAAACTGGCCCCATTGGAGACCGGGAACCCATCACATGCAGCCAGCGCCGGCTGCTCCCGCTCCGTGAGCCCCATAAAGCATTTAAAAATAGTCCCATGAGGGCCTAGGAAGCAAAGGGCCACGTTCTCCATCGCCACAGCCCTTTCTGCCTCCGCTTTAAGGCACCCGCTGGATACTCTGCAATCACCAGGTGCCGACGTGTCCTCTGCTGATCCCAGCTGGAGGCCCCGTGACAATACAGGCATTGCCCTGGAAAGGGCACGTGGAGACAGAGCCACTTCCATCCCCCGGGATGGCCCTCGCACATAATCAAGAGGAAAAAAAGGAGTGAAAGGACATAGACCTGGCTTAAACACAGACAGGATCAGCCAGCGCCTGACGGCAGCTGGAAAGGAGCCAGATCTCCTTTCTGCCGACAGTTGTTCCCAGTCCAAGGGGGAAGGGCAAAGCTGAGCTATTCCATGTCCCATCCCACTGAGAGCCCTAAAGCGCCCTGTCCCCATGGATGGTCGGCAGCAGACGGCCAGGCAAGAAGGAAAAGCTAAACGCAAAACAAAGGGCTGGTCTAACTCATATTGCTGATCCTAGGAGCTTTTCATGCTATTTCATAGGATTCTGGTGGTTCTTCTCCAAGAGGAAAGGTGAAAACTGGTGGCTGGTGCTTGGGGAGGACACGGGGATGGAGCCCATGGATCAGTCGTCTTCAATGCGGTCACTGACCAGAGTCTCTGACTCACCGGTCATCAAAACAACACGTAAAACCGCACGCTGCTCTCATTGCCACCTTGGTCCTCACGTTATTCCCATCACTACAGCATCCAAATTGATTTCCTAACGAAGAGCTGCTTATTTTGCTATTTCCAGGACAGTAAATCATTATTTTTGCCTCGAATTTATGGTCGCTGCAGGCCTGAACAAGCCAAAGGAACTGAGTTTGCTCCCTGGACGCAGGTTCAGGGCACAGTGACACACGATGGGGGCCCTGCCCACGCTGCCCCGTGCCAAGGAGGGACAGATGGCATCAATTCAGTCCCTGGCATCACCGCCAGCCCTACCTAGCAGGGCATAAACCCAAGGAAAATCCATGGAAGACTGAAAACCAGCGCTAGTCCCTGCTCTGGGATAATCCGAGCACAAATGTGCACGGACTGTTCCCGATGCTCCTGCCTGGATACCCCTCTGCCCTTCCCATGGAAAAGCCTAAGGGAAGGCCAATAAAATTTATGACCTAAAATGATCTAAATTAATCCAGCGCTGCTACACTGAGAGCAGCCCCGAGGATCTCAATCACAGCAGAAAGGAAGAGGAGCCACCTCCAAGACGGGTGGCCCCATCACTAGATAACAAGGTAGAACCCTATGGGAAGGTAGAATTCCCATTTTAAGGAAGAAGGGCTTTGTTGCACCCAGGTCCCACCTGCCCAGGGTGTCTTTCCTGCTGCATTTGGCTCGCACCTCGTCCTTGTTTTTCTCCTATTCTTTGTGCAATCTGGAGGATTTTCCCCCCTTTGGAGCTGTTCTTATTTTGCATCCTCATTACCTCGAGCCTCCCTAACCTGTCGCCTGCTGGTGACGAGCCTGGCGGGCGTCACTGTCACATCCCGCTCCCCTTTGCTGTACGACCCCTTTGATATTTTCCCTTTGGAGAAGCTTTCAGCGTCGCCGTTCTCCAAACGGATCCGACGTTTCTGCCCTGTTATCACTTCCAACGTGAGGCACGTGACAAAGGACAGGGATTTAATCCTAGACACAATAGAGATTTGTAAGAGAGATGTGTGGCAGGCCAGCCTTGGGATAAGCTCCCTCCATTGAAGCACTCCAGGAACACAGACACGGAGCGATCGGCTCCGGGTTTAGGATCAGCCCTGGTAGCTCTGGAGCAGGAACAGGGGGTGAGGCCGAGCTCAGCTCCCATGAGCTGCTCTTGGACCGGGTTCAGCCAAGGGCATCCCCAGGTCACTTGGAACAAGCCCCAAGGTCCCAGTCCTGTCCTAGCAAAGCCGCGGTGCTGGACGGGACAGCAGCGCAGCAGGACGAGCCTCTCCTGGCTGCCCCATAGGAGCTCCCTGCTTGAACCTCGACCTTCCCGCTGCAAACGCCTCGAGTCCCGCGGGGCGGCCCTGGAGCAGCCCGTGGAGCTGCAGAATGGGGCACGTGGGAGAGCCCTCGGATCCGCATGGAGCTGCAATGGGAACGCAGCGCTTCCTCCTGCTGCATCCCGCAGGCAGCCTGAGGGGCCTCCACTGCATAAAATATATATATACACATGTATATACACGTATATACACATGCACACACAAAATGTGGGGTTCTTTTTTCTCCTTTGGTAGTCGGGGGAAGAGATATCTCCGTTCCAGCCCAGCAGAGCCCAGTATCTCACGGAGCAGAACTGGGGCACAGAAAGGGCAGGAGATCCAGCCCTCCCTCTCCTCCCACCGACTCTCTTTGTTCCCCTTTATCTATCGCTGCTGGGCCACGCTGTTTGGGGAGGAAATGTGGGTTAACGGGACCAAGGGCCAAACCTCATCCCCTTCCCGCTGCGTTGCTCCGTGAATGGTTCAGCTGGGTGGGGTAACTTCATCGGGAGCCCTTGGGAATGCCGGCTCCATTGCAAAGCTGCATGGAGCAGGAGCTTCCATAGAGCCGAACCCCGGCACGCGGGTTATCAGAGAGCAGAGCCCCTCCATGCTCGAGATGCGGGAGGACTCGTGGCCCTCGGGCCAGGCAGGATCCCAGCCCTCCCTTTGCTCCGCATCCCGTCACCTTGGGGCAGACGCGCGGACGCTGCTCACATCCCTATGGAGCCCGAGCCCATCCCGCACGCCGTGAAGCAGCAGGGCTGCTCCAGCACTGCACGTGGGCACGTTCCCCGCCGCCTCCCCCCATTCCCGAGGGATTACCCGGCAGGGCTTAGCGCAGGAACGAGCAGCAGCTGCCGCCCGGCCTGCCTGCCCGTGGATAAAGGGCAGCGCAGGAATGCCGGCTGGAACGGCTCCCGCCGGAGCGGCGCGGGCAGCGCGGCAAGGTCACGCGCGGAGAAAGGGCAGCGGGCACTTAAAGACCCCGCACGGAGGGGGCACATTCCTGCCAGGAGCAACCTGCCCCCCCGGGCGCTCCCGGTGCCCGTGGCACGATCCGCACGTTCGCCTTGTGGGATAACCGCGGAGCTTCATCCTTGACGCGCGCAGACATCGCTGCAAGGCTGCAAAGCACTTGGAGATAAAAAATAGCAAAGCCAGATTGTGTCTAATTCTTGATGGAGTCTCCAGAGGCGGCCTGGGATAAGCGGGAGCAGAGGTGGGAACACGGGGGCTCTCCCTGGAGGGGTCCCTGGGCCCCCAAGTGCCCTCCTGGGCCCCCAAGTGCCACTTAGCAGCGGGACAGCAGGACAGACAGAAATGGGCAAATTCACCGATTGATACCCATAACAAGTGAGTAAACTCTACATTGCACCACTGAGAAGCATCTACCCATGCTCATATTGGACCTATCCTAGGCAGAAAGTCAGCAACGTTCATCCAAAACGCGAGCCGAGGTCTCCCCAAGGCTCAGCTGGGACAGAGCTCAACTCCCTCCCGTCAGGATGCAGAGTTATTCCCA
The DNA here is from genome assembly GCA_032353885.1 of Nothura maculosa. NCBI lineage: Eukaryota > Metazoa > Chordata > Aves > Tinamiformes > Tinamidae > Nothura > Nothura maculosa. The sequence continues at coordinate 286,765 of JAUBOD010000145.1, forward strand.
ACTAGGCCCTTCAAAGAGTTAGTGCTAATGCATTAATGCCTACAAGGCAGGGGCTACAAAGGAGTCCCGGGACACTTTATCCAGGAAAACCGGAACACGATGTTACAAAGCAAACTGACACAGAGGAATGAAGACCAGAGCCCCTGTTTTTAAAACAAGTTAGCTGGAATTCAGAGCGATGCAAGGGGGGATGCTCTGCTAATCTCCTCTGCCCCCAAAGGCATCTGAATGCTGTTGAAAGCCACTCAGGGCTCCCAATGTGATCAATGTGCGAGCCAAAAGACACCACCCCAGGCTCCGTAAGTGAAAATAAGGATGGGAAAGGAAATAAGGAAAATAAGGGGTGGAAATGTCACCTCTGGTTTAACACCTGCCTTGCTGCTCCAGCACTGTGGTTATATGGTGAACTCTAAGCAGATGGGGATCCAGGTCTCGGTGCTCCCCATGGGAGCTGGCAGCCCTACGAGGAGGTCCCGGAGCTGCTGGGCACAGCAGGTCCAAGCAGGAATCACCCCCTAACTCCAGCACATGAAGCGCTAGTCCCGGCCTTTGCTAAACCCTTCCTGGCAAGTCCAGGAGTTTCACAGTAACTTTGTGGATCACCAGGAAGTTACAGGAAAACAGGGACACTGATGGCACCTGGATCTGCTCATCCTGCCAGCTTCAGAGGACCCCTGGCAGAATCACCCCGGCATCTCTTGGATTTTCCCACCTCATTAAGAGGTTTTACTGCTCATTTTATCTGAGTAGTCCTTGAAAAAAAAACAGCAAGAAAACAAGAATTTTACTTATTTCTCTTATCATGTGAAAGCCAAGCGTCTGGGGGAGCTGATCACAGGCTTCCTGCCGCCCCGCTCTCCTTCTGAGCGCCCGGGAAGAGTTTCTTGCACGGGAAGCTCCCAAGCACACGCCAGCTCCTCCAAATTACATGGTTGAGGCTTTTAACTAGGGCATGAATTAAATACCAGGCTAAGCTCCTATTCCCATTCCAAGAAAAAAAGAACGTCTGCTGCCACATCCACACGCACATTTCACCCTGGGAAAATCGGAGGGTCTGAACAGAAGCACCAGAGATTTTCAAGCAGTTATTTATCCATTTAGAAACGCAAGCAGGGTCCCTGGAGCCCTATACCAGTCACAGCAGCCAAATGAAATGGGTGATTTCTAACTTCTGCGGGAGTTGGGGAGCAGAGCCCGGCTCCAGCCCCCCGCACGTCCTCCGGTTTCCATTTAATCCAGCACACGGATCACCGGAGCCTTCCCTGACACGCGAGTTTTATTTAAAGAACTTGCAGGGAGTTGCAATCAGCTACTCTCCACCTCCCAAAATAAAAACCAAGCCTAAACTTTCAAGGGAAAAAAAGCCTTTCAAAACCTTCCTTTCTTTAACAATCGCCTCCAAAGCGGCGCGGCAGCCACGGCGATAAGAGCCGAGACAGGAACGCGGCGGCCCCGCTCACCCCATGCTCGCCTGGGCGGCAGCTCCTTCCTCGCTGGATCCTCTCCACGCGCTGGTTTCTCTCTCCCTTCCTCTTTCTCTCGCCGTCTCTCTCCCTCCGGATCCGGATGCTCTTGAAATTTCCTCCGGAATTTCACTTTGCGAGCGGCTACTTTCGCAGTTGCCTCGAAACGCCCCGTTCCCCCCCCGCGGGGCAGCGGGGCCGCTCCGGCCCCCCCGGGGCCTCCCCCGCTCCCTCCTTCCCTCCGGCTCCAGCGGGAGGCGGCTCCGCAGCCCCGGCAATTCCTACCCCGCCCGCGGCTCCTCTTGCGCCGCGATTTCTTTGTTCTCTCTCCCTATATATATATATAATTTTTTTTCTTCCTATTTTTCCCCTATCCGCTTCCTCCCTCCGCCAAGTGCCCCATCCCGGTCACATTTCTCCGCTCCTTCTTCCCGACTTTATCGCGGGCGCCGGAGCCGGCTCTGCGGCACCACCTGCCGGGCGGAACCGGGCCGGGCCGCGCAGAATTAATTCATTAATTCCATCAATTAACCGCCCCGCTCTTTTGTCTCGGCCTCGCCGCACCTGGAAAGCGGCTTTTCCTTGTGGGGCTGCGTTTTAGGGAGTCCTTTATGCAGAGGGAAAGTTAGCAGGAGCCGATAATGGGTTTTTTAAGGAAAAAAAGGGGCTATTCTGGGAAGAGGGGAGGTGGATGGGAGGCTCAAAGGGCTCTGGGAAGCAGAGCGGAGAGGTGGGAATTGGCCTCTCCCGCCAGCCCTCTCCATTGGGAATTGGCCACTGAATCCTAAGGGAATGTGGAGGAGCTTTGGGCTCTGTGGTGCTGCCTGGTACCGAATTGGGGGGAAACAGCCTGAAAAGGAACAAAACCTGCTGAGAGAAGCCCAGCCTGCTCCTCAAGGGACAAGGGGCGGTTGCATCGCGCTCTGGGAAGGTTCCTGCTAGGAAGGTCCATTGGGATGGGTGCCCGGGGCTGCAGCAGGGGCTGAGCAGGGCGCTGTGTGAACCAGGGGCGTTTTTAAGCCGGGGAGAACCGGAGTTTCCAGCGTCTGCTCCGTTTCAGCGCCGCTTACAACAGGTTCCTGGTGGGGATTGTTCAGGTGGCGGCTGCTCCTGTAGGGAAACGCAAACGGGGCCGACGCGGGTGGTTCCACACAGCAAAACCAGGCTGGGCCGCACGGGAACACCGCGGATTGCAGCGTTTGCGGCCAAAAATCAAACCTGGTCATAACTGAGGGAATCGCTTCTACGGAGTGGAATAATTCCAGGGTTTAAATCGAATTGGTGACATCTGGGGTGTGGACAAGCGTGTGAGCACCGGGGCAGTCCTGGAGCTGCCCATGCGGATGTGCCAGGGAAATTTCCATGTTTCCCTGCGGACAGCTCTGCCCACACGCACGGATCCTGATCCGACACTGCTGCTTCCCACCGCATTCCTGCGGCTCTCACTCTGGAATATTGCACCGTTCCTTGTGGAGTCTCCTGTGTGCAGCCTGCCAGTTCAGGCCTGCAGCAACGAGTTCCGTTGCTATCCGAGAATCCCAGTCCCCTTTATACTCTTAATAGGACACTTGCTTTAATGGGAAGTTTTCCCAAGGCGGGCTTTGTTAATCCCAGCCTGTGCTGCACTTTAATTTCTCCATGCATTAACAGCTTCATTGCTGCGGCCTGCACCAAAACACTAAGTTGCATCCGAGTAACTTCATAGGAAAAGGTGGGAGTAGCAGCCCTAACCCAGCAATATCCGTATGGGAGTTCCAATAATGACAGTAAAAACTCCACTGTGCTCCCGTTTCCAGCACCACTCGGCTCTGTCGCACTTGCAGGTCACACCAATACTCCTTTTTTTGCCCCATATTCTCCACCCTTCCTCTGTGCAATGTGGCAACCAATGACAAAAGGACTAAAATAAATGGCACTGAGGACACTGCTCTAAGTAGGGCACCGTATCTTTCGTATCCACCTGTTATCTACCATTCTTCTTAAAAGCTAATTACTGTACAAATTTAAATGAGGGCAATTAGATCAGCAGGAGTTGAACTAAGCCCAAGTGCCTTGTGGGGGGTTTCTGAAATGGGGTGCTGGATCCTGCTTCCCCAAACAACAGAAATCTTGATCCCTTCCTATGTTATTAGGTACCTGCCCCGTCCAGGCTGCATCGCGCAGCTCCAGCTGAGTCTCTGCAGAGAGGGAGAAGGGATAAAGGTAAAGGAACCTCCCAAGGAAGCAGGATCTCTTCCAAACTGGAGCCAAGATGCACCTCGGAGCTGGTTTTCGTTTCTTGATTTGTACCACACATGGTGAACGGGGAGGCAGAGCAGCTTTCTGTTCAGGGATCTCACTGGAAGAGAATCCAAGTTATTTTCCAATCAAAAAAATACTTATCAAAGAGAAAAAGAAGTGTTTCAGGCTGAATTCCTACTGTTCAATGGCCTGTAGTGGCTGAATTTCCAGTGCACCTCAGAAGAAGGTTTAGATCAACTTTGCAGTGAGTAGCTGATCCAGGATGATCTTTGAACAAAAGATGCCTCAAAAGTTATAAAAACGCAACAGACAAATGTATATAAAGCATTTTGAAAGTTTAAATAAAGGGAAAATAAAACAATTAGAAGAATATAAAATGAAGGAGGGTGCCTCAGGATCTTCAGGATCTTTAGATCAGATCTAAAACCTGTACTCACTCTGGCCAGTGACAAGTCATTTAATCTCATATGTAAAATGAGGATAAAATCAACCTCCTGGGGCACTGCGATACTTAATTAGTTGCTATTTGTGGATTAAGCAGAAAGTCTGAAGGTGAAAGCACTAAATGTTCAGTATTATTAGCTTCTGAAGTATTAATTTCTGTAATTGGGCAACCCCACCACTGCAAAAAAAAAGTGGATCAGCATCAATTTTACAAATACATTTATTTTCATGGCTCTATCATGTCAAAAAAAAAAAAAAAGGTACCCGAACAAGGCATTTTGTTTTTAAGAAGTAGTAACTGCAAAGCCATTTCTGCAACACCCGAGCAGCTTGTCATCTTGAATCCGGAGCTCCTGACTCGCACCCCAACGTACGTTCCAGGCTCCTCAACCAGCACCACGTTACCTTCAAGCAAAGAGCTCTGCGAGCTGCAGGCTCCCGGCGCTGCCTGCGGAACCGGCCTTGCGCTGCGCGCCAGGGCTGCCCTTGCTTTCCAAGGAAAAGCCCACGAGGGGGATGGATTCATTGGCAGCAGCAGCGACGTCGGCCCGCGTGGCTGAGCTCTTCCTCACGCAGCCCGGTCCCTCCGCGGCCAGGCCGGCGCTTCCCGAGCTATCGGCTTTGGCTGCGCCGGAGACGCCTTCCCCCTTCGCAGGGAGAGGCAAGTGCCCCTTGTACAAGTTCCAAATCAACAAGAATGAGAAAAGAAGGGCAAAAGTTGCCCCCAAAAGTTTTAAAATGAGCTTCTCTTTTTGGCTGTCCAGGGATTTCTGTTTTGCTGCTTCCTTCGGTACAGGAGGTGGTACCGAAGACATAAAATTCCCATCTGCTGTTCCATTGAGTGCGGCGCTAACACGTGTGTGGTCTGTCTTCTGTTGGGCATAAAGGACGTAGCTGGCCACAGTGACCAGGAATTCTCTCCCTTTGGCTTTCTCTACGGAGAGACAATCATAGAATCCGGCCTCATCCATCGTCACATTAAATATTACTATTCCTCCGTCATAGAGGAGGTATTTAGAGTCCTCAGCCTGCAGGCTGCTCCCATTAAACTTCCACACGACTCGTGCCAGATTTGACAGAGGAGCACATTTGAGATGAACATTATTTCCATGGATAAAGGGCCACTTTCTTGCAGTATTTTCTGAAATTATGAGGAGTATTTAATTAAGAACGGTAATGGTTCAGTTCAACTTACATAAATAAATCCATTATCACATTCAATACACTAGTCTGTCAAGGAGTAATGAATAGGTAAGCGGTAAGGATTTTAATATCATTTTGCCTTATGCAGGCACTCTTGAATACATTCCTCTTTTTCTGACCTTGTATTCTTAACAGCCACGTGGTTTTTGGTCACACAAGGATTCCAGTGACCACAAACAGAAAAAGCACTTGGAATTGTGTATGTTTTAAATCAAATGTTCACTTACCTACATTACGGCAGCTGGAAGCATCTCCGTATTTTACACTTTGAATTAAATTCCTAGGGGGAAAAAAAGAAAGAATAAATAAAGATAAAAATTTCCTTTAGGAGATATAATTTCTAGGTTTCATGCAAGTGTGTGCGTCAGGTGCACAGCTAAAACCCCGTGTCTTCCCTTACTTCAAATCCCAGGTTCCGTTTGCCAGGCGGACGCAGCGGGCAGCAGCCTGGGCCCAGGCGCAGTAGGGATCGCGGGCCAGGACGCAGTCCAGGCACTGCTGGTACTGGTGGCACGTGGCCACGGGCAGCTGCACCACGCGGGACTGGGAGCCGGCATACAGCATTCCCTGGAAAAGCAGCAGGAAGGTCGTAGTTTCCAACAGTGTGTGGTTTACAGTGGATTTAAAACTGTTATTTCCTAACATGGACTGTGAGACTTTCTGGTTTTCACTAAGAAAGATAGTAAGCTAAGAATCTTTCAAGAACAGCTGATGATATAAAAATAGGGGATGACAGAAAAAAGAACAACAGCTTTGCATAGCATGCTAAATGACATAGTTTCTTGCCTATTTTTTCTTTAAATTAACATAAAAGCTTGTTTCGGTTGTATTTGGATGCAGAAAAAAATCTACAAAGAGTTATTATACGTTTGTTGTCACTGAATACGTGACAGAAATAGAATTATGAGACATTCACAGAGTATTTAAGAGCAAAGAGGAAAATATAGAAGAGGAAGGCCTGGGGCAAACTATTGCAGCAGTTACTTTGCATATGTAGGGACAAAAGTTCTACCTTTTTAGAAGACAGCTGGAGAGACTGTACAGGCTCTGGAGATGGAAACAGCTGGAGCTCTTCCACAATGAACATTTCCCCATCCCAATTGAAAGCTTTATGCAAATATCCATCAGCTACATGAAAGGAAATGTATTTCTTAAGGATAAATTTGTTTAAATGATGCATCATATTTTAGCTTTAAAATTAATGTCAAAATTAGACAGATTCACAAGTAATTCTTGGGTATAACGAAATGTTGAGGTTCTTCAAAACCATTTTTGATTTCAATAAGAGAGAGGCAAGGTTTTTCTCAGGGAAAAAAAATAAAAAACCAGACAATCCCTGAATTTGCAAACAGCATTATGCTGAGGCTGCTTTGATATGGAAAGCTTCTCATGGGAGTCTTTTAATGACCAGCAAACCAAACAAATTTAATCTAACTGGAAAGAAAACACTAAACTGGTAACACAACTTCTGAATGCAAAACTTCATCTAAAGTTGATTAATTTCTCCATAAATACCTTTTTTTTTCCAGAAACCTCAGGAAAAATACAAGGAGGAAACTCATAAAGTTATATGCTTTTTTTCCTAAAATAAAAGCACTTACCTGTTGCTAGGAACATAATGTCATATGCTTGTTTATCAAGGCCAGTGACTCTGTCTACTACAATCCTGGTATAGTTTGAACCTCTTTTCAGCAGCACTGGCCTATTACCAATTGGATTTACTGAATTATCCATGAGAGGATGATCCCTAACAAACTGCAAAACTTTGTCAGGCAAGTCAGAAGAAGTGTTATATCCAATGCTCCGGGCGAAATTATCAATGCACTAGAAAGAGAACATAACAAACATAATTACAATTGCTTTTACATTGCACTGAAAGTATTTAAAGGAAAAAAAGCTGCATTTTGTTCTAAATATGCAGCTCTTTTTACTTAACAAAAGAAAAAGTTAGTTTCCTCATACTCTAAGCATAACCCCAGCTTCTTTGCTGAGCAGAACTGCAAGTAAAGTTGCTTTCCTAGAAAGCTCCACATACATCTCTATACAGATAAACAGAACAAGGAAGCAGTAGGTCTTGGCTGGTTATAAGTACTATATTTGTACTGGCAAAATATGGACTTTAAATAAAGAAAATCCAGGGATTGTTCTTTAATTACAATGATAAAATTCACATTTACAGCACCAGGACGGGGGACCGGCACCTCTCCCCTGTACACCACCCATTTGACATGGGACGGTTCCACAGTTACTGGTCCTTTGTAGCTTCCTTTGGAGAAAACTTCTTGAATATTTTCCATGTTGTAGGCACAAACAGCTGATATGTCCAATCTCCCCCTTCAAAGAATTAAAAAAGTCATGTTAGCTTTTAAATAGAAAGAAATGCCATAAAACAATCTGCTCTCCATAGTGTGCACTGTGGTATCTTTTTGAGGGCTAGTCAAAAGATACCTAATAATTAAAACACTTCCCCCTGGCTTTTTTTTTTTCAGTTAGTTAACAGTAAAATATGAAGTAAACTGGAAATCTGTTTTTATTTTTTCAGAACCTCACGTTGGAGAAGTAGGCTATGACAGACATTGCTTTTGGAACAGAAAATTAAATCTTCACCTTGAAATGCCAGCTACTTCCTTTAGTGGGAAAAAAATCCTAGAAGAATCTAGAGCTTTCTTAATTATGCCATTTTACATGTGATTAGTTTTAATTGCTCCACCGTCTGAGCAGGGAAAACATTAAATATTTGGCTTAGGAAGAGCTTTTGGTTAGTCTTTAATTGAAGGCTTTGGCCCTGCAACCAAACAATGTTTTGCTTCAGAAGATGGTAATATTTGCTCGTTTGGATCACACTGCAAAGAAAACAAATGTGGTCTGTTAAAATATGCAGAGTAGCTGGTAGCCCCCTATTCTGAGCTAAAGGCAAGCGGCTGCCATCAAGTCATTAATAGGGAAGTGAGAACGCTTTGCTCAGCTCATTACAAACTCTAGCAGTCAATGTAGCCCTTTCTCTCACCATTGCTGCAAAAAAATTCCATAAAAAACGCTCTCTTGCCAGTCTGTTCTCCTAAGTAAAAAGATGTCCTGGATAATATTGAAATGGAAATTTAATTCTGGAATGGAACAGGAAAGTCGGGATTTTAAAAACGATGTCCATCTTCTCTGCAGGATGCGTTTTCCACCAAGATCACCCTGAAGGAGAGAAGAACATCAGCAATGAAGAACGTACAAGGAAATAGCTGTAATTTTCACCTGATAGCACTGTGGCAAGGAAAAATACAGTTGGCCTCTCAATACAAATCTAAGGTTGAAATGAAAGGAAAAAAAAAAGGAAACTAGTTTAAAAATAAAGGTGTGTGAGAGCGTTTCAATTAGTGAGACAGTGTAGATACCACTTTTAATAATTCAGCTATGAAACATAACTTGCAATACACTAAGCATAATCTTTATGCTACAATATTAACCTTGCAGATACGGGCAATTCTGGACACCAGAAGCTTGTCAAAGAATTCAAATTCAACAGCTGTTTCAGTGAAGAACACGTAAATTTTATCATCATCTCCGTTTGGGTTAGATTCACTTTCCTGCACTACCTCCATATCGACAAAGCTTGGTTCTGAAATACAGGAACATGCAAAATGCTTTACATTTATTTATAAAACCCCACAAATGCCAGATATTGTTTTAAAATTAAGTATGCAATTCACTCTTTTTGGGGAGCAAGGGATCGGAAAGGGGCAGGAAAATAATTACGAGTTAGAATCTATCAAAAAATAAGGAAGAAACAGTGCTGTTTCTTAGCTGTTTCTAAGCTGTACTTAGTGACAGATTCATATACAATTTTGTCCTTGGTTTAAAAGCTGACATTTGGTGGACATTGCAAAATCAACATGTAACGTACACTATGATGGTCTATAGGTAACTCACACGCCAAAAGAAGTTAGAGACACTGAAATACGTGCAACAACTTCTTACCATTTAGCCAAGACGTCTTAAATTCTGTTCTTACAGGGTTCCTCATGCTGCGGAGTATTATCGGTTCTGTTCCCAAAAAATTATTTGAAGTGGCCGAATAAAATGCACCATCTTTAAATTTTGGAAGAAATAACAAAGCATAAAGTACTTAGTTTCAAAATGCAAAGAAATAGCCTTAAGAAGCAAGCTGGGCTGGACATTTCAGGCAAAAATAGAATCAGGATAACAGGGAAAACTAAGCTTAGATCAGGAAAATGTTAAGCTTGCCTGGCAGTACCTACACGTACCTACAAAGGCAGAAGCAAATTTCAGAGTCGGTTCAAATGGACATTTTCCTCTGCTGTCTTCAGCTTTTCCTTGCAAACTTACGTTTGTTTTGTGGATGACCTATGGCAAGCAAGCAAGCATTTTAACAGGGTGACAATCAAAGCCTCCCAGGGGCTAAAATGAAGTTACAATCGTTAAAGGATAAGATCACAGAAGAGTTAATACAGAAATGTGAATTTTGAGTGAAAAGAAATAACATTTTCCAGAACTTTTGTGCTGCTATGAAAGAATCACAAAAGTTTCAAGTTTTTAAAAAGGAATATTTTTGGAAAGGTGCTTAAAGATCTGTCATAGTATTCAAACATTTCAGTAAAATGAACTGAAATATAATTACCATATGATCACAAGCTGGGTGATAAGCGTTGGTCCCACAAACATACAAGCTGGAGTCATTTATCTTATGGAGGAACAGAATGTAGTTCTGGCACCTCATCTAAAATAGAAAAATAAAAGGAGAGCAGGTTTATATAATTTAGCTGGTTTGCATTTGAAAATTTTTCTGGTGTAATTTAAATCCACAAGATTTAAATGAAACTGGTTTTATCTCTTAAAAATAAAATACATTGTAGGGTTTTTTTGTCTTAGGTAACAACTTGAGACGAGGAAACAAAGGTTTTGTTTACCTTGTCCTTTCCTCTATGGATACATTCCAGTTGTCTTTCCTGTGTAGCAAACCAGTATTCCTATAATCCAAAAATCCACAAAAGTTGGTATATTGCATTTTTTTCCACAAAAATTATGGTCAACAATAAAAGCGAAATATCTGAATTTACTGAGGCAAGCTGGTATTTCTATGTATTTTTGCAACATATATGGCAAAATATATTTTTATGAAGCAGACATGAAATAAGATGTTTAACTTACCCTGGCTATTTCTCTAGAAATATTATTCAAGTCAAGAGCAAATACAGCATCTCTGCCTCCAACAAATAAGGTGTCGGTCTCTTCGTTCACAAGGAGAGTGGAAACATTGGATAATCCTTGTTCCATAAAAGTTTTTATATTTCCAGCTATAAGCAAGGAGGGTGAGTTAGTTCAAAACCCACTTACCACTATTGGATAAGCAAAATTCTTGACTGCAAACAGTGACAAAACAGAGGCAAAGTCTACACACGTTCCCCAAAGATGTTCTAAATAATACAAAAATATTAGGCTAGATGCATGGAGTGTGTTTCCTACTTTAATACAGCAGGAATATATATATATATAGGATAGGAATATATATAGTATATACAACTGCTCAGGCAGGCATTCCTCATTGGAACTTGGACAAGCACAAGTGCTGCCACGGAGTCCCAACAGTCCAGAGCTTTCCGTCTTTTTCCCAAAAAAATAAAGCCCCAACTCTCTGCTATGCTCCCTGATACTGACATTAAATTACTATTTTTCACTTACTTTGGTATTTTACTGTTTTTCTGGGGATGCAATTCACAACAGATGCTT
>JAUBOD010000145.1:297951-314057 GCA_032353885.1 Nothura maculosa
AATAATATTTTACAAAGAGGAAAAACACTTGCAGCAGGCAGCTAAGAATCGAAATCATAGCTAAGATTGCTTTCTTCTCTGCAGCAATTCACTAGTATATATGTGTGTATATATACACAGACATGCATATATATACTATCAGCTATATGTTAGGGGGAATTTATATTTTATTAATTAGAACGAGGTTATCTTATGTCTGGAATCTTGGCAGTGTGTCTAAATGAACATGCCCTGCAGGCAATGCTAGAAAAGGGAGCAAAATTAAAGCGAGGTCGTTGTAATCTACAATTACTCAAACCACAAGGATTCCAGATCTGCTTTTATAAAGAATCTGAGTTCTTTATAGGCTTTCATCTGCAAGCAAATGCCCACAGCAGAAGTAACTGTTTGCATTAGCCGAAGCCGGGTTAAGATATAGGCGGGGTTAAGGCGTTTTTAAATAACCCCCGCTGCGGGTTTTGCCCCTTCCCCTTAACGTTTAGGGGAACGGGAGGCTCCTCACGGACACCCACAGCGCCAGGACCCCCGAGCTCCTCGTGGCGCCCCACGCGGGACGGCCGCCCCGCGCGCCCCTAAGATGGCAGCCGCCCCCCGGCCCCCATCACCTCAGGGCGGCCGTTGGCGCGCGCGTCACGTGGCCGCCGCCGCCGCCCGCGGGCACGTGGCGCCGCCCCGCGGCCTCCCGCGGCCCTGAGGCGACGCGCGAGGAACGCCGCCCCAGGCGCCTTTAAACTCTCTTTATTTAATATCAGTACTCATAATTTTAAAATATTTATGCGGTATCAGCTTAAGGCACCTCTCTTGGTGCTATATTGAGGCCTAAAAGAAAATGGTGAAAGAATAAAGCCGTTTCTGTGCTCAGCGATAGAGCGTCACCTCCCCTGCCGCCTTTACTGATAATTTGTTTTTTTGGGACATCCAGTGTGGTGGGACCAATGCATGGAAATCAGCACTGCTTTGGCAGGAATGTTTCACTTCTCTCTTTAGTGTCCATTTATCTTCTCTGGGTTTTATAACCATTTTGGTCAGGGAAATGGGGATAAGAGCAACGGGTTAGTGACTTTAATACGGAATTGGAGAGCATAAAAGGGATTTTTTTTGTGCTTTCCAAACTTAATAAAACTTACCCACCTTCCATTAAAATAATTAAATATATGCAACTAATTAGTAAGGTATCAAATAAAGCCATACTTAGAGCTTAAATTTTCATCTTAGTAGTGTGGGACCTCCTAAAAGCCGCCCATCTTAGATTTTTTCCCCCTTTCCCATGCAAAAACTGTTCAGGTTTTTAAATAGGTCTTCAAAACTGTTTGAGGTCAGAAACTTTTGTTAACTTCATAATTTAAATATGCTGCGATTAGCTTCAGCCAAAGAGTTGTTTTAAAAATAAGACTCTGTCTTGCTTTGCACTTTACTAGGTCTTTACTACCTGATTGCAGAGTAATAATTCAATATTACTTTGCAAACATTACTATTTCAATAATACTCCTTCCCATTTACTGTCCTTCAAGCCCTTCGGAGCAAGTTTTGCTTGGAAGGTATTTAAAGGAAATTGGTAGAACCTGCTAAAGACAGGAATTAGGCACAAAAAGCCAAAGAGAACACACCGTGTGCTAGTGCTTTCTTCAACAGCAGTAACTTTATTGCCCACAGATAATGCCAACAGTTTTCCACCCTTGCTGCAATTCAGCAAGTTACCTACTCAACACGGTTCACAAAAGCTATTTATTTCCCAAGTACCCTATGGTTTTTTTGAGCACGGTCCCATTTAGGTGTTGGTTATTGCTCAAACGCACAGTCTGGTTGTGAATGGCCACTCGGTCGTGAGATATGCAGAAAGAAAGACAGTAGAGCACTTCCAGAAACGTGTTCTGCTTTATAAAGAATACCTACTAGAGGACACAAAACAAGCCAAACTATCCGTGTTTGAACTTAAGAGTCCAGGCTTTCCATGGGCACAGAACCAGAACAGAATATAGAATGAAATATCAATAGAAAAAAATAAAATACTGTACATTTTTTGAGAAATAACATCTCAGCACAGATTTAGTGTTCACACTAAGGATGCTATAGTGTTTTATATATATAAAAAAGCAATAAATAGGAAAAAAATGTCATTGGTATTACAACAACTTTTGAAAGCAAAAGAATGAAAACATCTGTATTAGTCCAGGACGAATACTCCAATGTGAATTGTTATGTCTGTAGGTCTTCTGCTCCATTAGTGCACCTCCCACAAAGTGGAGATGGCCTCATTTCTCTCCTCTCAGAGCAAATTTACTTTTTTTTTCCTTTTTTTTCCTCAAAATCAGGCCCCTATGCTTAGAAAGATTTTGGAAGAAAAGCAGCAGAAAAAAAAAAACAGCTTGATTTTGTCTCAGGAATGCTTGCTATAGCTGTCAGTAGAAAAGGAAAGGAAAACAGGACCTGGCTTGTAGCTTTAGCAGATAAACACTCATTTTACCTCAATAGACGGCTGCTGTGTATGTGTTAAATTTCATTTTGTTGCATTCCTTTTCCTCCCTCACATCCTTTCTGAAAAAGAACGTAAATTTAAATGTAACAGTAAACCACGCACATATGTAAAGAAAAGCTTTGCTGTCAAACTCAGGGCACTGAGAAAAATCCAAGCGAGAACTAATTCCTCAGATGTGAGAGAAGGGCAAAACTCTTGCATTTTGCCTGGACTTTTTTGTTTGTTTGTTTGTATTTTGCATTCATGTTGCACATAACACTGTTGTGCATGGGTTTCATGCACTGGAATACATGAAAAAGTAACTAAAATTATTTAATGGGTATTCTTTACAGAAACCATTTAGCAGCACAGAAATGGAGGGATCTTCCTTCCCTCAAACGCTATAAAATCCTGTTTTACGCTAAAATAATACTGCATAATCTCCCACTTGCTAGTGCCAAAATGATGCATATCTCTCACAAAGGGCCAAATTCACAAGCAAAACATTTAAACCAGGAATTGTTTAGTTCTACATTTATTGCAGATATTAAAAGATTAACAATGCTAATGTTTACTTACACTAAAAAGAAATGTCAGTTATCCAATAACATAAGCATCTAATGGTTACTAGCTTAGCACTACTGCCAATTTGCACCGAACAGAAACTAGCAAATTGCTCTACAAGATTAATGGCAAAGAAAACAACCAAAAGACAGCAGACACAGCACTGAAGTTAGTTAAAATGTTCACTGAAGCTTGCAGTCTTCATGGAAGAGAGCCTGGAACTAAAATAACAGAAAAGAAGCTAGTAAACTTTAGACAAGGCAATGCATCTGCATAACAAATGTTTCACATGTACATGGATTTACATTTTCCGTCAGAGCTGCCTGCAAAAGCAGGTCAAAATAAAAGGAAATTCCTTTTGCAAAAGGAGTGTAAGGTCATCTCTTGGTAAAAGAAGATAAAAGGGGCAAACGGTAATCCGCTAGAGAGCAATACTGCAATCTCAGCTCTAGCAGCTGCTCTGCTGCTGTCTTGTCCAAAATTCAAGTTTGGCACAAGAAAGTAGACCATACTAGGCAGCTGGTTAGGATTTTCCCAACGTTCATCTATACTTTCAAGATAGCATTTTGTTCTAAATCGAACTGCACTCTGTGAAAGGATGGTACCCTTTCCCAATCTGGATATCCACAGTTTTCCCAGGTGGGGAAGCAGGTTTTTAGCGTGTGCATCCCAATGGCACTGTGCTCAGCAACCCCAGGTTAAACCAGCGCAGCGCAGGATGCTGATCGGGGCGAGAAAAGGCATTTCCAGTAGTGTGAAACAACAGCGGGTCTGGTGCCTTTCTGCCAATAGTGTAGCATACACTGAGGAATGCTTCCCAAGCGTGAATGTGAAGGAAGAGCTGAGCAGGAAGCTTGGAGGGAAGTAAAAATAAAAATGTGAAAGCAACACTGTTCACAGCTCCATGAATGATGCTAAAAGCAAGGCTGAATTCTTTGTTTCTCGGCTTGGTTCCAGAGTGCCACTCTCAAAGAGACTATGACTGATAAGTTTCAGTTTGGGATGGTTTAATTTTTACACTGTGTCACTGCTAGAGAGGCAAAGGAAAGAGGGGCAGTGGGGAGCACATCCAAATAGGAATTTGAAGGTAAGCACACTGCTAAGTGCTGTAACAGATGATCTAGAAATAGTCCATGGTCCCAAACAGTCATGGATTTAAGGTATCTCCAAGCAAAGCCTAAGAGCTGGACGATAAAGCATGTTTAAGTGAGCGTGATAACCAGATAAACCTTGAGAACTGGGTCTGTATTAATGGTCTTGATGCTTCAACTTCTTGTAATGCAGAGGTGAAGATACATACATTCACCCCAAAAAAAACCAAAAAACCCAGAACTATCAGCATAACATTTTTCTGTACCTGCCATTATGGTTTTATTTAGTATACATGTGCTCCAACTCCAATTAATTGATGAGAAAATGATCCCAGGACACAATAGTGTAGCTTTTGGCTTCACAGACCCATACAGCAAACAAAAATCAAACTAAAACTGGTCGGTAGAGGCAAGGAGAAGTTGGCTGCTACAGAATGAAAATAAGACAACTCCTTTCAACCAGGTTTTTAAACAGAGAGAGAAAAAATATCATTTTGTCCTTCAAATAGCAGGCACAGGCAAGTTGATAACCAAACACGTTCTCTTGCATGTTGTCAGTTAGGAACTTGGGATGCTGCCACATCACTGTGAGGTGCTATTAGCCACATACCACAAGCTCTTTGCTCCACAAGAGGCAGGGTGCAGGATGAGAACAGCAGCAAGACAGCACTCACTCCTAGTAGGCAAAACATGCGTCAGCTCAAGATAAACTCTCTTTAAATAGAACTTCAGTGAAGTCTTATTGTAACATTCAAGTGAGGATTTTGCGCTAGGTTTAGAAAGGTAACACTAGGAGTATGCTAAAAAGTGGGATATTAAATTGTCCCTTCAGTAATCCAGTCAGATCCCTTATTGATACAAGTCTGAAAAAGATGAATGATCAGACCTTGAATACTGGTCTGTAGTAACACTGCTAAATATTTCATTTCTTCAGAACTGCTTCACCAGGAAGTTAGGTAATGTGTTTTTATGGAAGCAGGGTAGATTAATCCAATCTTCTTTCAGGAAATTCTAGAATAATCCCTTCAATTTACAAGCTTTTTGTCTTTATTTCTCGGGATTATTCAATAAAAGAACTTCTGCAAAGCAAGTATTTAATAGAAACAGAAATGACTCTAAACTGATGGTCTTACACAACTGATGATCCACTTCCAGATGATTTCTGGACATGTGACTTCCAAGTATCTTCAGATTTTCTGCAGACACATGAATACATCTGTTGATGGCTTAAACTTCTTCAAGAAGGAAAGAAGTTATTCAAGAATTGTTGGACAAGAGCTGCAGATTTGTGTAAAAGCATAAAAGTACACTTAAAATGTGTACTGCTTGTTCGTTACAATGAAAAAACGTAGCAGCTGAGGCTTTCAAGTAAGAGTTTAGTGTTCTCAAACTCGGATGAACCATTATCCATCCTACACTTAAAGCAGAGAATCCTATACAAAACAAGCATGCAGGTAGTAGAGACTGTTCTTAAAACTGCTGTGTGGAGGAAAGGACTCTGCTTTCCACAGACTCCAGAAGCAGATCAAAAGATTGGCTTATTAACCAAATTGACCAAAATAAAAGCTGAACTGCCTTGCAGTAAGATGAGAATTTGAGAAAGTTCTTGGCTTCAGAAAGGAACAGAACCCAAGCTGGATAGTCACATTTTTAGTGTTGCTTATTCTGTTTGGAGGAAGCCATCGCATCACGTAACAAGCAAACTTGGCCAAAGAGAGAGGTAATCAGGCACTTCCGAGAACGATTCGGTTGTTTCTTCCTCAGAAGATGACATCCAAGTCGTTAGCTTGCACAATTAGATACAAGACTAACTCGAAGCTTGGAAAATGGTTTCACACGTTAGCATTCGAGTCCAATACTATAGAACAAAGCGTTCTTCACACTGGCAGGCTCTGCTGAAGGTCTCACACAGCAGCCTTTGCACATCCGCACACTTCCTAGCACGCGAGTCTCTTATGTCAAACCTAGAAGGTAAGATTTGGGGTAATTCAGAAGCTCAAAAGTAGGTCTGGATTTTCATGAAAAGTACGAAGCCAGATACACTCATGGAAACAGTAATATTTTCTTGGTAAAGGACGATTTAATAAAAAAGGTATTTTCATGTTTGCAAGAATTCATAAACCAGATTGGCCATTGCACATACCTATTTACTTGCTCTTTTCTGCCTGTACATTTGTATCATTCTTTGACGGAAAACATCAAATGCATCTTCTTTATTTTCTTCCCCTGCAACACCCAAGCCCTCCCCTGCAGAGGTAGCACCCCTAGGGAGTAAAATGAATAGTTAGAACACTCTGTTGCTGTTACATTTGATAATGCAGAACAGAAGAGATCTAAACAACTGCTTCCAACACAGACACAATTCGAGTGGAATGTAGTTCTGATACTCTGGGGGGAAGGACAGCAAAGGCTTCCTCCCTGACACAACATATCAACTGTAAAACAATTCCCACCTTCTGTCACACATGCAAATATCCACTAGAAGAAACTGCTCCTCTGATAATAAGGGAGCAGCCAAGATACAGGCACCTAAAAGATGAAATTCTTATGTTAATTCTTGTGAATAAAGTGGTTGCTACAGTAGGCAGAATCTTCTGTTGAAGAGATGGCAAGAATTGCCACGTTTCTTCAAACTTAAGAAAACATCAAAATAGACACTTTAAGTGGTGTTTCCTCATTCCTGGGTGTTACCCAGGCTCATTCCTCGAGTCTGGGTAAAATCTTTGCCAAAAGAGCTTAATACTGCTTGCTTGGAAACCTCTACAAACTCAGGGCTTGCAGGACCTACACAATGGGAAAAATGCAGATGTTGCCCTCCCCAAAAGATGAGTTAACAACTCATCTCTCCTCATGCCATCCGAAACAGATGAGCTTCAGCAACATCAACGAAGCTTTTTATCCTGAAAGCAGATGGGAAATGATTCCTACAAGAATGGTGAAATAGCAAATATAAAAGTCATCTCTCTTTCTCCGAGTTATGTGCATAGAACATACACTTTACACAGCTAAGATTAATGAAACAGATGCCTTAGGAACGATGCCCTATGTAAGTTTTGTCCTCCAGCTTAATAACAGCTGTGCAGGGTGGCTTGTGCCAGGAGCTACAGGAACCAATAGGTTGCTGAGACCAAAGATTAAGTATTTTGAGTTTAAGGACCAAGACTCCAACACTGGTGAACAAAGTAGAGCTAGAGGCAACATAACTTTCTCACTGTACATTTGCTGCTGGAAAAAAAGTGTCAACAACTACAAGTTGTTTTTACCAGACTAAAATGATCAGCATTGTCCAAGGCATGAAGAGAAATTAGAAAACCCTGGAGAAAGTACACAGTTTACCCAAAATTGTGTGGACTAAAGAGCTTGTCATGGGAGTTCTAAGAGAAATAAATTGTTTCTGTGTCAGCATTCTGCCAGGGAGTTGAAGGATGTAATATCCGTTCTCTGTGCAGGCAGCAGAAGACACGGAACACAACTTTAAGAGAGAAAATGAAGATTTGAAACCAAAGGATGTTTTGAAGAACAAGCAGCACACTTACCTTCTGGCAGCTGCACTTACCTCTTTCAGCATGCACTGCAACGAATCACATTTAGAGTGAAAATGATTTTGCTGCTTGAACTTAATAGTAATGTGTACGATGCTCCTAACGTGTATGATATTCCTAAAGTCTGTTTATATATTATTATGTACCTGTCATCACAACGAGGAGAGCCCTGGGGTAAGATTATGTGTTAGACAACTCCTACCAGCCAAATATCCTGAAGGAGCGGGATACTCATAAACCTTTCAAAAGCATCCGTACGCTGCAGCATTCACACTGCAGCCTTCAGATGGCAAAATGGACAGCTCCTTCTAGCCCAAACTTTGCCCAGTTTAGCCAGGAAACATGTGAAGTCTGCACACTCAGCTTTAGTGAGGCCAGAGATAAAGACAGATCAAACCCCTGAACTGCCACATCCAGGGGGGTCAGGTACCCACAGTTACTGTTAGGATCCCAGCCTTTGTCACAGCTGTTAAGCTGCTGCAGTTTGCTCCCATTACATACACTTTTACAGGCTCTCGGATTCCTTTTCCTCGGGTACCAAGGCCGTGTCCTTCTTGCCAGCCCATCTTCTGAAGCATCTGGAAACCCACGTTTTTGTTTGTCAGTTTCTTGTGGGAAAATTCTAAATCTTTAGGTTTCTGCAGAGAGGAGAAAAAGACAGAGAAACAGAGTGGGCTTTTGCTACAGAGAGCCACCAAATATTTAAATTAAACAAAAGTAAATTAACCATGTTTATACAGAAATATCTTTAAGCAGCATTTTTCCATTCACACAGAAAAAGTCTATCAGAGAGTAAACATCTGCTTGGCCAATTTAAGGAGTATTAAGAGTACTGTTTTGTTTTGAGAGCACAAGTTTAACACACAGCTGTTCAATAAGACTAAAGTAAAATATCTCAGTTTTGACACAGATAGTAAGACAAGAGGAGCCACAGTTGTGCTCAGACTGAGTCCAGCCTTTTCCAGGATCAAGCTCCTCAGGTTTTAGTTTAAGAAACTGGCTCGTTAACAGAGGCTGTCTCTTTTAGAAGACAGTTGATTCTCAGAATGCAATAGCAAACCAGAAGAGTCCTTTACCTTCTTCTTCTTTGTAACTGGGCAACCACGAGGCCGATCATAAGCGATTCTGACAGGTTCGTGAACTGCAAAGTCAAATCAAAGAAAATTGGGCTGTGAAAACAACCAATTTTAATACAGAATTCCAAAAATACATACTCAAGTGGGACTCTCACTCTATGCCTTACTCTAAATCCAGTGCCACCAAGAAAGAGTAGAATGAAAAGAATAAAATGCTTTTATCTTAATGACAGAATAGGGAATCAGTTCTATCCTTCCCTTTTAAAACAAAACATGCTACCTAGTTTTAGGCAAATGTTACCACACTGGTGGATAACATTCTGTAAGAGTTTCATATCTTTCATTTTCATGAGCTTCTGTTATGCTCTCAAAGAAAATTCAGACTGGACTTAAGTGAGGTTATTGTAAAATATGGCCATAACATGAACAACAAAATATATCAATACACATTATGCAGATAAAAGATATTTGTTAAAGTAGCTGCAGAGCATATGCACTAGCAAGTTTTAGGAGTTGGTCTCTCAAGTCTTAACATCAGGACACAAAATCAGAAAAATACATTTTGACAATATGGCAGTATTTAACAGGTGTAAGTAGCTCTGGATTACAGATTTCCAATCTAAAAATATTCAGAGTAGTGAAATATTCAGAATATGTTCACTGCTAGGCTTAAGTTTCAATCTGCCATAGAGTGATGAAATAAAAGCTCACAAAACTACTACTATGTTTTTCTGAAGCAGCAAAAGACAATGTTTACATCGAGAGTTTTTAGGAGTCATGTTTGACAGGTTCTCAAATGGGAAACCAAACTTTGCTATTGCACTAGAATACAAAAACTGTTACCCATTAATCAGATTTTCCCGTGTCATTTCAATGAGACTTTTAAATGAACAGCATAGTCTTTTTTGCATTAAAGGGATACAATTCTTTCAGCCAATATCAATCACTAACACGCTACAAAAACACAAATATCCTTCTAAATAACATTCACCTTTTGGTTCTTCTATGAGACATATCCTTTTAGAGGCAGGAATCATACCAACTTTCAGTGACTTGCTGCTGATTCGTTTGCGAGGAAATAGGGTACCGGGAACAGGAGTGGATGCCTGTGTTGACAGATTTGGTACAGTACCATCAGATGATGTGGCTAGCTGCCTTTCACCTGCTGACATTTCCTCTCCCGTTTTGGAAACCATCTCTTCAGCTAGGTTCTCCTCACTTCTACCTGCTGAGAAGTCCTCCTCTTCTCCCTCCTCTGCTTGCTCCATTTCCATTTCTTCCAAGGGTCGGGAATTATCCTCTTCAAACTCAGCTTCCTCCTCATTTTCTTCCTCCTCCTCCTCTTCATCCTCTTCCTCCTCCTCTTCTGAAATATCCAGATTTCTCTCTTCAGGTTTAGTGCCTTCCCCAGGCTCAGTTGTTTCTGACACAGCACTGAAGTTAATAGATGGACATAACTCATAGACTTTCATGCGGTAAAATTTGAAAGCAGAACTATTTCGATCCTGTAGAAACCTGGGCAAAAATTACAGTGAAAATCACGTCAAAAAAGATTTTTCTTAGCCGTCAGAAAGCATGATACTACAAATAAATCCATTATTCCTTTTTGAATGGCATTGTGAGTGGTGTTTGGAAGCACTGCAGTATTCCTTTACAACACGTACTAAACAAAGCAATCATTCATCAGCAGTTCTCAAATGGCTTTTGAAAAGCATCTCAATGTGATTATCTTCAGGATACAGACAAAATAAACACATTTTTGTTGGCAGGTTTTGATGAACGTGTAGGTTACTCACCAAAGATCAGGGTTATCCGCACTGTTGTCTATGCTGAACTGCTCAATTTCTGGTCCTACCTGAGCAACAAACTTGGCCAACTTCTCAGCAGTTTCCATTGTTTTAGCATCCACTGCAAGAAACAGAACATCCATGCAAAGCCCACAGCACTACAATGTCAATATGGTTCAGAACTACCTACTTTAGCAACACATACACAGATTAGAATTTCAGGTAGAACATTCTATGGAATCTTAATTATTTTCTCATATATTTTTCAAGTCAAATCTTGCACCTTCACTTACCATCAGGAAACTGAGAGGACAACGGTGGGAAAAGGTCAGGTGGCACCAATGTATCTTCAGATTCTGCCCCTTCTTCTGCTGGCAGAGAAGCTTCCAGACATTGTATGGACCCAGTTGTATCCAAGGAGGAATTCTTCTCGGCCAGGCTGGTTTCGGCCACAGAAGGCTTTGCCTGGCCCGAGCCCTGCATGTGCTTGTCTTGGTGTTTCAGCATTGTACCAGCTGACAGCAGAGTCTGTGTTCCTGTTGTCGCCCTCCTCGCCTTCCTTCTCCGAATAATTCCACGTTGTGCAGTAATTCCAAGCCTTTTTCTTTTAAACAGTCTTCTCTTAATACTTGCTACTTTCCTGGCGTACAGGATGGCCCTCACTGATTCTGTTGCAGCTTCTTCTAGTGTTCTGCCCTCGCCACCTGCCTCCTTGCCCGACGACGTCCGTCTTTGCATCTCCGCTAACTTCAGTCTGTAATATTTGTATTCTAGACTATCTTCTTCAGACAAGAACCTGAAGAAAAATGAGAGGAACAGAATGAAAGCCTAAGCCAAAAGCACAACTAATCTCAAATTCTCAGAAACTTAGTATACCCCTCTCAAACATGAGCAGTTGTTTCTCAGATTATTGCACTAACAGTCACCTGCACAGGCTTTCCCTCAGAATAAAAGGCAACTCAATTTCTAAAGCAACAACTAAACAAAATTTTGTCAAGCAAGCAAATGATAGAGGGTTTTGCCATAAATTATTTGGCTAGCAATTAAATAGCTACGCTGCACATATGTACATACTGCCACATTAAAAGATCATTGCATTTGGAGTGTCTCAGCTTTCCTTTTCCAGTATTATTTGGAGAACTCTAGATCCATAAGTCTGTTATATAATTTTTTTAATGCATATGTTAACTTCATTTGCTTAGTGTTTTCTCCTTGTAAGCACAGATTGGTTTAAATTCTTGCATTTGCATCAACTTTCAGTCACTACTGACAGATCACAGTCTGGACCACTAGACAAAACAAAAGTACCAGGACAAATTCCAGGCATATTAGGCCAAAGAATTAATTAGCAGTGTAAACATGTTCAAGCAGTCAGGTGAAATATATCACTGGCTTTGATCTTACACCAAGCAAGTGGAATATTAATGTTCT
This sequence comes from Nothura maculosa, assembly GCA_032353885.1. Classification (NCBI taxonomy): domain Eukaryota; kingdom Metazoa; phylum Chordata; class Aves; order Tinamiformes; family Tinamidae; genus Nothura; species Nothura maculosa. The sequence goes on from JAUBOD010000145.1 coordinate 309,898, forward strand.
ATGTATCTTCAGTGCAAGAAAGCAAAGTGATGTTATGACACCCTGTTCTGATTGCACAAACACGCCTACCAATATTCAGGACAGTTCTTTTGAGCGTTTCTCTCTTTGGCAGACAAGGTTCCTGCAGCAATGCTGTTCACGAGCTTTTCAATCGTCTCTACAACTTTCCGATCCGCTCGCTGGGGGACTGCAAGAAGAAACAAAACAGAATCATTTCATTATTCTCATCAACAGGCTACGAATATATCCTCTTTCTATTCTTTTGAAATACTGACATTTGTATTTTTTCAACATAACACACACACACACGAGATACACTTAATAAAATATGTTAAGGAAGTGTCAGAAACTCGGATCTCATTCCTCAACTCACTTTACATCTACAACAGTTCCTTTTGAGTATTGTGGTTTAAGAACCTTTTGCCATACTGGGAAGATAAGCCATCTTTGAAATGGCAATTACTTTTAACACCAAAAGGATTTTGTGCAAACATATTTGAACACTACTTTGAAAGGGTAAGTTACAAGCTCAGTCACACACAGTGTCAGTGCTGTAACACCCCACTGCTGAAGTCCAGAAAGGAAGGAATGGATGAGCACAGTAAAGAATAAGCATATTTCAGAGAACAAGAACTAGATGGCCTAATTCAGGAAAGAAGCACTATTCCTAAAGACCACAGTATATAAACAACTTTGAAGAAATACGCCTGCACCTGATAGTGGTGCAAACTAACATCTCATGGCTTTGCTTACTTAATTGTGCCATGAAGCCAATGGTCAATTAGTTGGTGGGTTTCGCCGGGCAGATGTGACCCTGGGATCCCTAGCTGGGACAGAAGTAGCTGAAATAATCCTAAAAAATCCTCAATTTGAAGTGCAAGCACATGTAGGAGAGGAGGAGGAAGAGACACGCTTCCATGTGCAGAGCCTGGCACAGAGCTGGAAGCTGCTGCTCTAACAGACAGTGCTACATGCTGTGCCAACAATTTACATGGAATTCCCAGCATTAGGGATTCCTAACCTAATAGAATCACAACAATTGGAGGAAAAAGCCTGATGAAAAGAAGCTACACACTGGCAAAGCATCTTACAGAATTTCACTTACTTTTGGGGTCAGGAGAGGGTTTAAGCTGTGCTTGTACTGTGGACTCCGGTTCAGCTTTTTTCATATGAATTGGATGTCCACTTTTCTCCAACCAAGCCTTCAAGTTTTCTATGTACTCTCTTCCAAACAAGGTTGAATCATCAAAATTGGGGAATAACGTTGGTGCGGGAGCCATTTCCTGGAGCCCTACAGCTTCAAGTATTTTCTCTTGTCTGAAAACAGATGCTAATGCAAAGGTCTGACCCAGAAGCGCTAAAGATTTACGACACAGAGAAACAGTGGTCTCAAAAGCATTTGCCATTTCTCTGGGATTACCAAACCCACTTGTTTTAATGCTTAATTCATAGGCATTGCAGGCCATGAGCAGAGGCGTGACACCTTTTAGCAGGCGGTCTTGGAGCCTCATTATGTATTTATCAAAAGGTTTTATTATTTCAAAGAAGCAGTTCTTTGTTTTCACAGCACCCTTGTCCAAAAGCATATTTAAAAACTCATTATCCACTTTGGGAGTTTTCAGAGCAGAGTGTTGTAAACTCTTGATAGCAAAGAAACAATAATCTCTGTGCTCTGGTTTCAGTGAGCATTTGAAGGAAGCAAGCATTTTTGCACAGGTTTCTGTCTCTAGCTCAAAGAGTGCTCCAAAGAGCCGGGAAAATTCTGCATCATTTTTTATGGCATGAAATCCAGCCCATTTTATGATTTCTATTCCAAACGTTGAAAAAATGTCAGACTTGTCCACAAGGTCAAAACTGAGATTTCTGAAAACGTGAGCAGGCTTTGGAAGCCTGATGATAGGTCTCTGGGTGGCTAGAGCTGGTCTCTGATTAGGACGCGGAGGCAGCTTTGGATTAGGGTGCGGGATGGTCACCGGCCTCGGGTTGGGACATTCGGCATCCTCAGGCATTTGATCTGATTGCATAGTCGGCTTCTGTTCGGGCTCTGGTTGCAGTTTTTTAGTGTTCCATTTCTTCAGCGGAGGTTTGATATCTCCTTTAAATACTTTAGCTTTGGCAGCACCCCTTATAATACGTTTTCCTCGCAGAACTCTTCCCCTGCCAATGTTGCCCCTCCGTATCGGGGGCCTGAACTCACTGTCACTGTGAATTCCAAAGTCCATATCGTACTCCTGACCTTCCATGTTACTGTAATCATCTTCCATGAGACCTGGGGATCTAAAATCACCTAAAATATGTGAAGAACTAAAGTCAGCTTCGTGTGGTCCGGTGGACTCCCAGAGTTCAGGGTGGCCGTAGTCCTGGTCATGAGGAGCCAGGTCCCCGTACTCCCGGTCATGGGAAACCGGGTGCCCATATTCCTGGTTATGGGAAACCGGGCGCCTGTACTCCCGGTCATGGGAAATTGGGCGCCCATATTCCCGGTCATGGGAAACTGGGCGTCCGTACTCCCGGTCGCGAGATGCTGGATGGCCAAATTCCCTGTCATGGGATGCCGGGCGTCCGTATTCCCGGTCACGAGCCGCTGGGCGGCCGTACTGTTCGTGATAATAGTTATCTTTCCTTAAAAGAGGGCTGTTGGATCTGTAAGAAGGTCCTGGATACTCATCTCGAGGGTCTTCGCTCCACTCATCGTGGGGATGGTGCTGGGTGTCATCGTATCTTCCCTCATCATGAAAACTGTCTTCATATCTCGGCCTTGGCACTGCCCTGGAAGGAGCTGAAATGAGAAAGACCTCAGTTCATATCTTGTACAGCAAGAAGTACTAAAATAAATACAAATCACAGCAGATTTGGATACCTGACTGGCCAACATGCCAAGTCTTTGAGGCACAGTAGCTAACTTTACAATATCCCTATTTACTTTCTTATATATCTTGAATTAATAACAAATAAGAGCAATGATTAATACGCACATGAGCAAACAGAAATGCAAGTTCTGCTGTGGGAATTGCACAGGCGAAGAGCTATTCTCCACACGCTGATATGCAATTGCCAAGATTTAAAGAACTGGGCAATATCAACTGCAGTATCAAAGACAGAAAGCCCTGGAATTCCTGCAAAAGTCAAGCATCTCGCCCAGTCACAAATTCTATGGGACAAAGAATACGGGATACAAGAGCAGCCTGTTTAAATTAAATCATTCCTTTGGAATTTAGAAAGCATTGAGGAGCCATAAGGGCTCCTAACTTGCTGCGAACGCCACCGCATCACTCCAGACACGGAATACGTGAAGGATAAGGAACGAGCGGCTCCTGCAGGCTCCTATTCACATTAATCTCCCGCTTGGAGCTTTTCCCTTCCCTAATAACAACCGGCGCCGGGGAGCCTCGAACGCACGAACCGACACCGGGGGATGCGGCCCCGCGGCCTCCCACACCCCGCGATGCGGAGCCGCTCCGGGGGCGCAGGATCCCGTCGGGCGCCATCCCGTTTTCCCTTGGGATTCGCCCCGGGAGGCCTTTTCCCCCGGGAAGGCCGCGGGGCCCGGGCAGGCGCGGGGCGGCGCGGGACGGCGGCGGCCGCCGCTACCTTTGAAGGGATGCGGAGGCTCCTCCATGGCGGCGCCGCGCTCCGCCCGGTACCGCTTCACTTTGTCCTGCACCACGGCGTCGAACGTCTCCCGCGTGATGCGCCGAGAGGCCATTTTTCACCCTCCACCCCCACAGCACAAAGCCGCCCCCGAGCCGCGCTCCCCTCCGCCTGAGGTAAAAAAATAAAATCGATGGGAAAAAAAAAAAAGGAAAACCCGCGGCGTGAGGGGGCAGCCGCCTCCCGCCTTCCCGCCCCTGGCCGGGCTGCGGAGGGAGGGCCGGGAGGCGGCGGGGGCGGCGTCGCCGCTCGCTCCCCCCCTCCCCGCCCGCACCGAGGCGGCGCCCGCGCTCCCCGCCGCACGGGGACCTCCCAGCAGGCCCCGCGGCGCGAGCTTCCCCCCCCCCCCGCCCTCTCCACCCACACCCAAGCCGCACTGCGCCTGCGCGCTGCTGGCCCTGCCGGCGCGCGTGCGCAGCTCTGCCCCGCCTATATGGGAGCGGGAATGGTCGCTGCCGCCCCCCCCCCCGCACAGCGCCTGCGCAGAACGTGCCCGGGCGTCGATTCCC
>JAUBOD010000145.1:314157-338441 GCA_032353885.1 Nothura maculosa
CTCTGCCCCGCCTACATTGCCGCGGGAATGGTCGCTGCCTCCCCCCACCCTCACTGCGCCTGCGCAGAACGTGCCCGGGCGTCTACTCGCTATTTAGAGGAGGCATTGGCGCATGCGCACTGGCTGCCCCGCGCGCCTCCTCCCCCGCCCGCAGTGTTTCCCACGACGGTGGCGCATGCGCGCTGGCAGGACCGAGCCCGCCAAGGGGAGCCGGCGCGCCCGCTCTCTGCGTACGGTGGCTCTGTGGGGTCAATCCCTTCAGGCAGCCGCTCTTTGTCCGCCGGGAGGAGCCCGTTGGGGCGCGGAGCTGCGGTCTCAGGTGGGTGGTGGCGGGTGTCGAGGTCAACCCCGGTGACCCCCGGTGCTCCCCGGTGACCCCCGGAGCTCTCCGGTGTCCCTCGTTGCCTGGCTGAAAACCTCTGGGGAGCTGGGGATGCTGAAGGGGAGCATGGGGCCAAACCGGGCCGTGAGGGAGTGGAGGACCCGGCAAGGCCCGACCGCCCTCGGGGTTCGGGAGCCGCTATAGCTTCTCATTGAAATAAAATAAAGTCACAATTTAGCGCTGTATTTTGGGTTCGGAGTTCAGCGGTTTCATTCTGGCGAGCAGCGAGTTGGTCTCTTTGTCTTGAGAAGTTTCTATACCGCAGCTGATCCTGGCCTTTCCTCATTGACAGGGTGCGGAAGCGGTTCATCCCAGTCCAGAGCTGCGCTACAATGGGATCCAAGCAGATCGCCCAAGAGACGTTCGATGATGCGGTGCAAGAAAATATTACAGAATTTGAAATGGACCCAGACGAGGCTGTGAGAGAAGCTGTGCAGCAGTTCGAGGCCCAAGGTATCCTAGATCTGCCTATTTTTGCTGGTTTGGGTTTTTACTGCCTGAAATTTCAGATATCACAAGATGTAAGAGAGTATTCATGCCATGGTTGAGCAGCAGGTACTGAAACGGAGCCCTTGTGGCATAGAACATGGATGCTGTTAATACTAACCTGTCTTTATGGAATAGTTATGATGGAAACACTCCTTTAACTGAAATGGTAAACTTCAATTTAGGGAATAAAACTGAACTTTTGTTTTTCTCCAACTAATATTTATCTGGAACTGCTACTAGACAGATGGCAGCTTTTCATGATGCACTGATGAGAGCTTTTGTGTGTTTACTGTGATTTAACTTAACAAATTTGACTTGAGTTCCTATATCTTTATTAGTCTTGTTTTCTTTTTTGCCTCCTAGGTGTTGACCTAAGTAACATTGTAAAAGCTGTGAGGCAACCTACCTCTGAAAACGGCCAGGAGCAAAAGCATGAAATTTTGCTGGTAAGATTAAACATTTTTGTGGCCTTCCAGGCATCAGTACTGTCTTGCAGTTTAAGTAATAGACTAAGAGTCTTCAGACACAGCTTCTATACTTCCATTTCTGCCCAGTTTCTGTCTGAGCTCAGGAATAGTACATTCCTAATACTTCATTTGTTAAGTGAAATATATGTGGGAATACGAAATACTGGGGCTTCCTGATAAGGAAGTGCAGAGACTCTCTTTTGTGCTTACAGGCTGATTCTGTTATGACCGGGTTAAGTTAAACAACAATTTGTTTTAAAATGAGAAAATTACCTGTCTTGTCCAGGTAGGAAAGTAGCTCTTTTCTCTTCTTCAGACTTTAGATGCCCTCCGGAGATCTGTTGCTGACTCGGATCTCGCCGAGATGGCCGAGCAGCTGGGGCTCTTCATGGAGCAGTGTAAGGAGCAGCTGGCTTTCCGCTACCTGGCTGCGCAGCACGGTGCCTATTCCGTGGTATTCCCAGCCTTCCAGCTGGCTTCTGGAGACAGAAATTTAACGCTGAAAGTTTTCAATGCTCTGTCTGCCGTCCTGGATGGGCAGCCAGACCTGCTTGACTCTGCTGGCCGGGACCTCCTGCTACAGACTCTGAAGGAACAAGCAGAGGATGCTGAGCTGGTGCTCGCGGCGCTGCGCTGCGTTCGCCACGCCTGCCTGAAGCACGAGCAGAACCGGCAGGACCTCGTGAAGGGCGGCGTCCTGCCGCTCCTCACCGGCGCCATCGTGCAGCACGGAGGCAGCGCCGAGGTCGTGCGCGCGGCCGCCTCGGCGCTCCGCGTCATGACGTTCGATGATGACATCCGCGTGCCCTTCGGCCACGCTCACGATCACGCCAAGATGATCGTGCTGGAGAACGACGGGTTGAGGGTCCTCATTGAAGCTGCAAAGGGTAAGGTTAACTCTGTGGCTCTTGGGTCTAATCGTCTTTGATATCTTAACTCAAAACTGCTTTGTAATAGCTGAAGCTCCTCACGGGTCGTTTTGAAATATGCTGCTAAAATGATATTTAATACATTTGATACAATGTACTCTGAAAGAGAAACACATCTTTACTCCAGAGGCTGTCACTACTCTTACTTGAGACATGAAGGGTACAAAGTGTCATCTGTGGTGATGTGTTTTAACATGTAAAACGAAATTCACTCCCCTTTGGTTGTGATTTTATTTATTTTATTTTTTAATTGAGCACAGCAAAACACCTTGATTCTGTAGCAGCCCTCCATGATTGTACTTACTCTATTCCTCATCTCTCCTGTGCAGCTTTCACAGATAACTCCAGCGTTCTCAGTGAGCTGTGCGCCACTCTTTCTCGCCTTTCTGTCAGAAATGAATTCTGTCAAGAGATTGTGGACCTTGGGGGCTTAAATTTTATGGTGTCTCTCCTTGCTGACTGCATTGACCATACAGTGAGTGAAATAAAGTGCACTTGGGCATGGAGGTAGCACCAAAGAGAATGTTTTTACTATGCTTTTCCTGGCTGCGAATGAGTTTTCAGCTTTATGAATAACTTCAGGTGCAATTGGAGTTGAAACCCGACAATAAGGATGCAATAATTCTAACCCCATACCCGTCGTCACTTCTTGTGCCCCTTCTAGACCCTGAGCAGAATTCTCACTGCTCCCCAAAAGGCTGAGTTCACATTTCACAGAATGGTTGAGGTTGGAGGGGACTTCCAGAGATCATCTACTCCAAACCCCCTGCTCTAGCAGGGACACCCAGAGCATGTGGCACAGAGTGGCATCCAGGCAGGTTTTGGAGATCTCCAGAGGAGACTCCACAGCCTCCCTGAGGAGCCTGTTTTGGGGCTCTGTCACCCTCATTGTCAAGATGTTCTTCCTCATGTGGAGGTGGAACTTATTTCCTCTTCCGAATCAACCTCGCTTCCCATATTCAGCTTTCCCGTGGCCCTGTCTAGAAGGGATCCAAGAGGACTTAGATACTTGAGTCCCTTGAGTACTTGAGTGGGTGTTGAATTCTTTAAATTCTGAAAACCCCTTTCAGTCCAAAGAAGATTCCTTGTTATTCCTCCTAGCAAGAAACTGCTTGTGAGGTGCAAGGGACTGAGAATAACATCACTTTTCATAGCTGGGGATTAGAACTGTTTGAGCAGCTTCGCTGGGGTCTGTTCTAGTTGTCTTTCAAAGTCTGTGAAGCGTTTTCTCCTGCGATCTAAGCTGTCTTTTCTTGGTGACCACAGGACGTGGTGAAGCAGGTGCTGAGCGCCATCCGAGCAGTTGCAGGTAATGACGACGTGAAAGATGCCATAGTTAATGCTGGGGGAACGGACCTCATTGTGCTGGCCCTAAGCCATCACCTTGCCAACCCTCAGGTAGGCAGCAAAGCAGTTGTTGATGTCCCTCCAAGGGTGAGGGTAGAGAGCAGTTTGGGGGCTCGTACCTTAGCAGCGTTGTCTTTTGTGGGGCAGCAAACCTGCAGATACATTCTAAGTGTAGTCATCTCAGCATAGTTGTTAATAACTGTGTTTCATCTTCTTTTCCTAGCCTGAACAATGTGTCAAACCTTTAATAGCTGCTTGTTGTAGAGTGTTAACTGCATGCTTGGGCATATAGCTGTGTAAATGTACAGATATACCTACCTTACTGTATTACACTGTTTTTTGTCCCTTAGTCAAATGAATATGGGATAGTCACTTATACATGTGTGGTTGGAGGTGAAATTTCAGCTACTATTGAAATTATTTTTGATCTGATATAATTGACAGTATAGAACTTGTTTTCCATGGCAGAGAAGCAGCAAGTTTCAGTAGGGAAAAGAAAAAAACCCTTAAGAAATACTAGAAAAGCCAAACCCTGAACATTTTTCCCTTAATGCAACATTTTCGGCTGGTGAGCCCCCCCTCCTCTTTGTTTGCAGATCTGTGAGCAGGGCTGTGCGGCCTTGTGCATGTTGGCTCTGCGCAAACCGGAGAACTGTCACGTCATCATGGAAGGCGGAGGGGCTTTGGCAGCCCTGCAGGCCATGAAGACGCACCCGAAGGAAGTGGCCGTGCAGGTATTTCCCTCGGAGCTCTTTATTTATCCAGGATTAGAGCTGGGAGTGCTCATTGCCTCAGGGATTTTGTCCTTTACTGACAAATGCCAGAAGGTTATGAGTATGTTGGGAAGATAGCTGAGCAGCTTTCTAAGAGCCTGCTAGACCTGTAAGAATTAGAAGGTATTTTATGGATGTGCAAGACTCTACATCTTCCATTTCCCTGTAGAAGGTGCTAATGTCTCTCTCATTTACCTCTGTCCTCAGAAACAGGCTTGCATGCTGATCCGCAACCTAGTCTCTCGCAGTCGGGACTTCTCTCAGCCCATCTTAGAGATGGGAGCTGAGAACCTAATAACAGAAGCTCGCGCAACGCACAAGGACTGCGACGATGTGGCCAAAGCTGCCCTGAGAGATCTTGGCTGTAAAGTGGAGCTCCGAGAGCTGTGGACAGGTCAGAAGGGAAGCCTTGCGCAGTAAATCACGAGGCCATTGAGCACTGGAGCTACAAGGCATCCGAGTACACGAAGCCTGAAGCAGGGGGACCCAAGTGTCATGGATTAACCTGCAGTTACAGCTGATCTGGAATATCTGATTCAAATGCCTGGCTTGTGAGGCTGCAGTGAACTTTTTTCTTTTATGGGAGCTACAGCTGAAATGGCTTTATGCATTTACAGGCTGGAAGTCACCTCTGTATAGTCATCGTTGCCTGAATCCTCTAATGTCTAAGGATGATCTGTTCTCCCCTGTGGTTTCCTGTGGTATTTGTTTACAAAACAGGGCTATTCCCATGTGCTCTCTTCTATACAGTAAGGGCAAAAGTGGATCTTATTTATAGGAAATTGGTACACGCTATAGCAGCTGGTTCTGGCTCGTCCTTCTCCCTGCCAGAATGATCTGGAAATGGAGTGGATGAGGGGGGAACCCATGCGTAGTGAATGTGGTCTGTCCAATTTTACTGTCCTAATACTACTATTTTATTGCTGCTTTAACACCATATTATGTTGCCTCTTTCTGTGGGACTTCCAGTAAACATAGCATTTTAAACAAACGTGAAATAAGGAATCTAAATAACAAGATTAAACCATTACCTTTCAGGAGGACAGGTTATGATCTCCTGCAGCCAGACAAGCAAATTGGGTGAAGATGGTGGTTTTAAAGGCAGGGACAAAGTGCCAGTGAGTACCATGGAAGGGGGAGCTGCCGTGGGGATTCCTTGGGTAGCCCTGCAGCTGATAACCATCCTCCTCCTGCACTTTTCCTTGGAAAATAGTGATTCCAGGGTGCTTGTTTGCATAGAAACGCTGCCCCATAAAACACCCCCAAGCAGCTTTTAAGCACGGAGCCCTTTGGAGACAAGAAGGGGGGTGGAAAATAAAGCCTCGGGGGCGCGTGTGCAATGGGAGGCTACGGGGCCGAGCCCCGGCGCATGCGCCGTGGGGGCAGCGGGACCCCGCGTCCTGCGCGCGCTCTGCGGGGACCGCACAGCGCCCCGCCCCTGCTCCTCACGCTCCCGTTGGCCGCTGTCCACGCCCGTCTGCGGCCACGCGACCAATCCGCGCGCGCGGCACCGCCTCCGCCCCTGAGCGGCGCGGCGCCCATTGGTCCGGCGGCGGCGCGGGTCCCGCCCCCCCTCCTCCCCGTCAGGGGGCGGCCTGGCGGGCGGCGGAGACGGCGGCTGAGGCGGCGCCGAGCGCGGAGGGAGCTGGTGAGTGCGGGGGGCGCCGCGCGCCGCCCTCTGGCCCCACGGCCGCCCCCTGGGGTCACGTTGCCGCGGCCTCTGCTTTTACCCATTCGCCCTCTTTTTAGCCTAAATCGCCACGCGCGGTCCGTGAGGGAAAGGCGAGGGCGCCGCGACTCTGCGGGACCGGCCCGGCCGCCCCACAGGCTGCCCCCGTGTCCTCTCCATGCACCTGTCCCTCCTGCCTGTCCCGGGCCGCCCGTCTGCCCCATCGCTTGTCCCGGGCCACCTCTCTGCCCCGTTGCTTGTCCCGGGCCACCAAACCCCCTTTTGCCCCCGCAACCTGCCCTGGGCCCCTGACCCCCCACACTACCTGTCTTGGGCCACCGACCTGTCCCCTCGTCTGTCCTGGGCCACTGATTCCCCCACACACAACCTATCCTGGGCCACCAACCCCGTACTCTTGTCTGTCCTGGGTTGCCAACCTGGTCTATTGCCTGTCCTGGAGCACTGATCCCCCTGCTACTTGTCCTGGGCCACCCACCTGTCCCTTTGTCTGTCCTGGGCCACCAACCTGGGCCACTGCCTGTCCTGGACCACTGACTCAACTACCTGTCCTGGGCCACCCACCTGTCCCCCTGTCTGTCCTGGGCCACTGATCCCTACACTACTTGTCCTGGGTCACCAACCCGTCCCTCTGTCTGTCCTGGGCCACCCACCCCTCCCCCTGTCTGTCCCGTCCCCCTATCTGTCCTGGGCCACCTACCCGTCCCTCTGTCTGTCCTGTCCCCCTGTCTGTCCCAGGCCGCCAGCTCGTGTTGATGCTCGAGGCCTTGGGAGATGGTAAGCGCTGATGTCTGAAACGTCTCCTTTTATCTCCGTCCAGCGTAAGCGAGCAAGTTTCAGAGCCAGGGCGATATTCTGGGCTTTGCCGTGAAATGCCGAGATAGAGGGAGCGCCACAGGTTGGCTTTAAATTTGAAGGCAAAAGGATCAGCGGGAAGCGTTGGAGATGACTCTATAGCGTTCATGAACACCGTATAGCGTTAATAAACACAATTCTCCTCTTTAAAGCTTAAAGACCTTCAAGCTGCTCCCCGTGAAGGCTGCCGGGGTAGCGATGCGTTCCTTGTGTTGACTTTCCTGTTGCCCGCTAATTTAGCGGCTGTGTCGCACGCGGTTTGGAGGCCACCAGCACTTGCCCTTGTTTTGCTGCGTTCTTGTGCTTCGTGGTCGCATTTATTTTAACAGCAAGGCTTTTTTTTCTGGAGGTTGTGTGTCCTTGAGATGTTTTTTTTGTGTGGTTTGATGGATTTAGAGTGTTTTGAAAACATCCCGTGTTTTAAAGTGCTCCAGTTTGGAAGGAGGACGTGCGTGAAGGAGCAGGAGAGGTGCCTGTGGGTGTTGCAAAACAGCTAAGGAGAAAGAGACCCTGTAATAAAGGTGCCAGAGGGTTGGTATAACCGCACTAACGACCTGTGAGTGACTGTGTGCAAAAATAGTCTTACCATTGGGTGACCAAAACATCAGGGCTGGATGCAGGGAGCCTTTGAGCATCATCACATCCTGCTGGGGCTGCGGGTACTTGATGCTCTTCCTCTTTTCCCCACCAGCAAACCCAAATCCGGAGCCCCCAATGAGCCTTGGAGTGTCCTTGGTGCCGTGTTTCAGCAGGAGCTCCCCCGGCCCCAGCTCTGCCCGGGGTTTTACAGCTCCCTCCATAGCACAGAAGTGTGAGTCAGAAGCTACGAGATTCTCTTCTCTCTGCTTGACCCGCAGCTGTAATTAGGAGGGGGAGTTAGGCGGCCTCAATGAAGACAGATGCTTGGGTCGCATTTGCAGCATTGCACTTAATGCAAAGAGGTTACAAGAAATGCAAGGTGAGCAGCAGGGCAGTCTTGCATGTGGGGTTAACTCTTGGAGCAGATGGGCTGGGTACAGGTCAGACAGGTTTAGCGCAAGAAAAAAAAACTCAGGAACCAGGGATTTTTTTCCTAATAGCTTTTCTGCTCATTGCGTTAAGATGCATTTCGGTTTGCACCACTCTCAAGTGAGGCTGAGGGCAGTGCTTAACACGTAGTATCCGTGACATTTTCTGTTCAAAAACAAAACATAAATATTTTTGCATAAAAATATCCAGAGGAAGGGAGAGGATTTGTCCTGTTGTGTGGAAGGGTGGACTGAAATGCAAGTAACTCGTTCCAGGTGTATTCCACATACGCAGTGTGGAAAAGCGTGGCGGTTTGGAAGTGGCTCCCCCTGGAGATGTCTGTAGATTGTCCCCTTCGATGATGGGAGGCTTTAGTTATTCTTTTCGTGCCCTGATGTATTTTGAAATGCTGGGTTTTGTTCTGTTTCTGTTTTTAGGTTAGAGGTCGTAATCTATTACTGTGTTGAAATCGCTCCTGGCCAGGGTTGCACAGGTACTGACAGGCTGCTTGTGTTGCCAATAATCTCAGGTTGGGATCAAAAATTCCAGCTGTGCCGCGTCCTGCTATCGCTCAGGGAGCTCCTGTGTGCCTAGGGTGACACTAAGAGGAACAGAGCTAAAATCTACTCAAAAGGAGAAAGTTTGTATTTGCGTGGGCCTTGATGAGGATAGGATGTTTTTACTATATGTGTTTTATATTTTACTATATGTATTTTATACTTCACTAACTGGCACGTCCTTATCTCTGCACTTCTGGGAGAAATAACCGTCGAGAGGAGGATTCGAGCTGGGAAGACGCTTCGCTTTGCGCCTTGCCCTCCCGCAGGGACTGTGAGCGGCTCCAGAGGGACTCTGAAACTCTGCCCTGCTGCTCAACTGCTCCACTCCCTGCCAGAGAACTTAATCCGCCCCGCAGATAAGAGCCCGTCCTCAGGTTTGGCCCGTGGAAAGCGCCGTTGTGGCGCTCCCAGCAGCCCTGTTCTTCCAGAAACTAAAGAACGAAGCGCTGTTGTTTCCTGCCAGGCTTTTCCCTGGGCTGCAGCTCGTGTTCCAGGCTGGGATCAAAGCGCAGCTCTCCCGGGCTCCCCTCAGCAGTGCTGCTGGCTTTGCTAGCAGCACTTTCACATATAACTGCTGCTCTGGCTTCCACAACTGGCATAAATCAGATAATCTAAAACCGTGTGAGGAATCTGCGTCTTTATCCTCAGTTTTCCTGGCAGACCTGAGTGTGTGTTTGGCTGAGGGAGGCAGCAGGAATATTTATCTTGCACTTTGGAGCTAAGAAGCATGCAAAAGAATTAAACTCTTCCACATAGGGTCATTTAGTGAATCTTTTAATTGAGCTGTCAATGATTCTTTAGAATTATGCTAATTGTTTCTGAGCAGATCTTTAGAAGGAAGGAGCGCTGTGGATTATTCATAACCGAAATTTGAGGCTGGAATTTGTATGCAACAGAAAGATGAATGTGACTGAGGAGAGCTGAGTCTTTGGGGCATATCTGCTTTTTGTTTTCTAATGGCTTAAGCAAACTGGAAGGCAGAGACAGGCCTCGAGGGGCCATCAAGTTATGTAGCTCATCCCCTGCTCAGAGCCTTTTTATTTTCCCTGTGATTTTCTGTGATGCTTTTGCTCCAAGGCTGAATTTAAGGCTGCAGTAATCCCGGCTCTTTCCAGATCTCTTTCTCTGTCAGGCTCAAATGCTCAGCTTAACAATTGAAGGAAACGTAATTGAGCGGCTTCCCTGGGTACTGTTTAACTCCAGCCTCCGTGGGAAAAAAAGGTGTGAAGATTTCTGTGGGAACTCTGAGTTTTCTTTTTTTTTCCTTATTTAATTATATATTTCCATTAACACCGCTAACTGTGTTTAATAGAAAAGCAAGGAACAAGGTGGCTGTTGAGTAACGCAGGAGGCTGGCATGGCTGATTGGGGTTGTGCAAGGGACTTCACCTGCACCAAGCTGAAATTCTGCCCCACAGGTGAATGTGATTTCATCAAAGTTCATGTAACAATAGTGTCTGCGAGCTCTTAATTGTGATAGACCTGAGCGGTGCCCTGTAATGTGTAATTTCCTTCCTAAGAAGGTTCCCATTGGGACTTATAAAGGATATTTAAACGTCTGTGTATGAGAGGTGAAGCAGAACTTTTGCTGCTCATCCTGGAGTTATTAGGTCTCTGGGAAGCATAAGCAAGTGAAAATCTTGCTTATTTATTAAACTGAAAAGTACTGTTTTCTGCTGAGCACGTTGCTCATCTGGAGTTCACCTGCAGCTGTGGTTTGAAGCAGCGACTCTGCTGTTCCCTTGGGGCACCGTTTAGTCCTCGCTTTTTGCAGCTCTTTCTGGGCAGGTTGTTGCCCTCTGTCCTAGTGAACTCCCGAGGGATTCCAGGTTGGAAGTCACATGCATAGGATTGCTGTGGAAATAGCGATTTGCAGCTCACCTTTCATGGAAGGGAGTCACGGCCAGGGCTGCAGCCACCACCCTTCATCACCAAAGCTTCCTCCTCGCGGCTGCTAGTGACTGAATGGGGATGGAAGAAGCTGCTGCCGACCTCATCCTATCACCTTGGAAGCAGTTACACAGTTTGGGTGGTAACTAAAGAGGGGCAGGTAGCAGAGCTATGTTTTCTTCTCCCTGTCTCATGAAACCACTGCGTTCCACATGGCATAAAGTCACTGCAGCTCCTGCCTGCTGAAAGTGTGGTTTTGCCATTACTTGCAGCTCTCACATCCAAAGCTCCAAGTGGCTTCATAATTCCTGCCCAAGGAGAAGGCCTGTATTCCTTAGGAAATAGCTGCCGCTGGCGTTCAGCTGCTGATGCTCACTGTTTGCTTTGCAGTATCTGCCTGTCCTTGCTGGATCAGTGACATTCTTTCTGAAATCTTGGTGTTTTGTGGCAGGTCTAAATTCCACTGGGGACTGCCAGGCAAGCGTGTTGTCAGCAGCTCTGGGCTGGATGCTCAGGCTGCTGCTCCTTCCCAACTCCGCACCAATGTGGAAACGACCACGACTGGCTCCGTTCTCACAGGTTCTGTGTTTTGCTGCTAACAGATGGCTCCAGCTCTGGCAGCTCGGGAGCATTTGTGATGTTTGCGGCTTATCAGGGAGGAACCTGCCCTCTCCACCACTTCAAGTGCTGTGCAAATAATAATTAGCAAGGAGGAAACCAGCTCTGCTGCTTCCCTCCTGCCTCTCGTCCCTGGAAGTTGGAGCCTTCGACTGCAATGGGAACCCTGTTGCTCTCTGGCCTCTGCAAGAATAGTAAACGTATAATAATCTGCAAGCCTTTACTTGGCTGTGTGATGTTAATTTTAAGCACCATAACCTGAGAACTTACCCTTATCCCTTAGTTGGTGATGTTGGTCTTTGAAACTCATTGGGTCTTTGGCTGAGAAACTAATTATATTGAGACAGCATAACTGAAAATACGATGAAACGCCCAGAATTGCATCGTGGTTGTGTTCAGAACAGGCTGAAGGAGCTCGGGCTCCTTCTCTGGCTGTCTCCTTTGGCCGTGCGCGGTGCCGACCTGTGCGCTGTGCTCCCTTTTATCATCCGAGCAGCTCCATTCCGGCTCAGCTGGCCTCGTAATCAAAACCAGCACCAAGGAAGCAGAATGTCTGGCTTGTCAGGGAGTCGATTTGGTGGTTTCATTGAACTCGTTCAGCTGTTCATTCAGTGCTGTTGGAGAGAGCTGGAAGGATGAAGGGGTGGGAGCAGCGGTGCTCTAGTTTCAGGGTGCAGAGACACACAGGGTAGGGAGTTTGCTGAAGCCCACGGGTGTTTCTGCAATTGCCAGAGCGTGGACAGGCCACCTGGAAGGAATTCCGGGCTCCAAGAGCCATCATGGAGAGACCATCCCGGCCACGTCCACATGAGTTTGATAGAAGAGAGGGCCCGAGCTGCCCCGTTTTGCACTTTGATAAATAAACCTGAGTGCTGAGACTGCCTCAGCACAGCACGAGGCAGCCCCGTGTGCTTCCCTAGCCAAGGCTGGCTGCTGGAATAGCTGCTCTGTACTTTGAATCAGCTACCAGGAATTTTGTTGTAAAAGCTCGGGTGTGTTACTCATTAAACTTGCCTAACTCCTGAACCCATCTTGACCAGAGGTTTTGCTTTCGGATTATAGATTCCCCTGGACAGGGAATGTTTTACCCTGCAGCTGCGTGGCACGTGGTCCTGAGGAGTCAGGGTCCAGAGGAGCAGCAGGGACTCGCGTAGCTACGGTTTAAGTAAGGCAGAGATGTGTTATAAGGAATAAATCTAATTAGCAGCTATTTCGCTTTCCCGTTTATTGTGCTTTCTTAAACATAACTAATGACTGTGTATGGGCCTTTGCAAAACACCATGATTTTTTTAAAAACCAAGCTGCTCCATGCAGGGTTTCTGCAAGTGACTTCATGGACAAAACAGATTGATGCTGATGCGAAGCAATGTCTGGTTTCTACTGGCCCAGCCCTGCGAATTCACACTGAATCTTTCCAGCAAAACTTCCTCCTCTGCGGCTCCCACGTGCATCGTTGGCCAGAACCAGGAGCTGGTGGTTCAGCTAAGCCAGGATTCAGCCCAACTCCAAATTAAAACTGTATCCCCTAGCAGAGAGCAAGGGCAAAGGCTTAAATGTTAAAGTAGCCTCTAGTATTTATTAATTTACAAGTTGAGGCCTGTGTTTATGCAGGGCATGTGTACAAAATTAAGCATACAGACAGGTGCTTGGGCATTAAGGCTAAAAAGAACAACATTTCAGAATATGATCAAAGAGAATATTGTTGATAAGTGCATATCATCTTTAGAAATGCACATATTCTTGAATATTCCAGGCTTCATAACATCATTTTAGTATTTAAAATCTCTTACCTGGTTTGTTTTAGTTATCTCTTTCTCAATCGTGTTTCAAAATCCTGTTTTACAGCCAACATGTGTTGCCTTCCTGAGCTCCTCTGTATGACTTCTATTTTTGTGGGTTTATTTTCAGCAGAGACAAATCTGATATTGTGACCTACATTTCTTCAATTGAGATGGCTAGGGATAATATTTCTACCTCTGGTTCCTTCTGTGCTTTCGCTTAAAGGTTATCAGTTTATTTTATTTTGACTAATAACTTTTTTCAGGTAAGTGAAACAAGAAGGAAAAGAAATGATATATAGTAAAAACAACTGACAGCCTGTGTTCTTCAGGACTGCAGAGAGAAACGCTCTGCTCCATGGTGTTATGAATCGCCTTCAGTCCTGATCCTGCTGGGAACTGCAGTTTGCATGGGCCGATGTGCCCAAGCTTGCCACTGTTTTCTAAGTGCAAACAGTGGTGCTGTTTGCAGTCCAGGCCGTGCTTTGGACTCTCAGATATTGCCTTTCATTAAAATTTTGAGTTATGACCCTCGGAGCAACATGCTGAGAGCTTCTGTTTCCCAAAACACCCGTAGGAGTTGTAAGCACATTGGGATGTGTCTTCCCAGAGCTCTAGCAAGCGATGTCTGGCATTAGAGATACCCAGGTGTGTTCGTCCTCCCTTGAAGCAAGTGTGTGGGTCACCCTCAGCTCCATCAGCACAAATTGGTCATGCACAAATACAGACAAAGCCGCCGCGTCTCTGCCTTTGCATTAATGTCTCTGCTGCAACCAAGGGGGTTGGAAAGTGAAGTCTGGAGCTTATTTATGAGAGCGATGTCGGGGGGGAAAAATAGGTCAGCAAGTATGAAAGATGCTGACAAGCGTGTAATGTCTAGAGGTTGTTGAAAAGGAAAGAAGAAAGCTTAAGAAATGCTTTCCAAGTAAGCAGGCTGTTGTGCCACGGGTTTCCTAAGGAGCAGGTGAGGGCAGAGATGAAGCAACTTGCTTGAGGACACGCAAGAAGGTTGGGGCAGAACAGGAGAGCAGGTCAGGACTTCAAGTTTCCTAATGGCATCTTCCTTAAAAGGTGGGTGATGAAGTGGGAAACTCTGTTTGGGTGATCTTGTTGCATAGGAAACTAATCTTTATGGTTGTAACCCATTTGGGACTGTATATCAGTGACTACTGTACAACTGCAATGTGATTGTTTGGAGACGTTTCCTTTTTGTGCTTGCGGGGGTTTTTCAAACTTCAGCTCTTTCACTTTGGGGTATTAGAGGGTGAAAAACTTGAATCATAAAAGCAGAAATACTAGAAAATTAGGTGCCAAAGCAAGAGCTTCTATTTAGATATTATCTGTGTGTATGTACTCTGTAGCTGAGGTTAGACTGACCTCCCCTTTCACGAGGCAGATGAGGACATGTATTACAGCAGGAAAGGTGTGGGCAAGCTGCAGCGATTCCCCAGCCGGCAGCACGGGTGCCTTGCTGCTGTGGAGAAGCCAAGTTCTGCAGGGAGGGATGTGCTGCTTTAGGCAAATCGCCGGCATCGTCCAAATAGCCCTAACGGCACGTGTGAGCCTTCGGAACTACCCGCTCCTGAAATAACCTCCAAGTGCTCATGCCAGGCTTTGGGAGCTGCTGCTGTGGCTATTTATTCCCTTTTCCATGCCTGGGGTTTCCATTTCTGCACGTCTTCTCCCGTATCGAAATGCTTGAGCAGTCAGGCTGAGCAGCTGCTGGGAGCCTCACTGTAAGTGATGGAAGAGGACGGGCCAGAAGCTGCTTCTTTGCTCCTAGAAATTATGGACAGTTTGATATTGTCCCCAAGAGTGTTTAAATGTCCCCAAGGGGGTTTAAGCGTCACACGTGCGGTGGAAGGACAGGCTGCGGGGGGATGCAGTGAACTGCTCATTCAGTCTCCCTGCCAGGGCTAATATGACTTGCATCTAAGCTCCTTGTGGGTAAGAGAAGATGATGATGATCAAAGGCATAAACTTTATACAGTGCCAAAGCATCCCTCCTTTCCCTTTCCTCCAAACTGGTACCGTGAAGGGAAAAAATGCTCCTCAACTGGCTCCTTGGGATAGGGTTTTTCCTGTCGAAATGGCCTCTGGAGTAGGACTCTCTTCCCTCCTGCACAAGGTTTTTTATGCACTGGGTATTTGCTGCTTTTGACGCTACCTCATACTTTGCTCTTGTTTCCCATGTAGGAGCTGTGACCCTTCTACCCGCTTGTGAGTGCGACTGGTATGGGTAATGGTGTGAGAGCAGCTCCCGCGGATTTCACACAGCAGGATGTGGAGCCAGTTACATCAGCTCTGCTGCCACCAGAGGTAAGAACAGCAGGAGGCCCAAGGAGCCGCCGCATCCGTGCAGACCAGGAGCCGAACAGCAGCTCGGGATTGTTTGGGAAGGGGCCGGGAACGGCGCTCAGCTGTTGCGCAGGCCGGGCCACACTTGTTATTCAAGGTTATGTCTTGTTATGTCTTTAGTGGCAGGGCTGGGAACAGAGGCATCGGCTCTGGTTTCTCTGCTTGCGCTGCTGCTACAAGATTCCTTGCAGAAACCTGGGAAGGGAAAGCGCCGCTGAACCTTGCTCTGACTTAGCTCAGAGTCCCTGCTCAAATGAAGCTGCTCAAAGCTCAAACATGAGCTGAAATTCAGACGGGGCTGCCCTGTGCACAGCTGTCCTTACACCGAGCACCAAAGACTGGAAGGGAAAACCCATCGAATAATGTTTTTTATTAAAAAAAATAACTTCAGCTGTGGATCAGCATGAGAAAATGAAAATGTTAACTCACTTCTCCTTGAAGGCGCAAAGCATATCAATGGTTGACATTCTTAAGCCTTGTCTTAACTTGTCTTTCAGTTCATAACCTTCACAGTGTTAGATTTCAGATTTTCACTTGCTTCCTGCCCATGTGTTGCAAGAAGATAGCTGGTTTATAAATACAAGCTGTGGCAGGAACGTCAATAACAAGAGCACTTCCATTCCATTTATCATAGTGGGAACCTTTTTCGCTTAGGCTTTAGGGGTAGTATACAAATAAGGCTCGTGTGTTAACTAGAAGGGCAAGAGAGAAATTTTCTGTGTGGCTAAAGCAAGAGGAGTTGCTGAGATAACTTTTAGAAATATTAATAGGGAAGAAACTGTGCGTGGAAGAGGAGGTGACTTTGGAAACTGCACATGTCTTGGCAGACAAATCTAACCTTTGTTCTTTGTGATCTGCCCTGCATGTGTTGTGCTCAGAGTTTGCCATTTTGGAGGGAGAGCTCGTGTTTTCAAAATGCTGGCACTGGTTTTTAGCTGTCTGAAGTCTCTCACAAAGGGATTTTGTCAGAGAAGCCAAGCATCTGAAGCAGCCAGTTGCTCTTTTGTGTCTGTTGCAGGGAAGTTAAGGCAAGATCCATAACACATATTGCAGTTCCCTTGGGCAGCTCGTAGCAGGCTGCTCAGAGGCCTTTTTGGGTGCAGTCCAATTCTCACGTCTGTGCATGTTTCTTACCTGTGTGTGTGTGTGTATGTGTGTATGCTCTGAGCACAGCTTGCTTGTCTCACTGGCAAGGGTCTGGGTTAATGTTGATATCTCATTTTAATGAGGGCGGTAACGTTGTTACTTTGTAATTTGTTTTTTCAACATCCATATACTAATAATCCCTCAAGGTGTTTTCAGAATCCCCTTACAAATGCCTTTTTTTGCACTTCTCTCTCTCTCCAGTGCTGAAAATTCCCTTTCAGAAATGGTCGGTGGGATAAATGCTACAACAAAGGTAAAATATCCCAAGCTTTGGATAGGGCTGTGTCACAGAGTGATGCTCTGTTGCAGGGAACACAGGAGAAGAAGAAAGTGCTCAACTCTCTGATATCTGGTGCACTGGCCGGTGCCGTGGCTAAAACAGCAGTAGCTCCTCTGGATCGGACAAAAATCATGTTTCAAGGTAAGTCCTGCTGGCCTGTGCAAAGCAGCCTGGCTCTGTGCTTAGCAGCATCCAAAGCAGCTGCTCTGCTCTCCCCAGCCAGCGTAGTGCGTGTGCTCTGCCC
The DNA here is from genome assembly GCA_032353885.1 of Nothura maculosa. Lineage (NCBI taxonomy): Eukaryota > Metazoa > Chordata > Aves > Tinamiformes > Tinamidae > Nothura > Nothura maculosa. The sequence continues at coordinate 330,969 of JAUBOD010000145.1, forward strand.
CGCTGCAGCCTGCGGAGACCTGGCACGCCGCACACGGATGAGGCTCAAGCCCTTTTGTTGGACTCCTGCTGGGACTATTGTGGGTGTCAGTCAGCAGTGGGTTTGGCCAGGGCTTCTGGATTCAAGTCCCGTGGTAGTCAGCAAGAGCTTTGCTGCTTCCCTGTAGTGCAGGGCTGCAGATGTGCCTGCTTGGGGACACACGATAGCGGCTCAGCCCCTGGCACAGGGAGTGCTTGGGGGCTGCACAGGAAAAAGATGCTGCAAAGGCTGCGTTTCAGGAGCTGGATGGTGACTATTTGGATCTCTGTGTCCGCTCGGTTTGGAGCAGAGAGCCGCTGTGTGGTTGCCTTTGCCTTTAGTAGGAGGAGTGTGAGGACATGTGAAGCTGGAAAGAGCAAATCGAGATGTTTCTAGCTACAGATCCTGGGATGTGCTTGTTCAAATGTACGTGGTCTTTTCTAGTAAGAGTTGTGCTGTGTTCTAAACCAAATTCTATTCTAATTCTTTATTCTTAATTCTAATTCTAAACCAAAATTACTTTGGTTTAGATTTGAAGTTAATTATGAAAACTGCAAGAAACAATGAAGGCTGCATACCTAGCTTTGTATTACAACCCTTTCTGGAACCCGTAATCTAAAAGTGAATAACTGGAAGTGAAATTCAGCTGATTTGAATTGAAAATGCTCAAATTTGGGATTCAGCCCCAACATGGGCTCTCATTTCAATGCAGGAACAGTCAGTTGCATCACTTGTTCCAAAAGGAAGAGATCAGGCTGTTAATACAGTAGACATTTGGCCAGGCCACAAATTTAATTGTGGTTGGCCTCCCAGCTTAAATGAATTGGGTAGGTTTAACCTAATCCCTGGATGAGATTTAATTTTAAATTGACTTTCATGTGACATGATTTTCATGGTTTGCGTAACGGGCGTCGCGGGGGCGGCCGTGGGGATTGCAGCCTGGGGCCAGATGCTTGGGCAGGGATGAGGACGGGCTCTGCTTCCCTCCGGAGCAAACAGCGCAGGTCACGTAAGGTTGGAAGTGTCAGGATTGGAGGTGGAAGCTGCAGGATTGGGTGAATCAACTGTCTGGGTAAAGCGCCGTTAATCGTACAGGGCTACGTTTCATTAAAAAATTCCGTTTGCTTTGGCATGTTAAACTCATTGCAAAGGATGTGATTAAAAATTGCTTATTCTGACCAGCAGTTTGGCATCTAATGGGGCTCCTACACCTGCTCTTGGAAAGGTTTTTACTCTAGGGGGGCTTCCTGGCTGTGAAGAGGGACAGTTTCCTTGGGTCGTATGAGCAAGGAAAGTTGTTCGGTGAACTAGAGCTGGAGAAGTTTCTTGGTGGAGAAAAGAGCTCTCCTCCTTGCAGAACTCACTGCACTTGGTTAGTGAAGTGCTGTTAGGAGAAGAGAGGGGAGGAGAAAAAAGGAGTGTTGAATTGTATAAAGGAGCAGCGCGGGGAAAAATGTATTTGCAGGCAATTGTTTGATACGCTTGGGAGGTTACAATTCTCCAAGGAATTTGAAGGAAAGTGCAATGAACACTTAATGGGAACCATGCTTCATTAGTGTTGCTGTTCGGGCTTTCGCCTGGGTTTCCTTCCTGCGATCGGAGTGTTACAAAACACAGTTGGTGCGTGCCAAAGAAATCCTGCTTCCAAGTACTACATAGCCAAAGGGGTGCTGTCAATTTAGATGCAAGGAGAGACACCGACCTTGGAAACTCCTACCAAAATCATTGTTGTAAAGAAGCTCTATTTTTTTTTCTTGCATTAATAAAGAATTAATAATTATAATATTTTGCTCCTTTAGCTTATAATTTTACTCCTTGGATAAAAATGACTGTGTGTTTTCCTTGATACATCAAAATATTATTGCAAGACCTAATGCTCACTTTTTCTTTTTAGTGTCTTCAAAAAGATTTTCTGCCAAGGTGAGGTGATGTGTCTGTCTCCTGGGGACCTGCTGGGTTTGATTCATCATAGTAATAGGACTAAAAGCAACCTCTGCTTGCCCTGAACTTTCTTGCTTGGGTTTTATCAGCCACTCTCAGGGTGAAAGAGCACAGAGGGGAGGACTAGAAGCTGCACTGCTTATAGTGCTCCTTAGGACAGTGCTTATTCTTCCTCATATATTTGTCCAGCACCTAACACAGAGGAGCCTCCGTCCTCATTTGTGCCCCTTTGCCACAGTATTTACTATCCATGTCATTGCTCAAGATCTTCCCTAGAGGTTGCTCTCTGTCCCCAGCCCCTATTGGAGCTGTCACAGTGTTTGGGAAATGTGAATTTGGGAGCTGATCATAAAGTGCCTTGCTGAATGTCTTGTTGCATGTGTCCTGTGCTGTGCTAATGTGTGTGATCCACGTGTTCCTGCCTCATACTAAGAAAATTAATTTGGCTTGAGAAGTGAGAGAAGGAGAAGATGCTTGAATGTAAAACTGGCTGCCTGGCTGCTTCTTGTTTGCTGTAACATGTCTGATTCAGTCTCCCCAAAGAAGTGCTTTCAGTTGCCTTATTCTGGCATCAGAGGCGTGAGCGCCTGATCCCTGCTTGCAGTGGGCAGGGTGGGAAGGAGGGTTAGGAGAGGTTAAGCTCGTGGGTCACCTTTCCCCCGCTCTTGCTGTTCCTGCCTCTTATCGTGCTGTGCGTGTGTGACCGTTGCTCGTCCCCGCAGGAGGCCTACAGGCTCATTTATCGCACCTACCTCAACGAGGGCTTCTGGAGCCTCTGGCGGGGCAACTCGGCCACCATGGTCCGCGTCATCCCCTACGCTGCCATCCAGTTCTGCGCCCACGAAGAGTACAAGCAGCTCCTGGGCAGCTACTACGGCTTCCAGGGAAAGTAAGAGGCCGCGTGGCTTTGGTCCTTGGGATAGCAAGGAGGATGGAACAGTTTGGGGGACTCCGGGCTGCAGGAAGGAGCCCTTTCCTTTGCGTCGTGCTGGCTTTGTGCCGAGCGGGAGGCTCTGTGTTGGCACAGAGCTCTGCAGACCCCTCTTGGGCTGATTTTGCAGAAGAGGGGGTGTGAGGGCTAAGCAACGGGCTGAGCTTGCAGTTTTGGATGGGGGAATCTTTGAGAGGAGCCTATCTTCTGGAGGCGTGAGCAAGAAGTGGCCTAGACAGTGAGTTAGCACAGCCCCATGCTGAGAGTGGGCAGGCAAAACCAAGAGCTTTTCTCTGCAGGGGAAGCAGTGAGATCCAGCCTTGCACTGGTATCTGAGCCTCTCTCCTCTGAGGCCAAGAGCCTCTTGCTCTTGAGCACGTGGTGTGCGAGGCATCCCGGGCAGGCTGGCTGCCCTCCATAGGGATTCGCTCCAAGCCTCTGACCTGGCAAAGCACAACTCACCCCAACCCAACCCCAACCCACCCAGCAGTGCCCAGGCAGGGAGGGGATTCGGTAGCGGATAGAGTAGAGCCGTGCTCAGAAGCCAAGTCGTATTTCCATCTCCAGGTGATCTGTTTGGTCTCTTCTCTCACCTTACTTTAGAGCGCTGACACCCTTTCCTCGATTCATTGCTGGCTCTCTGGCAGGCACAACAGCTGCCATGTTAACCTACCCCTTGGATATGGTCCGAGCTCGAATGGCTGTCACGCCGAAGGAGATGTAAGTGCCCAACGAAAGCAAGTACAAGCACCACCAACAAATGCAGAGCTTTCTTTTAAGGTCAGATGCCTTTATTGCCATTTTCTGGGTCACTTCTTGCTCGGAGCCTTTGTGGTATTAAACCTCTTACAGCTTGGGTCTGAGCACTGATTAAATGACCAGAGCCCTGGTTAGTCTGGGGTCTGGCAGGAGATCGATACTGAAAGACCCCACTAGTCAAACTTCTCTGTTCACTGGCCCAAACAGACAGGGTAGCATGTGGTGATAGGGCGGTAGGAGAGCCCATGACTGGCTTCTCCACTTGCAGATAGGCTTCTTAAATCCCTTCTGAGCTGTTTGATGTGCTTAGAGACAAATTAATTAATTGCTGATCCTCCAGAGTCCTGTTGAAGTAGCTACCAGCACACCAGCACACCCAGGCACTAACCAGCACAGATTTTGTTTCCCTGTGTCCATGCGCCAGGTACAGCAATATCGTTCACGTCTTCATCCGAATATCCCGTGAGGAAGGATTGAAGACATTGTACAGAGGATTCACACCAACGATTCTTGGAGTGATCCCATATGCTGGGCTTAGTTTCTTCACCTACGAGACGCTGAAGAAGCTACATGCAGGTAAAGACCACTTTGTTTTCTTTGCTTTCAAACGACGTGGTGTGGGCTTTCGGCCAATTCGCAGAGTTTGCACTCTGTGATACAAGACCTTGTCCCAGCTTTGAAGCCAGCTGCCAAGCTCGGTGCTTGCAGAGGATGCCTCCTCTCTGCAGGCCCTCGCTCTGGACAAGGTAAGCAGCACCTCTGCCTTGCAGAGGGACGCCCTGACGTGCAAGGACCTGCTTGTGTGCTTGGGAACGGAATCTCAGGAGTTGTGGCACTCGGTTCTGTCGCTGGCTCTCAGCCCACTTGACCTTAATCGTGTTTATTAGGAGCAGCTTTCTCCACTCTGCCACTTTCTCTTTCCCAGATCACAGTGGGAAATCTCAGCCATCCCCTCCGGAGCGGCTTTTGTTCGGTGCCTGCGCAGGCTTGATTGGCCAGTCGGCTTCCTACCCCCTGGACGTGGTTCGCCGGCGAATGCAGACGGCGGGGGTTATGGGACACACGTACAGCTCCATCCTTCTCACCATGCAGGAGATTATACGAGAAGAAGGACTAATCCGGGGCTTGTACAAAGGCCTCAGCATGAACTGGGTCAAAGGGCCGATCGCGGTGGGAATAAGCTTCACAACCTTTGACCTGATGCAGATCCTTCTCCGTAAATTACAGCACAGCACTAACATCCAAAGGTAGTAGCTTAATCCCCGCAGCCCTTGCTGGGGAGAAGTACAACATACACGTACAAAGAGCAGTGCTAGCATTCCCAAACTTTGTACATGCTCTCCTGCAGCTGAGAACTTACCTTTCTTTTCTTTCCTTTTGTTCTTTTTTTCTCTTTTTTTTCTTTCATTTTTAATGAGCCTCTGAGTTGTTTGGAAACCTCAACCTGAAACTAACCTTTTCCTAACTGAAATTCTCCTTGCAGTTCTGCAAAGCTGTGTCCTCTAGAGTAGCTGCCTCATCCTTCTGCTTTGTTCTGTGGTACCAGAGTGGAGCCTCTCAAACAAACACGTGCTGCTTCTGGCTCCTCACCTGGTCTCTCTGGGCAGACGATGAGGTGGAGGATGAAGGAGGAGACTTGGTGCTGTTCAAATGGGCCCCTGACTCTGCAAAGTGACTGCTGCTCTGGGTAGGCAGTTCTTAACACTGCACATGTGTTGGCTGGAGGCAGTTTGCCAAGTGCAATATTCCATTTAATCTGCCTGGGGAATTCCACATTCCTCTGACCAGTAAGCATTGGTCTCCTTGAAACAGGACACAGCAGGATTTAACAGGTCCAGGTCACTCCGAAAGCTGACTGTGAGCTCTGGTTGGAAATGCTGCCCTCTCTCAAATGTTATTTTCATTCCTGAGTTGCTTGCAGTGTCCCTCTGAGATTACCAAAGACTGCGGCCAGCAGGGGAGGAAAATTCGGAGCGGTTTTGTAAATCCAATTGTGGTGTCTGTTGTCAGTGTGGCTCACGAGGGGCCTGGCCTCACAAACTGGATTGACTCAAAACCTGGTAGCGCTTTCGGGGCCTCCGAACCCTTCACTGATGCCATGGCCTTAAAGGCAGCATTTTCTGAGGGACGTGGCAGCTTGTCGTGATCGTGCCCTAGACTGAGAGTGTTACGTCCTTCCATTTGAAGTAATTATTTCCTTCAGTATTATTGTAGCTGCTTTATCCGCAACACGAGAATGAACAACTCCAAGATGCACTTGTGCTGCAGACGTTCCTGTGTCCTGGAAGGCTGCTCGTGTCTGGTGAATGCAGTGTAGTAGTTGACTTCCAAACAACGCTGTTGTCTCTTGGTGCCTGCTGTGTAGGTTGTATCACCTCTATACATTGGCTCACACTTAAAGCCACTTGCTTTTATTCTTTGAGTTCTTCTGGACCAACAGTGTCCTCAGGAGAATAAGCTCCACAGCCAGTATTGACTCCTCTGAAATTACAGAGAGTGCCAATCATCCTCCATTGCAATCTGCAAACGAATGACAACCTTTCAGTGTCTCCCTTTAAGTCAATACTTTTTAGGGAAATGGAGATTTGAGGAGTTTCCATTCCTATATTAAATTTGGAGATACAGGAGGGAGATGACAGGAAAAGAAAAAGGAGGTAGGATCTGGAAGTTGTCCTTCTCTCATGTATATTCTTTGGCCACTTTAATTTGAGCCTTGTATCATGACTTTGGTAATGGGAATGAAGGTAATTGCACAATTGGTAGAAATAGCTTTCCCCTTTCTTTTGTCTTTGCACTTGTTCTTTGGAGCATAACTTGCTTCTAATGCCAAATATTTCCCTAGGAATTAAGCACCTAACCTTCCCCTTTGTGGACATGGTGGAGAGCCAGCTTCCTGAAGTATTAGTGTGTGCAATGTCCCCAGAACACATGGGATCAATCATACTTTAATGGTTGTGGATGGGCAGGGTAATTAACCTCAGTAATTTCTGCCTCTAAGCCCACAAACGATTCTTTCCGTTGTGAAACTTGACTGCAATCACTGATATACCTTGTAGTTCAAGACAGGTAGGTGTTCTCTTCTAAGTCTGCGTAGATGATAGGCACCAAATCTGTCAACCTTTGCTCCCCTTGCTACTGGAAGATTATCAGCTCATCTTTTCACATGGGTGAATTTTCATGTCCTTTGCAAGAGCTTCGTTTTGTTTTTCTCCAGTGGAGAAGCCAGTTACTTCTGCTCTTGTTGATCATGTCTGGCCCAGCAAGGAGATATTGGGACAGCCGCATCTTGCCATAAAAACAAGGTACAGAGCCACAGCAGGGGGACTGCACATGGATGGGTGTCCAGCCACGTGCCACCCGTGCCAAGGTCCCCCTCAGCTCGGGGCTGCTGGTGCTCCCAGTAGCTGGGACTTTGTGGCACCAGGATGTGGCCCCTCCGTCGGGAAGGGCTCCCTTGCTCTGCAGCAGGTAGGTCAGCTCAGGCAGATGTGGCAGACCCTGATTTATGTTGAGCATCCACAGACCCCTGTGGTAATAGAGGACGTTCCTCCCGGGTCCCCGAGCGAGGATTTACACTGGATGCCTCCCGTTTGGGAAGGCAGATCTGCATGGAGCTTCTTCATCCATGCCAGGATTGCAGCTCATGCACTAAACAGCAGGGAGGCTCTGGGAGAGGAAACTTGGAGCTCGGGAGACGTGGGAGCACCGGCTCCAGAGGCGCTTCCTTGCTTAGCGGCTGCACCCGGTTTGTGCTTTGGTGGAGCTTTATCCAAACCCATTTCTCCAGGCTTTGCAAGGCCGAGTGCGTGTTCAGAGACGCATCA
>JAUBOD010000145.1:398634-413221 GCA_032353885.1 Nothura maculosa
GGCCCGGCCCGGCCCCCACCGGGGGGGTCCGGCCCGCTCGCCCCCCGCCCCGCCGCCGCCTTCCCCCCAGTCTCCGCGCCCCGTTTTTCAGCCGCCGGTGCCGGCGGACGCTCCGGTGCGGCGGCGATGACCCCCGGCGCGCTCTGAGCCCCGGCCCAGGTACGTGAACCGGCACCGGCTCCGGCTCCGCCCCCGCCGCGGTACCGGCGCCGGTCACGGGAGCGCACGGGGAGGGGGCGGGCCGGGCCCGGCGCTGGGGACACTCGGGGACATCGGCGGGGCGGCTGCGGCGGGCGGAGCGCGGCTGGTACCGCGGGGCTGGGACACAGGCACGGGGCATCGGGCTGAGCACCGGAGCACGGAGCCGCCGGGCCCCGGGGACAGCAGGACAGCGCCCGGGGGGCACGGGTGGCCCCGGTATTGTTAGGGCTGGAGGCACCGGCGGGACCGGAGCCGTGTCCCTGCTGCAGCTTCCCGGCTCCGTCCCCGCCGCCCACTCCGGTGCCGTCGGGGCTCTGGACAGGGAGGGAGCCGCCAAGTTCTGCAGCGGGGGCACCGCAGGGACGCAGCCCTCGGGCGGGAGGTGTCAATCCTGATCCCCCCATCGCGATGCCGGGGTTGGAGCCTCCTCCCGCTGCTCCTGAGCTGTCCCGGTGCTTCCCGGGCCTCGGCAAAGTTCGGGGGAGCCTTTCCCGGTGGAAGCCCCGCCGGAGGGTCCGGAGCTGCGCGCGGCTCCGTGCCAGGCCTGGGCCGAGCCCTTGGCGCGTGTGCAAGGGACCACAATTGTGGCCACGCTGCCACCGCGCCAGGCTCCTGCACAGCACCCGGCAGACACAGAAAGCAGGGGGAAAGGCAGAAAAAAAAAGACCAAAAAGAATGAAAGAAAGGAAAAGCCGATTCTAAAATAAAGGCTACAGACTGTCTGCTAATAAAAATCGCACCCGGGCTGGGCCCATCTTGGCGGGGATGGCGGTTCCGCGAGGTGCTAATTTATGCCGTGGGGCCGGGGGGGCGCGGGGAGCGTCACGCTGGCGCGCGGTGACGGCAGCGCCGCTCTGCACAATTCCTTTGTTGTGGGCAGAGAGGAGGCGCCGCGGAGCCAGAGCTGCCGCCGGGCGCCCGGCTCCCGCCGCAGCCCCCGGGGGTCCCGGGGGGCCGCTGCGACCCCCAGCGCCGCGGCAGCCGCTGGGGAGGTGGGTGCCGGTGGGCGCGGATGCGGGTGGTGCTCGCGGCGCGCGGGGCTCGCCGAGTGCGGCAGGACGCGGCACCGGGCACCGTGACAAGGGTTTGTGCAGGGGGGGGCGGCTCTGGAGCTGCTGCTTGAGCAGGATCGGGCCCCGCGCTGCGCGTGTCCTCGCGGGAGATGGATCCGCGGTGGCCACGCTCCGATATGTCCCGAGATGGGGAGCGGAGTGACCCATGGGGACAGCAGAGGTCACAGGCTGCTGCATGGGCCCTGCGCCCCATGGAGACACCTGGGACAAGGGGTGCCCGTCCTGCCCCATATCGGCTGCTGGGGGGGGCTGCTGCCACCCCTGGCTGCCTCCCCATGCCCCTCGGTGCCCCCTCGCACCGCGGCTCCCTGCGCCGGCCAGCGCATCCCCAGTGCAGTGACGGGCTGAAGGAAAGGCACTGGGAGAGCCGGGGTCGCCCGGCCTGGCAGGAGTGGCGGGAGGTTTCGGCAGAGGCTAATCACCAGCCCCTGCTTTGCATATTCATGAGCCCGATGAATTATTCATGATGTGACAGCTAGTGACAGATGTGAAAATGTTCATCCTGGCTAGAGGGGTGTGTGTGTGGGAAGGGGGGGATGCACCAGGTTATTTTAAGTCTCTCTCGCCTGTCTTTGCTCCGGCTTCACTGGGCACCTGGCTCAAGTGCTCCGAGCATGGAGCAATCGCGGTATCTGCGGCCAATGGCCACCATGGAGCCCCTCACCCGGAGTCGGGGCTGCCGAGCTCCATGTGGGTCAGTGGATCAGGAGGCAGCAGCCTCCGTGTGAGGATGCTGCGCGGCACCGATGGCCCCTGGGGCGAGGGATCCCCTTCTGGGGACAAAACGCCCCCGGTGAAGGGGACAGCACCCCTGGGAGTGGGTGCTGCTGCGGTGCCCCCCCGCGGGACCCCCAGACCCGCAGAAATGCTGATGTCAGGGGATGCGAGCGGAGGGGGAGGATGGTGAAGAGGAAAGTCTCGGACAGGAGGATGCAGAAGGGGAAGGTCTTGGTGCTGCAGGACCTGGGGCTGTGGTGGGACCTGTCCCCATGTTGGGGCAGGAGCCCTCCGTGCTGCTCTGTCCGTCTGTCCATCTGTCCGTTCCCGCACGGGAAACGCTCCTCCTTTGCGCTCAGGAGCAAAAGAGCCACCTGGAAGCTGGAAGGGGGGAAGTGCCGAGAGATGCAAAAAGGGAAAACGTGGGTGAAAAGGGAAAAAAGAAAAAGAGAGAGAGAGAGAAAGAGAAGGGGAACGTGGGTGATGGAGCCTGCCCCAGGGGACACAGGAATGTGGTGCTGAGTCCCACTCTCCTGCGGCAGCCGCATGTCCCGTGTGCCCGTTCTGCACCCAAGGGTGCGGGTGACTTTGTTGCTCGCTCGCTGAGTGGGAAGGGCTCAGAGCAGCTTCCCAGCTCGGCTCAGTCTGAGCCAGGATGCTCAGGGCTCTGCTGGTGCTGGATGGGGGGCTCGGAGCTGGACGGGGCAGCTCCAGCGCAGGGAGCACCAGGATGCGAGCAGAGGCACCCAGCTCTGGGCGGTCTAAGGCTGCAGGGCTGGTGCCTTGGCTGGGGATTTATGGGCGCTGGCCGAGCGAAGGGGGCTCCGGTGGGTGCCCACTCAGTGCCTGCTCTTGTTGCAGGTCAAGGATGGGCCATGGCATGGGGGGTGCCGGCTGCTGGCTCCTGCTGGGCCTCTCCCTGCTCCCGGCTGTGCTGGGTAAGTCCCACCACGGGATCAGCTGGGAAAAGCCCCTGGCTGCAGGGGATCCCTTAAACACTTAATCCCATTGGCGGCGTGGCCGTGAGCTCGAAGCCGTGCTGCCCCCGCGCCGGTTCCTGGGATTTGCTCAGCAGAGCCGGGAGCGCATTCCAGCGGGGGCCGGGATGAGCGGAGGAGCAGGAGGCTCCGATCGCGGCTCGCGGGGGGTTCTGCAGCCCGTCCCCTGGCATCGGGGCGCCTGTGCCCGCAGGCTCGCCGGAGGGCGGCCAGGTGATCCGCATCCGCAAGGTGCAGCAGCCGCCGGTGCGCGCGGCGCTGGGCGAGCCCGTGGCGCTGCCCTGCGTCTTCGCGCTGCAGCCGGCGCCGGCGCGCGGCCCCCAGGAGCCCCCGGAGCCGCCGCGCGTCAAGTGGAGCAAGGTGCGCTCGGCTGCGGGCCAGCGGCAGGACGCGCCCGTCCTCGTGGCCAAGGACAACGCGGTGAAGGTGGCGAGGGCCTACGAGGGGCGCGTGGCGCTGCCCGGCTACGCGCGCGACCGCCGCAACGCCACGCTGCTGCTGCGCGCTGCACGCGCCAGCGACGCCGGCCTCTACCGCTGCGAGGTGGTGGCCGGCATCGACGACGAGCAGGACCTGCTGCCCCTGGAGGTGACGGGTGAGTGGGGACGCGGGGCTGCGGTGCACTTGGGGTGCCCTGTGCAACCCCAGGGCGATCCGTGCGCATCCCTGTGCCCCCTGTGCAAGCCATGCACGTGTAACCCATGCCCTCCTTGCCAGCCATGCACTCCTGCAAGCTCCCTGTGCCGCTTGTGCAAGCCATGCACATGTGTAATCCACGCTGTCCTTGCGAGCCATGCACTCCTGCAGGCTCCGCATGTCCCTTGTGCAAGTCTCCCATGCAAATTTGCCGTGCAAGTCCCCATGCAACCCCCTCTGTGCACCCCATGCCTATCCTCATGCAAGCCGTGCACCCCACACAACTCACGCGCTCCTTGCAAGCTCCCCATGCCCCTCACACACCTCTCCCGTGCACACTCCCACGCCAGCCACGTCCCCCATCAAAGCCCCCCTTTGCACCCCATGTACACCGCACATGCACGCCGTGCACCTCGTGCAAGCAGAGCCCCTGCTCCCTGTGCAGGCGTCGTCTTCCACTACCGCCCGCTGGGCGCTCGCTACGCGCTCACCTTCGCTGCGGCGCAGCGAGCCTGCAGGGACAACTCGGCCGTGGTGGCCTCGCCGCGGCACCTGCAAGCCGCCTTCGAGGATGGCTACGACAACTGCGACGCCGGCTGGCTGGCTGACCAGAGCGTGCGGTGAGCGGCGGCGCTGGGGCGCCCGCGGGGCACGTGGCCGCCCGCTGAGCGCCCCGCGCCCCTTCTTGCAGGTACCCGATTACGCTGTCCCGGCCCGGCTGCTACGGGGACCGCGAGAGGCTCCCCGGCGTGCGCAGCTACGGGCGCCGCGAGCCCGGCGAGCGCTACGACGTCTACTGCTTCGCCAGCGAGCTGCAAGGCAAGCGCGCGGGGCGGCGCGCGGCGCGGCACCGCAACGGGCCGGTGCCCACGGGCTCCGCTCCGTCCCGCAGGCAGCGTGTTCCACGCCACGGCGCCGGGCCGCTTCACGTGGCCGGGTGCGCGGCGGCACTGCCGGAGCCGCGGCGCGGCGCTGGCCACCACGGGGCAGCTGCAGCTGGCGTGGCGCGCGGGGCTGGACCGCTGCGACCCTGGCTGGCTGGCGGACGGCAGCGTGCGCTACCCGATCCGCGCGCCGCGCGCCAAGTGCGGCGGCCAGGCGCCCGGCGTGCGCACCCTCTACCAGTTCCCCAACCGCACCGGCTTCCCCGCCGCCGCCGCCAGGTTCGACGCCTACTGCTACCGAGGTAGGGCCGGGCGCCGGGGTGGCACCGCGGAGCGCTGCGGGGCCAGCCCCTCGCTGCGTGGCAGCGTGGTCCCCCGGTGCCATCGTCCTGCTCTTGCTGCAGCCTCGGAGGAGGTGACACGTGCGGGACACGAGGATGTGGTGGCGGAGGAGCGTGAGGACCCGGGCACCTCGGGGGAGGCCCCCCCAGCTGCCACCGTGTCCCTCCCGGCCTGGTCCCATGAGGACGAGGCGCTCAACGCGGTGGAGCGGGACCCAGCCGGGAGCCCCCTGCCGCCGCAGCCACCCGACCCGTCCCCATCCCCGTCCCCATCCTTGTCCCCATCCCCGTCCCCGTCCCCATCCCTGTCCCCATCCCTATCCCCATCCCTGTCCCCGTCCCCATCCCCATCTCCATCTCCGTCCCTGTCCCCCTCCCCACTGAGCTCCAGTGGTGCCACCAAGGCCACTGCGGCCCCCAAGCGGAGCCCCTCGCCTGGCCTCAACGGGCGCCACTTCCAGCTGCGGCACCGGGAGCCCACGGGGGCCACAGAGGCACCAGGGACAGTCTCCCCGGTCCCCTCACCAGCCGCGGGGACCATGGGCAACACCCTGGAGGTGCCAGGTCCCTCTCACATGCAGAGCCCCCCTGGTAGCCAGCTGCTCACCAAGGAGCTGCAGGAGCAGCATGAGGAGCCGGGTGAGGCCCCAGTGAAACCCTGGCTGCAGTCCTAGCACGAGCCCAGCCTAACCCGACTATCCACGCTGTGTTTTGCAGAGCCCCCCACACCTGGAGCCCCGGACCCTACCACCACAGCGACCCCACCGCCGCAGCCGCCTGCCCCTGGAGATGCCCCACGCTGGAGCCCCCGGGTGGCCCCGAGGGGCCCTGGGGCACCTGCATCGTCTGCGCCCGCTCTGACATTGCTGTCCCCAACGCCGCCCCTGGTGCCATCCCCATTGTCATCCACGGTGCCACCCCCGGTGCCATCCCCATCGTCATCCACACCCGTCGCCCGCGGAGATGCCCCCTGGCCCCCTTCCACTGCGGACTTCTCCAGGGACACCTTCAGCAGGGCGGACGGGGCCTCGGTGCCGCCGGCGGCGCCGCTGCTGGCCGAGGTGCTGGGGACGCCGCTGTCCCCGCTGCCCCACGCCGCCGGCCCGCTGGAGCGGCAGAGGAAAGCGGTGCCCGTCCCGCCCAGCCCCTCTGCTGCCCCACGGGCTCCCGGCGGGCAGAGCCCCACGGGGGCTGAGCCGGGGCGCTCCCCACAGGGGGAGGCTTCAGCTCCCAGTGTCCCCCCTGTGCGGGATGGTCCTGTGCTGGCATCGCCCCACCGGGACTCGCAGCAGGACGAGGCAACTGGCAGCCCCCCAAGTGGCAGTTCTGCCACCCCCCTGGCCACTGAGCTCGGCATCCTCGAGCCTGTGGCCGTGCCACAATCTGCATCCCTAGTGCCCCCCACCAGCTCCGGTGCCACGGATGCTCCTGTGTCCGAGGATGTTCCCAGCACCCTGGGTGCTCCCATCTCTGAGGATGCTCCCGTCTCCGAGGATGCTCCCAGTACCATGGATATTCCCAGCACCACAGATGCTCCCATCTCTGAGACCGCTCCCAGTACCAAGGATGTCCCCAGCACCACGGATGCTCCTGACACTGAGGATGTTCATAGCACCAGTGCTGCTCCTGGTGCTGAGGGTGCTCCTGGCGCTGAGGATGCCCCCAGCACCGAGGATGTCCCTGGCACTGCGGATGTTCCCAGTACGAAGGATGCTCCCATTGAGGGGACAAAGCAGGACAAGCCCCCTGCGCTGCCCAGCTCTGTCGCTGTCCCTGTCACTGTGACGGACGGTGCCCCCCGGGCCGGGCAGCAGCGCACGGTGCCGAGCACGGAGCTGCTGTTGCTGCCCGTGGCCCCGCGGGGCTCCCCGCTCTCGGAGGGCGGCAGCGGCAGCGCCGAGGAGCCCGCGGAGCCCGAGCTCACAGCCTGGACGGGCGAGAGCAACACGAGCCTGGCCGGTGAGCACAGCCCTCCCAGCACGGGGACGGGGATGGGGACGGGAACAGGGATGGGGATGGGGACAGAGATGGGGAGGGAGACAGGGTTGGGGATGGGAACATGGACCAGGACGGGGATGGGGATGGGGATGAGGATGGAGACGGGGACCAGGACAGGGACAGGAACAGGGATGGAGACAGGGACATGCCCACTCACACCCTGCTGTCCAGCCCGTCACCCCTCGATCTGAGCTTCTGAGGCCTCAATGTTTTATCCTACTCTCCCCGGCTTCTCCCCACGCATCCCGGGTTTCTCCAAACGAGTCGGGCTATTAAAGCGAGCAGGGGACCCATTCTCCTAAATATTTAATGCCTGTGGTTGCTAATAATAACAGCAAGGCCTGGCAGCATTTAGCGCGTGGAGCCTGTGGTGCCTGTGAAAGAGGCAACAAATGCCGGGGGCTCCAGGGCTGGCGCCGGTTGTGTGTGGTGGTGGTGCCGGTTGTGCGCGGTGGTGGTGCTGGTGGTAGCGCCCGGTGCCGCTCCTGCCTTGCAGCCGGTGCCGAGCCATGTGAGACCAACCCGTGCCTACACGGTGGGACGTACCGGGCCGCTGGCACTGTCTGCAGCTGCAGCTGCGCCCCGGGCTTCACCGGCGAGAACTGCGAGATTGGTGAGGCCGGCGGCGCGGCGCCACGCGCTGCCCTTGCGCCCGGCCCAGCCGCAGCACCTCCCTGTGCCCGCAGACATCGACGACTGCCTGTCGAGCCCCTGCCGCAACGGCGGCACCTGCATCGACGAGGTCGACGCCTTCGTCTGCCTCTGCCTGCCCAGCTACGGCGGCAGCCGCTGCGAGAGAGGTGGGCGCACGGCGGGGACGCGAGGGGACGGGGGGCACCTCCCGGCCCGCGGCCACCGTCCCCGTCCATGCCCTGCAGACACGGAGGGCTGCGAGCACAACTGGCACAAGTTCCAGGGCCACTGTTACCGCTACTTCTCCCACCGGCGCTCGTGGGAGGACGCGGAGCGCGACTGCCGCCGCCGCGCCGGCCACCTGGCCAGCATCCACTCGCACGAAGAGCACGCCTTCATCAACGGTACGGGGAGCTGGGCAGCGTCCTGTTGGAGAGCGGCCTTTCCCTCGTGCCGGGGAGCTGCCGAGCTGGAAGGCGGCCTCGTTTCGCTCCTTTTGTGCATGCGCTGCTGCATGCCCCGACTTTGCAGCAGCCCCTGCGCTCCCCTGGCAAGGAGCGCAGCGGGTTTGGCCCCTTGCTCCGGTGTTCGTGCACGGTGCTGCATCTGCTCGAGCCCCCATCCTTGCTTCTTTGCAGGCTTCGGGCATGAAAACACCTGGATCGGCCTCAACGACAGGATTGTGGAGCAGGACTTCCAGTGGACGGACAACACGGCCCTGGTGAGGCTGCGGTGCCGGGGCAGGCGGGGAGCGCGCGGGGTGCCGGGCGCTCAGCCCGTCCCGCTGCCCCCAGCAATACGAGAACTGGCGGGAGAACCAGCCCGATAACTTCTTTGCGGGCGGCGAGGACTGCGTGGTGCTCGTGTCCCACGAGATCGGCAAGTGGAACGACGTGCCCTGCAACTACAACCTGCCCTACATCTGCAAGAAGGGCACAGGTACCGCCCGGCCAGCCCTCCTTGGGCATCACCCCCGTCCCCAGCATCCTGCCGGGTGCCATCCTGCAGCTCCCAAACCAGCCCTGGATACTGTCCCATAGTCCCTGCATCCTGAGCATGATCTCCATCCCCTACCTGCATCCCTTCCAGGTCCCACTATCCCGGCATCCCTCCCTGTGCTTCCTGGCTGCATCCTCGTCCTCAGGAAACCTCTCGCCTCTGCTGCCCTCCCAGCCCTCTGACAAGGGAAACTCGAACCGCTTCCCTTCATCTCCATTTTTTTCCCCCCACAGCTTAATTCTTCCCTCTCCATTTTAATTTGCTTAATTTGGCACCATTAAAACTATTAAGTCCTCATTCCTTATCTTGAAAGTTATATTAACCTCCAGCTGTTCGAGCCGAGCCGGCGGAGCTCGCCTCCCCCTCCCACCAGCCACATGGAATGATATATTTGTCCTGCCAAGGCCATTAATTAAATATGTAAATCCCGGGCGAACACCTCGGCACGAGGCGGTCGGAGGAGCCTCTCGACGGGTGGGATTTGCGGTCCGAGAGCTCGGGGGGCCGTGGCCGGGCTCAGCGGCTCCGGTGTCCGCAGTGCTGTGCGGGCCCCCGCCGGAGGTGGCCCACGCGTTCCCCGTGGGCAAGAGGAGGGAGAGCTACAGCGTCCATGCCAGCGTGCGCTACCAGTGCCAGGAGGGCTTCGCCCAGCGCCACGTGCCCACCATCAAGTGCCACAGCAACGGCAAGTGGGAACGGCCCAAAATCCTCTGCACAAAACGTGAGTGGGGAGCGGGATGGGATGGGTTGGGATGGATGGGATGGGAGGGATTGGATTGAGCTGGGATGGGATGGGATGGGATGGGTTGGGATGGATGGGATGAGTTGGGATGGATGGGATGGGGTGGATTGGGATGGGATGGGATGGAGTGGATTGGGATGGGATGGGATGGGATGGGATGGGTTGTGATGGATGGGATGGGTTGGATTGGGATGGGATTGGTTGGGATGGAAGGGAGGCCTGGGCTTGTTGTGGCATGGCAAGGCAAGAGTTGGATTGGGATGGGATGGGGGAGATGAATAGAATTTGATAGGATGGAATGGGTTGGGATGGGTTGGATGGGATAGAATGCAATGGAATGAGGGGACTTGGGATGTGTTGGAGTGGGATGGATTGATACGATGGGCTGGAACAGGGTGGAATGGGCGGGATGGGGTGGGATGCATGGATGCCGGATAGGCTGCACGGGCACCTTGGGGGGCCCCTCACCACACCGTGTGCCCCCCCCATTGCCTCCGTTAGCCAGGCGGTCCCACCGGGCGCGGCGGCACCGGCGCCACCGGCACAGCCACCCGCACCATCAGCACCACCAGCACCAGCCCCGCAGGGAGCGGCGGCGGCGGCGGCGCCCGCGCCTCGACGGCATGCGCGAGGGCCACTACTTCTAGCGGCCACCAAGCACAAGGGGCCCCGCGGGCGCCCGCCCCCGCACCGGGACCCCCACCCGCCCCCCTGCCCCCTTTTATAGCCCCCTCCTTGGCTTTAGCTCCTAGGATGCCCGGCCCCTTAGGGAATAGGAGCGGGAGGAGGCGGCTGCGCCCCGGCCCCCCCTGCAGGCCCCATGCGCAGCCCCCCTGCCCCACGGAGCTCTGTGGGGCTGGGGTGGACGCAGAGAGCCCCCCGGTGCCCCAATCCCACCCCCTAACTCCCCGCCATGCCACACTGGCCGCCGCCGAGGACGGCTCCAGGTTTTTAACATCCCCCTTTCCGCCCATCCCGGCTCCTCTTGCACCCAGTCCCTTCCCTCCCTGCGCTCCGGGCGCTTCCCGGGGCCGTTCCCAGAGCCAGGCTGCAGCGGGAGCCACCGTGGGGCTGGGGGGGCTCCTTTTCCCCCCTTCCTCATTGTCGGTGGCCCCTCGGCGTTGGTGTGTGTGTGAGTGGCGCTTCCCCCTGTGTGCGACGTGACTGCCGTGTCCCCCCGCCGGTTCTGACTCTGCCTTTCTGTACTGCTGGACATTTTAATAAAGTTTTTTAACAGTTTTCCTGGGTTTTTAATTTTTTTTTTCCCCGAGGTGCTGGTCCTCAGAGCTGCCAAAGCTTTATTGCCTCTGGAGCAGCAGCCGGAGCTGCTGCGGCTGCACCGGGCGCAGGGTGCACGCGGGGCCCCCGTCGCCCCTGTGGCTTTTTGCACATGCAGCGTGCTGGTTTGCAGAGCGGCGAGCGCGGGGGGACGCGGGGCTCCGGGTGCTCTGCGCTGCCCTTCCCGCGAGCGGCATCTTCCTCCCCAGATCCATCATCTTCCTCCCCGGGTTGCTGCATCGGGGTGCACAAGCGCGTCCACGACCTGCAAGCTCCAAGCAGCAGCTTAGGGGGGCGCTGCCCCCCCCAGCAAGAGCGTAAAGGGGGTCCCGTCTGCAGCGGGAAGAGGGGGCAGAGGCAGCAGCTCCGAGCTGGATTCACAGGGCGATCGGAGTCCCCATCCCGCTCCATCCCGGTCCATGGAGGGGACACCGGGACGGGGCTCCTGGGGCCACCTCACACATGGTTGGGGTGTCCCTGGGCGCTCTCCTTGGCGCCGCCGTCCCCGGCCGCCTTCTTGAAGCAGTAGACGCCGAAGAGCTTGTACTTCTTGTCGGGGAAGCCGAGGTTGCGCACGCCGGGCTCGCGGCCGCCGCAGCGCGCGCGTGGGTTGACGATGGGGTAGCGGATGCTGCCGTCCTCCAGCCAGCCGGCCTCGCAGCGGTCGAGCAGCTGCAGCTTCCAGGCGGCGTAGAGCTGGCCCACCTTGGCCACGGCGGCGCCGCTCTCCTTGCACGCCTGCGCCGCCTCGGCAAAGCTCAGCTTGCGGAACGTCTTCAGGAAGAACACCTTGCCTGCGGGACGCGGGCGTCACCGCGCCGCCACGGACGGGGTGCGCGGCTCCGGCACGGGATCCCCGGCCTGTTCCTGATGGGATCCCCAGCCCTGTCCTGTTCCTGATGGGATACCCAGCCCTGTCCTGTTCCTGATGGGATCCCCAGCATCAGCCTGTTCCTGATGAGATCCCCCCTATCATCCCATTCTTGATGGGATCCCCAGCATTATTCTGTTCCTAATGAGATCCCTGGCCTCATCCCAGCCTTGTCCCACTCCTGCTGGGATCCCTGGCCTCATCCTGCCCCTGATGGGATCCCCAGCCTTGTCCCACTTTTGATGGGATTCCCAGCATCAGCCTTCTCCTGATGGGATGCCCGGCTTCATCCTGGTCTTGTCCCACTCCTGCCAGGATCCCTGGCCTCATCCTGCTCCTGATGGAATCCCCAGCATCATCGTGTTCCTGACAGGATCCCCGGCCTCCCGGGATCTCCCGGAAGCTCCCAGGAAGCCTCGGCAGGCAGATTTACCAGCGCTGGGATTGGCGCTGGCTCCCGGTGCCACTCGCTCTTTGCCCTGCCTGGCACCATTAAACAAACACGTGCGGAGGCCCCTGCGCCGCCCCGGCAGCCGCCGGGACTTCACAAAGCAGGAGAAGCTGCCGGCTCCGCTCTGCCCTTCCCAGCCTGGCCTCATCCATCCCCGCTCCCTTTGCAGCCGCAATAACCCCGACAGAGAGCCTGGCTGCAAGGGGGACACGATGGCTGTGCACGGCTGCCGTGCCTCAGTTTCCCCTTCCAAGGGGACCCCGCGGAGCCACCTCCGTGCCCCGGCCGGGCCGTTACCGTCGAGGTTGGAGGTGAAGCAGAAGGCGTCGTAGTGCTCGCTGTCCTTGTGGCGGTAGCCGTAGCTGCGCACGCCCACGGGGGTGTCCTTGCGGCCGCAGTGCTCGCGCGGCCGCGCGATGGGGTACTGCACCGAGCCGTCCTGCAGCCAGCCCGCGTTGCACCAGTCGAGGCCCTCGAGCCAGGCCTGGTGCAGCTGGTCGTGCGAGGCCAGGATGCCGTCCTGCTCGCGGCACGCGCGCTCCGCCTCGTGGAAGTTGAGCGTGTAGCGGCCCAGGCGCGGGTGGTAGGGGAAGATGACGCCTGCGGGGGGTGACGGTGACACAGGGGGGTCTGTGGGGGTCCCCCCGGCTGCAAAGCCCTGGGGTCTGATGCTGCTCTGCACTGGGGGGGCTGTGGCTCTGCCCGGCTCCCCTGTTGCTTCTGGATGCAGGGGACGGTGCTTTGCAGACCCCAGCCAAGAAGGGCGGTGGGACCCCCTGCAAGGGGCTGCACTGGCTGCACCCCGTGTGGGGCTGGTAACTGAGCCCAGGGGCCCCGGGCTCAGGCAGGAGCAGGGGTTTTGCTTCCCGGGGCTGGGAAAGGCGGGATGCAGCTTGGAGCGGCACAGCCACCACGTGTGTCCTGTTCCCAGGCCTCACCGCTACCCATCTCGGGCATTTATTCCCTGCTGGCACAAAAACCCGGAGCAGCAATAAACGCCAATCATGGAGGTGATAAAACACAGCACGTGGCTGCAAAAACAGCCAGCAAAAGCCGCAGGAAAATCCAAGCATGCCCAAGGCTGGCTCAGCACGCGGGGACCCCGTGGCCCGGCCAGCCGCTACCTTCGAGGTCCAGCTTGACCATGCCGGTGTCGTCCTCGAGCTCGTCGGTGACCTCGCACTCGTAGCGCCCGTAGTCTTGCAGGGTGACGTTGCGGATGATGAGCGAGGCGTCGCCGAAGCCGTCCTCCTGCAGCGCCGTGCGCCCGCGGTAGCTGCCAAAGGCGCGGCGCGCCTTGCCCAGCGCCACGAACACGTCCTCGAAGGCCATGGGCTCCGTCACCTTGGTCCACTTGAGGCGGATCTCGTCGGCGGCGTGGGCCGACACGTCGTAGTGGTAGCGGCAGGGCAGGATGATGGTGCCGCCGCGGTGCGTCACCACCTTGCCCGGCGCCGTCTGCACCACCACGGCGCCGCTCTCGTCCTCTGCACGGGATACCCGGCTCAGGGTCCCCCTCTCCATCCCTCCGGCATTGCAAAACGCGGCTCGCGCCGCGCGGGACACGGCGGCCCTGCGATCCCCCCTTGGCCGTGCGCTGTCCCCACGCAGGGTCCCCACTCACCCAGCACGTGCACCACCTTCTTGCGCGCGCTGGGCAGCGCGGCGGCGCACACGAGCCCGGCGAGGACGAGCAGGGCGGCGCGGCCGCCGGCCCATGGGCCCCCGCGGAGCATCTGGAGAGGAGAAGAGGCTGAGCTGGAGCGCGGGGCTCGAGGCCATGGCCCTGCCCGGCCACCCGCCTTGGGGGCTGCGTGGCCGGAGGGCAGCGGGCACTCAGCGCCACATCCCATTCATTCCCCGTTTTGGAGCGAAGGAGGGCCAGGAACCAATGGAATTTGCTGATGCCAGCCGAGCCGAGCGGCACCTCTGGGGTTAACAGCCCTTGGAGGGGGGAACCTCGCCGGGGGTCCCTGGGGATGCTGCAGCGCCCGGCGCCCTGCACCCCCAGCCAGGCCCGGCGCTGAACTCTGCTTCACCCGCTCAGTTACAGGCGGGATGAATATTTCATGGCACGAGCTCTGGGCAGGATCTCGTTAGTTATTTATGTCCGCGCCGGCACATCTGTAAAGTGAACTGATGGTGCTGGAGGGGCTGCAGAGTCCGGGCCCCACGGATGCGCCCCCCGCTTGGGAAATGGGTGCAGGACCCCCCTACATGCACCCCAGGACCCCAGGGATGGGGGGGGCTGTGCTCTGCTGCTGGGAGCTCCGTGTCCTCCAAATTGCCCCAGATCCCGGGATGCCGGGGGCATCGCAGCGCTGCTGCCTGCCTGGGGGGCGGGGAACAGAGACAATCCCCCCTCCCACCGAGAGAGTCCCGGTGCCAGGTTGGGAATATGGGGACCAGCTGCTGCACTGGGGGCTCCCCCAGTTGGGGGACATGGAGAGGGGGCCGCTCTCCTGGGGGTCCGGGTGCCTGATAGCTGCCCCTTGATGCGGTGCAGTGTCGGGGGGGAAGCAGTAGAGTGAGGGGGGGGCAGTGCAGTGTAGGGGGAGCCGTGCAGTGTGTGGGGGGCAGTGCAGTGTTGCAGGGGGGCAGTGCAGTGAGGGGGGCAGTGCAGTGTCGGGGGGGGCAAGTGCAGTGTCGGGGGGGCAGTGCAGTGGGGGGTAGTGCAGTATCGGGGGGCAGTGTTGCAGGGGGGGCAGTGGGAGGGCAGTGCAGTGGGGGAGCAGTGCAGTGGGGGGGCAGTGTTGCGGGGGCGG
>JAUBOD010000145.1:416398-437885 GCA_032353885.1 Nothura maculosa
GCCCCGGCGCTCACCATGCCTCTGAAGAAGGTGAAGAGGGCGGCCAGGAGCAGCAGGACGACGAGCGCCGCGTCCTGCGGCCGCCGGTGCAGCCCCTTGCGCTGCTCCTCGGCCACCTGCGCCGGGAAAGAGCCACCCGCGCTGCCGCCTCCCCGCGGGGCAGCCAGAGCACCCAGACCCGGCCCTGTGTCCTGCATCCTGCATCCCATGTCCCATATCCTGCATCCCATGTCCCACATCCTGCATCCCATGCCCTGTGTCCCGTGTCCCGCATCCCGTGTCCTGCTTCCTGCATCCTGTGTCTCATGTCCTGTGTCTTGTGTCCTGTGTCCCACATCCCGTGTCTCATGTCCCGTGCCCAATGTCCCATGTCCTGTGACCCATTTCCCATGTCCCGTGTCTCATGTCCTGTATCATTTGTCCTGCATCCCGTGTCCCATGTCCCATGTGCCACGTCCCACATCCCGTGTCCCATGTCCTGTGTCCCATGTCCCATGCCCAGTGTCCCATATCCTGTGTCCCATGTCCCATGCCCAGTGTCCCACGTCCCGTGACGCATTTCCCATGTCCCGCATCCCATGTCCCGCCTCCCGTGTCCCGCATCCCCACACACCTCGTCAGCCGTGAGCCCCGGCAGCGCCCGCGGCTGCTGGAAGAGCCGCCGGCCGGCCCAGACGGGCAGCGCCACGTAGGGCACGTTGAGCAGGACGGCGGCGCTCAGCTCCGAGCTGTGCTTCCCTGCAGGAGCAGCCGTGCTCAGCACCGCGCTCGGCACCGCGCAGCCGCCCCGGCGCCCCCCGCGCCCGCACCTATGAGGTTGCCGAGGAGGAAGACCACGATGCTCATCATGACGGAGCCCAGCCAGAAGAGCCCCAGGCTCCTGTAGCTCCTCCTGCAGAGAGAGTAGGTGAGGTCAGGGCTCCCGTGGGAACCATCCCATGTTCCCATGTCCCGTGGGAGCCCTCCCGTGTGCCCTTGGGGGCCCTCCCGTGTCCCCGTGTCCCGTGGGAGCCCTCCCGTGTTCCCGTGTCCCATGGGAGCCCTCCCGTGTGCCTGTGTCCAATGGGAGCCCTCCCGTGTCCCCGTGTGCCCTTGGGAGCCCTCCCGTGTCCCGTGGGAGCCCTCCCGTGTTCCCGTGTCCCTCACCTCCGGCTCATGGCCGCGATCATGGCCAGGTAGAGGCCGTGGTGCACGGTGCCGTCCCAGTAGCAGACGAGGACGCCGTGCGCCGTGCGCAGGAAGGGCTCGCCCTGCGCCAACGGCAGCGGCTGCGGAGCCGGGACAGCCGCTTCCCGGCCCGCACCCCCGGAGCGGGGAGCGAGGGGTGCGACAGGGAAGGGAGGGGAAGGAGGGATGGAGGGAAGAAGTATGGGAGGAGAAGGAGAGAGAGGGATGGAAGGATAGTGGGACAGAGGAAAAGAGAAATGAAGGGGAGATGGAGAAATGGAGGGATGGAGGGACAGAAGGATAGACGGATGGAAGGAGAAGGAGGAATGGAGGGATGAATGGAGTGGAATGTTGTGTTGGAGATATGAGGAGATGGAGAAATTGAGGGATGAAGGGATGGAAGGATAGAGGGATAGAAGGAGAAGGAGGGATGGAGAGATGAATGGAGAGATATTGGAATGGAGGGTTGGAGGGAAGGGGAGATGGAGAAACGGAGAGCTAGAGGGCTGGAAGGATAGAGGGATGGGGCGAAGGAGGGACGGAGCCAGCAGCTGCTCCAGGCTCCGGAGCTGCAGCCGTGGGGGAGCAGGACCCCGAGGTGCACGGGGCGCTGGCCGGGCCTCGGTACCTCCCGCACGTAGAGCTCGGAGAAGCCGGAGATGAAGCCGTCCTCCTCGAGCGCGACCACCAGGTCCACGGCCGAGGCGAAGGAGAAGACCAGGAACACTGCGGGCGGGAGCCGCGGGAGCCGCTCAGCTCCGTGCCGCATCCCGAGAACCCCCCGGCTCCGCTCCCGACACGCGGAGCATCCCGGCATGCAGAGCATCCCAGCACAAGGAGCATCCTGGCACGAGCAGTATCTCGGCACGTGGAGCATCCCGGCACACGGAGCATCCCGACACAGAGCATCCTGGCATATGGAGCATCCCGGCACGAGGAGCACCCCGGCACACAGAGCATCCCAACACACAGAGCATCCCAGCATGAGGAGCATCCCGACACAAGGAGCATCCCGACACACGGAGCATCCCAACACATGGAGCATCCCGGCACACGGAGCATCCCGGCACACGGAGCATCCCGACACACGGAGCATCCCGGCACACGGAGCATCCCGGCACAAGGAGCATCCTGACACATAGAGCATCCTGGCACGAGGAGCATCCTGACACATAGAGCATCCTGGCACACGGAGCATCTCGACACACAGAGCATCCCGGCACACGGAGCATCCCAACACACGGAGCATCCCGGCCGCGAGCAGCGCTCACCGCAGAACAGCGGGTCCTGCAAGCGGCTCCCTCCGCTCAGGAAGACGATGGAGAAGAGGCCGGCGAGCGCGAGGGTCCCCACGAGCACCAGCGCCGCGGGGCTGCTGCGGGCGGACACGGACGAGCCCGTCAGGGAGCTCTCCCCAAAGGGCATTTTTTTAGGTGGAATCACGAGGATTTTGCTCTCCCTTCCGAGGAGAGCGCGGGTGGCTCTTAGCTGATGCGCTACCATAGGACACCACGTAAATATATATCGTATCAGAGTGTAAAGCGATTAGAAAGGGATTATAGGGAAAAACAAAGCAAAACAGCACCAAATCAATTGGATTCTGAGCTGCCACAGTAAAAACACATTATTACTACTGGATAATTAATTGCTATGTGACTAATTGCTCCTGGAGAATGATGGATTCACGGTTCAAGTGCAGAACTTCCTGCTGGGAGCTGAGCAGAGCCTAAGGGCTGTTGGAGGGCTGGATAGACCCAAGGGAAGGGACCAGGGTGGGGAAAGCCATGGAAAATCCAGAGTCCTGTAAGGGCAGTTAATCAGGAGGCCAGGAACGCACTAATTCTGCAAGGAAGGCAGGGAAAAGCTCTGGCTAAAATATCTTTGTGCCTTCATGGTAAAGCAAGGCAGAAATTAGCAATAAGGGGATACAGGGCACAGCTGGCATTGGCATCGCCAGGGCTGCACAGGGCAGAGAAGGAGGCAGGAGCCTCGAGGCAGGATGATGGGATTGGGAAGGCAAAAAAGCTGCCCCGAAGATCTTCTCCGTGGCCAGAGCCGTTGGTTCCTTCTGAGCCGCCCAGAGCAAAATGCTTCCCGTGGAGCAGAGCACCGTGTCCCATCCTGTGCTATCCCATTCCATTCCATCCTGGCCTGGCCAGAGCCCTTCCTTCCGAGCCGCCCGGAGCAAAGTGCTTCCCACGAGGTTGAGCACTGTGTCCCATCCCATTCCATTCCATTCCATTCCATCCCATCCCATCCCGGCGCTCACTCTGCCAGGGCAGCCAGGCTGCTGCCGCCGAAGGCCACGGGGAAGGCGAGCAGGGCAAGGGCGAGCTCGCCCGGCACGGCCGGGAGCCGCATCCCGGAGCCGCCGCTGTCCGGAGCCGTCACCGTCCGGAGCCGCTGCCGCTGCCGTCGTCACCCGTGGACTTCGGTCCCGCTCCGAGCAAACAGGCAGCGCCTTAAAGCGCCGCAGCCGGATAAGGCGCCGGGAAGGAGCGGGAGCTGCCGTGGGGACTAAACCAGGCAGGAGCCGAGCGCTGGGGTTGATTTCCCCCTAATTCGGTGTGGAAACTTTAAGTACCAGGAAGAGCCAAGAGGAGACGGCGCTTCCAATCTGCAGGAAAAGGGGGGAGCTGGTGAAAGGCACCGCTCCATCCAGGCCTGAAACAGGGAGCCGCGGGCGCTCCGAGGTGTCCGAGCGCAGCGGGGAGCTGGTGCCACCCTGGCCTGCACCCGAGCCTCGTCTCCCAGGTGAACATTCCTGCCGCAGTGGAGCAGGGAGGAACCTGCCCCGGGAGGGCTCCGAGTGGCGCCCGCTCAAACCTTTCACCCGCTCCCACGCGGCTCCAGAGTCCGCGGGCAGCGGCGGCCGCCCTGCACTTTGCCCACGGCTCCAGCTTTGCTCTTCCACATGGGCGGCCCTGTCCCTCAGAAGGACCGGAATAGGCACCGATGGATGCCCCTTAACCACCCTTTTCCACATGGGAAGGGATCGGGGCTCTCCCAGCCCTTGGGCATTGCTGCTGTGGAGCCGTTTGGGTGCTCCGGACCCCACCGCATCATCGCTGCTGTGGGTGGCGAGGACGCTCGTGCTCCATCATCCTCACCTCCGTGCAGCTGCAGGCCGCGTTCCCACCAGGAACACAGGATTTACTCTTTGATCCAAAATAGCCCAACTTCAGTGACTGCAGCAGCCAGCGGGATGCAGCTTCCAAAGGCGCCGGCACCGCTTTGTAGAGGATGAAGGAGAGGAAGAGCGTTGGAGGAGGCAGCTTGCCACAGCAAGCAGGTCGCTCTCGCCGTGCGGAGCATCCGTATTTACAGGAGAGCACAAGGAAAACAGAGCACGGCAAAGCAGCAGCGAGGAGCACGACCCGCACGAGCTGCCCAAAGAGAAAGGGCTCACGAGGAGCCTGTGCCAAACATTCCCCATCAGGGTGCCAGGCTCCACCTCTGCATCCCGCTTTGCTCAGAATGACCCTTACGGAATGGATCCTTCCTGAGCCGTTTGGAATATTTTTATTGAAAGCCAAGCCATTTACTCTATGTCGTTAAGAAAAGTTCACAAAAGAGAAACACCTGTCAAGGGGCAGGATTCTGGGACACGGACAGAGGAAAAACCTGTAAAAAACAAAACAAGACATGTATACACACATATATACACACACACAAAAGAAAAATGCTTCAAAATCAGAGCAAGGAAAGAAAACTAGAGCATAGATCCTGACCTCTGAAATCCTATGGCAAGATCACTGTGGCCAACGATTCAGTGATAAAAAAAAAAGAACAGATGATTTTTATTTTATTTACAGAGTGGATGAAGAAAATTTATAGTGGCTGAGGTGTTTCATATGACAACACCATCCAAATTGCCTTAGATAAACTGTATCCGAAGGCTTGGTTCCTCCTCACCCACATCCCTGGAAGCGCTAGCAAGTCTCTCGTTTTGCTAGGAAGCTGTGGGTGGACTTAGTGTTCAAGAAGCAGGAGGCAGCTGCCCCCGCAGCCGAACGAGTCTCCCCGGGCACCCCGCTCCTCGCGGCCGAGCTCCGCGCGCTCATCTGCACGGCACAGGGAATAACAACTAGGCACTGGATTGGCAATGGCAGCTGCAGGCCACGCTTGAGGCTTCACATCAGCATCAGCACCCAGTTCTTCAAGGAAGAAACACTCAACAGGAGCCCCCAGAGTCAGGCTGGGGACAGGCCCTTGGTATATTTGCAATAAAAGACAAAGAGGGGGCAGCTCGAGCCGTGAACAGATGGATCTGCCCCTGCACAGAAAACAATACACGCTCCTTGATAAGCAACACGGCACTGAGCTAGAAACAAAGGGAGTCCCTGAACTATCCCTGTTGTGTCTTTGGTGCTACCCTTCTGCTCGGCAGGGCACTGAAGAGAAGTGCCCCCGTCACCTGCTCTCTGCTCAACACCTTGTTCCAGCACGGTTGTCATGACACTCGAGTGTGCAGCGCGTGGGCTCCAGGCCTCTCCTCCACGTGAGAGATGCTACTGTGACCTCAGTAAGCTTGACAATAGTAGTAAATAAGGGAATAACAACGCAATTTCTTAACAATTCACAGTAACGTTACAACGGTTTTGGAAATAGGCTGTCCCGAAAGCTCCTTCAGTAGTAAGGTCGCCGTGGATTGTTCTGTGGGAGGGAATAACAAGAGAAAAATTAATCAAAATTGCTATTTTCACAGAGCAATGAGCATTTCAGCTTAATTACTACCTGAGAACACTAACAAAATACAACATTTTGACAGGGAAACCTGAGTTTTCCCACCAAAAATTACAAATGTTGCTTTCTAGGCCTGTTGGCATACTGAACACAACACAGGTTATCCCAAACTTGCAACCCTTTTGCAATCAGGAAAATGCTCATTCCAAATAAACCAGGCTAGGATTCAGGGGCACTCAACAGGAAAAGGGAAGCGAAGAGGGCCAAGCACTAGAAACCCTCCCACGCCTTGGAAGGGCCGCACGGGAGTCTCGATGGACTTGGCCTGGTCCAGGGCTCAGCGTACCAAGGGATTTGGTCGGAAGCGGTAGGCCAGCATCATTCTCTTACGGAATGCCTCGTACTCATCATCCTCCTTGGTGAGCTCGGCCGGCCGATCGATGCCAAAACCAGCTCCATCCACGGCCGTGGTTCCCCTGTTGGCACAGAAGGGATGAGGCTGCCTCAGGAATGGGCCAGATCAACCTCCCCTTGACCAGAAATAGCTGCTGCCTCCTGCGTCCGGAGCTCAGAACAACATCAGGGGACACAGGGGACCAGGATCACATCAGCAGAGCCAGCTGATAGCGAGTGGTTACTGCAGTGGCCACGGCTCTACCTGCCCCTTCCAAACTAGGGACAGCCGCCGTCGTTAGATGGAAGGAGCAATGTCAACGTGTATTTGCTTAACCTTTTACCTGTGGGGCAGGAAGCGAGCCCTGCTTGGGGGCCTCCCTGCCGAGCCACGCTCTGCCCGGCGGGTTGATCTTTGGCAGGCAGACGCGCTGATTTGTATCTCGCTGATTGGAAGCGGACAGAACGCTAAGGGAAGCGCCTCCTCCCACGTCTTTACTCCAGAATGGGAGAACATACCATGAAAATGGAGAGCAGAACCAATACTCCTGGCTCAGACTGGAGCAAAGGAACAAACCTAGTTCTTTTGGGGAGCAGGTAGGGGAACAAACAAAACCAGAAATGATTTTTCTCCTTTGCTATGAAGATTCTGTGTTCTGCTCAAGTGATGAATTGCAGTCACACTCATTGCAGTTCCTTCCAAAGAACATCAATTTTTGGCGTAAGAGGAAAAGAAAGATCAATAGTGGAAGAACTCTGCTTACTTGCTGACTGGATTTTTAATCCCCTGTCCATCTGAGCCAAGTCCCTCGCCTTCCTTCCAGCCCATCTTCATCAGCATTTGATAACCTATGTTTTCCACGGTCAGTTTGAATTCTTTATATTCGGAATAATCTGGCTCACGGCCTTCCTGCACACAGACAAAAGGCACTGCTGATTAATTTGTATATATTCACACATAAATACATACAAACAAGGGGATCTCTGTGGGTCAGAGAATGGGAAGGAGGAATCAACTTTAGCTACTGAAGGTGCCTGGCAAAGAGTTAGTAACTAGCAGGATTTCTTAGGATTCCATTCCTGCACCATAGAGAAGAAAACAGGTAAGTGCTGAAGTGCTGCACAGTCACACAAGCCTTATAACAACCAGCAAGAAGCCGGGAATGTTACTGTGAGATTAAGCTGAGAAATAATTCAGCTCCTGAATTTAAAGTTGCTCAAGCTTCAGCTACAATTCTTATTTAAACCAGGATCTCCAGGGAACCTCAGACCCCATGCTGGTAACAAGAAAACATTATCAGGGATGCCAGCATCAAGAAATTCTACTGTTTAGCAGGAGTTGGCAGGTATGAAGAGCTTTGCATAAGCTTTTTGTAGGCTTTATACTTTACTGCAATTGTCTGGATAAAAATTCAAAAATTTCCTTGCTTGGCAGTAACAACCACTTATCCTAAAGCACAACAGCAGACACATGGTGGGTAGTCTGAGAGGTTTGTCTATAATTTCAGCTACCCGCTCCAAAATCCTGTCCCAATAGTCTGTTCTCTAATTTGCTGTAGTTGTTTCTCTGTAAAGAGCAGAAAAATAACCCCTTCCTTCCTTCCTACAGGAGAGGGCACAGCTCCCACTGTCAGGGCATCCAGCAGTAGCTCAAAGCTCCAGGGGAACTGACTATTGTGGAAGGGGCTGACGATGCACGAGGTCTTTCCCAAGACATTGCTGCTATTTCACCTTCAGTGCCTTGAATGTCTCCATGAACTTCTCCAGCTCATCAGGGGGAAGAAAGTCTCCGATGAAATGCTTCCCTCTGCCCATCTGGGTCAGCTGCTCGGCCCACTCTGCACAAGACACGGAGCAGAGAAAACAGCAATTCTGCAGTGTTCCTCCATGGGAAATTTCAGCGAGCTTTGTGAAGGGTAAAGTGCCTCACGGGAACGCAGGGATATCACCACTTTACAAGCAAGGAAACCAGGGCACAGACCAAGGAAAGGGAGACTCTGACTCCCTCTGTGACAGCGTGGTCTCCAATGCCTCGCTCTGAGGCCTTTGCACAAGAGCAGAGGGAGATGCTTACACAGGAGGTGTCCACACACCTCGAGTCTTGTCCATCTCCATGCGTCGCAGCTGATGCTCCCACGTGCCCAGCTCGTTGTCCACCTCCTCGTCGCTGTCATAGCCGTGCTGGTGCTGCTGAATCGCCTTCTCCCACATCATCTGCATCTCCTGCATGGCTCGCTTGTGTTTCATGATCATGTCGTACATCTGCTGCATCTAAGGAAAGAGGAGCAAGGGCCCACGTGGGCAAGACAGTCAGTTTACAGGCAGCAGGGTCTGACACAGCGGCCTGCAGAGTTCTCCGCTTTGGAACTGCCCTCAGGTCCCAGCAAAAGCAGTTCTGCTCTTTCCACCACAGCTTGCACACATCCACCCACCCTCTCCCCACCTCTGCAGTGGCTTATGTGCTGCTTTAAATGTGACAACACACCTTAGAGATTTGAGGTTTTAGGTCGGTAGGACAGCAATTGGCTGGTTTAATGCACATCCCCAAAGCCCAGGGAGCTATTTCTGCTGACTGCAGCATCACACGATTCTTCGGCATTCAGCACAAATCCCAGAGATTTATTTGTTGGGCCATTGGGAAAACGTCTTTCCCATCTCCCCCTCTGTTTTCCCATCTAACTCAGCCATGCTGCACTGTAATATGTTAGTGCACAAATGAATTTGGAAAGCACTTCAGGACTTTACCTCCTGCTGCTCCTTCAGCTGCTTCTTCTGGGCGTCAGAGAGCTCCGTCACACCCACCAAACCAACCGGCTTCCCTTTTTCATAACCCAGACCCTTGAGGTCCTGAACTGAAATAAACACACGTTAAAAGATCTTCAAAAACCTGAGACAGTTGTTGATACCAGAGAACCCCCATGGCAAATCCCCATGAAGTTTCCCACTCATTTTGTAGGTCCAGCATTTAGTCATTTAACTGAAAAACAGGAACCTGGTAGAATCCAGGGAATCTGGGGCAGGAAACCCACCAGCAAGGAGCTCAGATCACCCCCTCACTGTGGTCCAGGGTTCTGCTCATGCTCTTGGACTCAACCCGTGTCTCACGTCCTTTGAGGTCAAGCTGCACCATCCACGCTCTACAGATCATTTCTGCTCGCATCTTCATTCTCCTCACGAGGCTCCCTTACAGACCCCACTCATTGCAAAGAGTGACACTTAATTATTCCAAATTGAGTCAGGAGCTTATCTGAGCCTGTCAGCATATTGGCCAATCTCTGCACGTAAGCGTATGCTGATTACTACATAAACAGCAACTTCATTCAAAATGAAAAGCAAATGACCACATTAAAGACATGCACATTATGCTTGTTTGGAAGTTACCATTCCCCAAGGAGATTTTAATTTCTAGTCTACCAGCTCAAGAACAACATTGCCAGGGACGTTGGCCCCCACTTTCAAAGCAGGAGAGTTTAGGTCTCAGCTTGAGAATCCCACTGATGCATCTTCCAGTTTCTGCAGGGACTCATTTGGAAGAGCCTTCTTTGGAATAATCTTGCTGCTCTATCAGATAAGGCCTGAAAGTAGATACTGAGATTATCTGGGCAGGGAACCTGCTGCTTTGAAACGATGGCACTTCACATTCTGGGGTCAGTGTTAAAAATGAAAACTGCCTGTTTTTAATTGGTACATCATGAAAAATAAGTAATGGCAACATTGCTGGAGCTGGAAATAGAGAGATTTGCCATGCAGACTGCCTTGCAAACACTCTTCATCCATATCCAGCAGGACGCCAGCTCCCTTCCAAAGCACCTCAGCATTAGCATCCCAACAGCTAAATATTTAAGATATTAAAAGAAGACACAAGTGCACTTGAAAGTGTGTTGCATTTTTCAAGACAAAGGGATTGCTTCCTAAGGACTGCCAAAGCCTCCATCTGAATGCGAGTCCAGACTAGAGCTAAATGATGCTCCATTAATTATTCATCCTCTATTAATTATGAAGCCCAATAACAATAGGATCGTTGTCCATGACACCAAATGTCTACCCAGCATGCTAATTATGCCCCAGGGGCTGCCCTCTCCCCCTGGGCAGCTGATCTGAGCACTGCTCTTGGCCACGCACGTTGCGATGGGAAAGCAGCATTCCCAGAAAGCTGCGGCCTCCCGAGGAGAGCACAAGGGAGTGCATCATCCCTCCCGCCCGCAGCCGGAGCCCGGCTCATTCCCTGGGAGCCAGCTCTGCAGGAGCAGTTATGTAAAACACTGCAAGAGGGTTTCCGAGGGAAGGGCAGCATTGGGCTCATCCTGGCGCAGGGAAACTCCCAGCTCCCAAGGAGTAACAGCAAATAGAAAAATTAATCCATGCATTATTGGTAAAAAGTCTCATTTCTGCCCCACAGAGAGAAGTGAGATCTCAGGATGGTTTTAATGAATATGCTAGAGCTGCTCCATGTAAACCTTGCAGTAAATCTCCCCCTAAGTTAAGCAGGGCTGGGGCACTTGGGCACCAGCCCTAGCCACAGATTCAGCTCCCTGCTCAGGGCAGGAAAAGCCTTCCCGAATGCATCGAGGAAGACTCTGCCCTTCACGGAGGTCGGCAGCAACCTGGCTTCCTCCTGAGTTGCATAAACGCCCCGGCAAAGAGCCAGCCTGGCTCCAGAGATCCCACTACCTGGTGGCTTGCCAGCACATCGAGCAAGCTGAAAGGAGAAAGGGAAGGATGGGGCAGCATCTTTCACCTCCCAGCAGCTTTTACCACCCAGAAAAGGGAGCCCGCTGCACTAAAACGACATCTGGCTTGGCAGAATAGCACCGAACCTGCAGACTTCATGACAAGGTTGGACCAGCCACTGTGGAAATGGAGCTGGGGGGTTTGGTGCAGCCTTGGCCAAACGGATAATACATCCAGGAAAAATTGAGAGAAAGAGCAAAGCTCCTCCCCAGGCCACATCTGGAATTCAAAGTCTATTCACAAATAAGACCAGTCAAGGTATTTACATCAAAATGGATAATAAGATTTAAGTTCATTACAAGAGGGTAGCAGCACCAAGCAAAAGGTAAGATTTGCTTCTGAGTCTCTCGTTCAGCAGGCTTGGGAAAAAGCTGCTGTTTTGCACTATAAATTTTTTTCCTTGAATGACATCAGCTTTGCTTACAGGGTTAATGGTGCAGTCTATCTGCAGCATTGGCAAAAGACTATGTGAAGGTATATCCTTTACCCACATTCCCAAAGAGGAGCTTCTTATAACAGGAGTGAGTGTCCTTTGAGGACAGCAGGAGAAATTACAGTACGGAAGAGTCTGATTTTTTTTGCTTTGTGGTCTGAAAAATCATATTCAAGCAAAACAAATCAGATCCCGTCCAATCCAGCATTAAGTTTCAGAATATTTTAATGATTTCTCTTCATTTTCCGTTAGTCCCCAAAACTCACTAATCACAATATCCCTGTTTATGTCCAAAAGGGCTGCGCTTTCTCCTTTCTATAATACTGATTTTTTAATTTGAATAGACAGAAAATATAAAGAAAGAAATGAAAAGGAGAGCAGTCCTCCACTAAATCCAAAACAACTGATAACACCAGAGCTAAAACTTGAATATTTAGGAATGAAGCACAGTGTGCAACTCTAACCTTCCACAGGACCAGGGGCGTAATTTGGCATTCTGTTTACCTGTTAGAGATGTTAATTCCAGAAAGGGATCAGTTGATCTGAACTAATAAAAGAAGCCTTCTCCCCACGGAGTATTAACCGGGGATTAATGTCTGATTTGATATGCCTGGCGAGTTATTTGCTGTCCTTCTCTTCTACCTGACACAAAGCCATGCAGAGAGCGAGCTCAAGCACAGCTAGCATGTCTCCTCATGTCTTCTAATCAAGGGGAGGCCAAAAGGAAGGGCCAGGGGAGACTTCAGCAGGAAACATGCTGGAATGGGCACACGGAGAGCCTGGTGAGCCCCCACCACAGCAGGAGGCATTAAGAAAGTTTTATACTTGTTTTGCTAGTGCCTGCCCAGCTTCAGCATTTAAGCTTCATTCTGGTCTGCAGGGAGGAAAGAAAGAAGTTAAAACTCTGGATGCACAAAATGAGGGAGCTCTTGGCATCTGGTTTACTGGAAGCAGCAGTTCAGGGTCAAATGAATGGGGCCTCCAGGTTGATATCATCTTGTACAAGTGAGATGTAGGGAGAAGATTTCTATATAGGGCTGCAATCAGTAAACAGAGCTTCAAAATTACCCACAAGCTTCCCTTCATCTGCATGTGAAGTGCTGCACGAGGCGACAGTCCTTCCCTCCCAACCTCTGCAGCAATCAGACACCACAGCAGACAGACAACCCTACATCTTACCCAAGCTTAACAAAGCTGTCCATGTCTGAGCAATTATCTCCTCTCAAACCCAAAACCCACCGCCTTGGAGCAAGGAATCCTACAGACCGACTACAAGTTGAGAATTATCCGTGATCTCACCACCCTGCAGCTCAGAAAATTATATCTTCTTTTACATTATTCGCTTCACTTTGTCTGTTCTGCAATCGCTTTTTGAAAGAAGTCCTTCCTGAGACAGGTATTTATTACTTTTCCTCCAGCCTGACTCCAGGCTCATACCATTAATTCTCTCAGTTTGCCAACACCAACGACCTTATCTTGTGCCTTTTCTTTCTCCCTTTCACATCCTTTCCCCATACGACACTAATTGGGCAAAGGAATCACATGTGCCCTCTTAAATGTCTGCACTTACCTGTTACCAAAACTGAGTCATCCAAGACATGCCTCCCTGTCTACCTAATTACCCACCTGCACATGCACTGGTGGGCCACGAGTTCAGCCTCAGCTAGAAATGCCTAAAATGGAAGAATTATCTTCTAATACTCAATTTGAGCTGCACCCCTTGGGTGACCTTGGCAGGAGAAGCAACAGAGGGATCAGTCTCAATGCTGGCAAGCACTGTGAACCCTGACAGTAATCAAATGAACTGAAACTGGTGTAAATTTACACCAGAAATTAGACTTGTGTCCCCTCAGCAGCTGGGGAAACAGCTATTCCTATCTAGCCTCCTGCTCAGTAAAAATAAGACAGAAATGCTGCCCAGGGATTTTAACCTGCCATTGGGAATAAGCAGAGTCAGCCTCGGATATTTGTTTTCTGACAGTCTCTCTTTCTGATGTGAAATAGCCCCAAACAGCATAGAAGCTGAAGCTGTAACGAGCTAGAGTCCGGCAGGTTTTTGGAGAGAGCTGTAGAACGATAAGATCCAGTCCCTGGTGTCAGCAAGATAAAGCTGTTTATCGGGGTTTCCATCCTGGGAGAGTTAGCTGCTAGCACAGGCTTGAAGATAGGGGACTGGTGACTGAGGAGATACAAGAGATAGGCTGGGTTTCCTGTTAGAACAGCCAGCTGGGCCAAGGCAGTGCACACTCCCAAAGGAAAAGAGCAAATCAAGACTAATAGAGAGGCCCACTAACCTGAAAGGGGGGAAGGAGAACCATCCAGCTGCTGGACAAGCTGCGGGAGAGGCAAGTCAACCTTGTCTTCCTCGGGCCCCCACCGGCTCTTCCGCTTCTTTTTGGTAGTGCCTGCAGCAGTAGCTGCTGTAGCTGCTGTTGTTGCTGTTGCTTCTGTTGTAGCAGGAGCTGTTGTAGGTGTCTCGTTGGATGGAGTCGAAGACGACGATGGTGAGGGCAAAGGGGAGGGCAAGGATGGGGGCAAGGAGGATAAGCACGACGGAGACGGCGTCGCCTCCGGAATGTTCTTCCTTTTGAGACTGGGTTCTACGTGCACGGGGGCACACACGGAGCTGGCTTTGGCCTTACGGAATTCCTCCAGTTTCTGGCGGTAATACTTGTAGCCTTTGCTGTTTGGCTCATATAAAAACCTAATGAAAAAAAGAAAAAAGAGAAAAAGGTTTTGTAAAAGGAAACAGGTTTTGTATGCAAGTCATATCCACAGGTTGACCTATACCACAAGTTGGTCAGGGCTTCCCTTTCCCACAATTTGGCCTGGTAGAACCTTCCCACACGCTTCCTTACTCTCCAGCACCATCCTGTGTATGTGTGTGTACAATGCAGGGCCCTGGCTGCCTGTGCAAAGCAGACTGCAAGTCTTCAGGATCAGGAAGCGCATTTCCCACTCACAAGCAAGCCACAGCTATTTATGGTGCCAAATAAACACACTTTACTAAAAAGGATCACGTTACATCCGTGGAAACGCAGGGCCCTCCCACGGAATACACTTGCTCTCCAGAGGAGTTTTGGAAAGACTGCAGGGGCTTCACAACACACCAGTTCCAGTTAAAAAGACAACAATCCCCTCGCTCAGGTCTTACCTAAGAAAAAGCCAAACCACTGCCTCAAGAAACTGCTCCCGCCCTCTGCTCAGCCTAGATGCCAAGACATGAGCAGCCCCTTTCACTTTGCCACGATTCCTTCCTGCTGCCTCCAAACAAACATTGCCTCAGTCGCTGCCCCTTCCAGAAATAAGCATTTCTGACCTTCTAGTTGCAATAAAACTTCTTAATATCTGTACTGAGACCATGAGCAATCCCTAGTCTAGATGCTACATAGAAAAACATGTTTGCAATGAACATGAGTGTATCTGGGGGGTCTTCTCCTCCACATTTAAATAAGCAGAAACTATCTATCCATAGCTCCTCTACAACTTCCATTTTCAGAGCAGCAGTTTGATACTCAATAGTCTCTTCTGTGAGAGCAGATGCTCTCCTGAGACAGCAGAAAGGCCTGTTGGCTGGTAAATCTAGGGCTGCTGTGATGCCACACAGGGCACAAGCATCTTCCTGATGGGAACTGCTTCAGAGCTGAGCACAGGGCAAGACCGGACCCTCCCCAGGGAAAGCCTGATGAAATCCAAGCAGGGGAGATGGTGTTTCACTTGCTGGGGCTCAAGGGGGACCACCAGGGTGGTTTTAAGGAAATACTTGAAGAACAAAGCAGCTCAAATCTTAGCACCTCTTGATATTATTCACAATACAAGGGCATTAACCCAGAGAGCTAGAAGGAAGCCAGGAAAATGCCTGCATTCCAGCAACAAAAATACAGCTTGTCAGTCTCCCTTCCCTCCCAGAGAACACACCAAGTAGTTTGTAAAGGCAGAAAAATGAAACATGCATGAGACCAAAGGGAGACATTAAACAGCTGTCAGCGAGCACTAAAGAGAACAATTCACCTCCAACAGGCTGAGAAAGATTTTTCCAAAGGGGGAGCTAAGGCTACAGGCACTACCTGCATGTTAGTGAAGATGCTGCGTAAAGAGCAACCCAGGGACTTAATCAGACAGCAGAAGTGAGAATGAGTGGTGGCTGGGGGCCCACAGCGAACAGCAGTTGCAGGGAGCAGCATAAAGGTTGGAATTATACTCGTACATTGCAAGAGAAAGGAGGTGAGAAGGAAAGTGTAAATTCATTTTAGGGAAAGCTGTCACTGGAGGTGAAACACCACACAGCCTCTTTAGAAACCACCAGCCTTTCACAAGGCTTTGGGCTTGGCCAGCCAAAAGGAGCATCTTGCACTAAAGAGCGACAAGAATGGGGGCTCTGCCACCTTGCAAAGTGGTTGTGGAGCAAATAGCACTCCTGGCACAAACCCCCGGCTGCTATGAATAATGAATGACACATTTGGATGCGAAACAGAGAAATGGAAAAGAGCCCCTGAACCTGTTCTGAGCTCATAGAGACTTCCAGGCTTGGGCTTAAGAGATCAAAACCAAATAGACAAAAAGCAAATTAAAAGAGGTAATGCAGAGGCAACAAACTAATCCGCTGATTGCAGGACAGGCCTCTAGCTCTATGTTTTGCAGGAAAAGTTTAAATAAATATGTATTCATTCTTTGTAAATAAAAAAGGCCTGTAGCAGGGTGATCCAGAAAGGGTAACATGATCATGCAGGAACCTTTCATGTGACAAGCAGCATAAAAATGTACCGTGGAAACAGTTGTAAGGGAGAGGGACATCAAGACAGGCAGATGCAATTTCAAAGTAACAACAGGGAGAGCTGGACAAGACAGGAACATAATCCAAAAGAACTCAGCTTCAAACACACACCGTAGGCTTACAAGTTGGTTCAGCAGGGTTAACTGCACATTTCTTTGTTCTCTTCCCAGCTCTGACACTGATTTTCTTTGCGGCTCTGGGTAAATCGCTTCCTCTCCCTGTACTTTGGCTCAAGCTGCGAAGCCTAATTAACGCTTGCAAAGCTGCCTCAGAAACGGCTTGGAATTGCAAGGTGACTTCAGGTTTACGAGTTTGCCTATTATTTTCTTTAAATAAAATGCCCAGCTAAGCTCCCTCCCACGACATACTGGGCTGCAGGATTCCTCCTCACCTGAAAGCGTGGTTCTCTCGGTTGTTCTGCAAGGCAATAGCTTCCACCTCGGGCCCCCCGGCTGCTATGAACCTGGCCAGTTTCTCAGCAAAGTTCTTTGTCTCTTCATCCTCTGGGGGTGAAACTTTAAGCAGGCTGTCAGTACTGGGCCCAACTCACACAAGCAACAGTCATAGCCTATCTGTTCTAAGAACCCCAAGAGCAGAATAAGGGCAAAAGGTCGAGTTTATTTTTTTAGAAACATTAGACATAAACAGTCAAAGCGCTTATAATCATAAGAACACGATATTGCATAAAGTATAATCAGTTCTCAGTGTAATCAGTTCTCTCCCTTCACATTCTCTCTGCTTGCAGAGGAAGCTGTTTCTTCCTCATGTTAGGCTGCTTTCTATAGCATTACACCTCAGTGCTCTCAGTGGCCTATTTGCCACTGAAATT
Organism: Nothura maculosa; assembly: GCA_032353885.1. Taxonomy (NCBI): domain Eukaryota; kingdom Metazoa; phylum Chordata; class Aves; order Tinamiformes; family Tinamidae; genus Nothura; species Nothura maculosa. The sequence goes on from JAUBOD010000145.1 coordinate 433,412, forward strand.
AGAGGCAAAATGGGAAGGATGCAGAAAAAGTGGCAAACTAATAATGCACAGTAATCACACTTGTGCCTACTGCCCCTATGAACCTCTCCACCTTTTCAAGGAGGGCTTGTAGGACAAAAACTCTCCCTGGAATAACCCCAGTCCTCACCTGGAAGAAGTGGTTACTGCAGCCTTAGTCCAAAGGCACAGAGATATTAAGTTTTCCAGCATATTTCATGCTTATAAGGAGCCGGAAAAATACGTTATTTAACCAGACAGCCTTAGAGGCCATTTGCTACCTGCACTGTCCCAGTACACCAGTGTCCTGGCACAGGAGCAGGAGGCAGAAGACATGATTATAAACAAGTCATACCCTTTCCTTGCTTCAAAATTCCACACCTGTAAAGTATGGACAATACTGCTGAGCTTCCCAACCGTCTTAACAGTTAGCTGATATCGGTAACAAGCTCTTTCAGGCTGCAGTCTGTTGAATCACAACTTGTTTGAGCTGTGAACTCACCAGCATGACGCACAACTGCGTTAATGCTGCTTTTCACAGCAAAGGAACCCGACAGGGAGAGGACAAGTCATTTGCTAGGGCCACACAACAGGTCCAGAGCAGAGGCTGGACCTTCTGTCATCAGCAGGAGCATCTTCACAAACAGCCTTCTGTCTCCTAACACGGTTACCTGGGGTCTGCCCCCACAATATGCATTTACACCCACTTCTGCTGTTTCTCTGTCTGAAGCCACAGCCTCTCCATTGGCAAGGACTGTGCAACGCGGGGCTCAAAACAGCCCCAAGGAGAAGATGAAAGCTTCAGGAAAACAGCAGGACAGTTTTCATTGATAACAAAGCAAATTAGAATATCAAGAAAACGCACTTTTACTCAATGTATTTTCAGGACAGAAATGTATTTTCCAACACACAGACAATGGAGAAATATTTTCCTTTTGGTTCACTTTAAGTATTCTGGAGCAAACCAGGAAAACTTCTTCCATGAGCCTGTCACGAGTATGACATAGTACCCTGCAGGCATGAGAAATCATCACTTGGGCACCAGAGTTTGATGCTGTAGTATCAATATCTTGTTCCATTTGTGACTTTTTGAAATTTTTTTTACAGGTAATTGTTTGTCGGTCAAATATCCCCCTCATTGTTTCCAAAACAGACCAAAGAAACAGTTAGAGAGAATGAAGAAACCACCAATAGTTTCTTAATTCACAGACTGTCCCCCAGATCCCCAGGCTTAGTTACCTTTCTCCGAAGAGGATGCCTGAGAACTTTGATTCTCTTTTCTTATCTCTGCCACTTTCTTTCTGTAGTAAAGGAATTCTCTGCTGTTCTTATCATGTAAGAACCTAAAGGCAGGGGTTTGGGGAATGAAGGAAAAAAGGGTGGAAAATAGGCATCAGAAACAGCTCTACACAAATACTGATATTCTGAGATGTATATAACTCAAAAGACTAGAAAGAAATTGAAGAAGGCATTTAAAGTGTGAATTATAAATGCTTTAGTATATATAAGTGGACTTAGCTCTGATCTAAAGTCTCACATCAAAATGTTCTGTGCCATTCGACTGAGGAAAAATTCTCTCAGTCTCTCCTCATATAGGAGAGAATCTCATGTCCATGGTCACACAGCAGATTGATGCAGAGACAGATGAGCCTGGGACCCAGCCCTGTATGCTCAAACGCTGCACGGTGCAGCGCGCACAGCCGGATCCCCAGGTTTTATTGTTAGTCCTGCTAACTGATCTGTATCCTCAGCAACACCATAGTCCTGCCTTCCGCCTCATTTTCTCCAAAGACAATTATTTGCAGCAGATTTGGAATCCACTAGAGGATACCTAAACCAAAAGACCCCTAAGACCTGCATATGGGTCTTGTGAGTACTGCATGTGTACTATGAGCCTACAAAGAGCCAGCGTGCAGCTCTGGAACACAAGAGTTGTTGCCACACTTACGAAAAAGCTGGGTTATCCTTGTAATCCTCCATAGCGACCTTCTCTAACTCTGGTCCCCCTTCAGCCACGAACCTAGCCAGCTTTTCCACCACTTGTCGGGTCTCCGCATCCTCTGGGGGTAAAACTTTAAGCAGGCTGTCAGTACTGGGGTTCAACTCACACACCAAACAGGCAACAGGTACATTACTTCTACGAACCACAGAGGCAGACAAAAGTAGAACGGGGATGGGAAGAGAGAGGATGAAATGGGGGATCCAGTCTTACATAGCTGTACAAATTACAATTCCTGTTACCATCAGTCTCCACACTCCCCTTCTAGAAACCAAATTGTCTAACTAGATTTTCCCCCACCCAGAAAAGCTTAAGATCTGGATTACCAAAACTTAGGTACAACTTCACTTTTCTTCTACTCTACACAAAACATAGGATGACAAGGGAGAAGGAGTCTGGATTGTTTTTTAATAAATCATAAAAGATTGCAGACTCCAGGTCCCAAGGCATCATTCATGCTGCATCCAGACACCAGAGGCAGCTGGAGCAGCTGCACATCCAGTCCTTCCTCCTGCAGCTTCCTTGGAAGCCCTCACTTGGATCAAATCCCAGAGATTCAGGCTGCAAGAAACTGCACTTTGCAAGAAAGGAGCTGCTAGCACCCATCATATCTCATGTAAAGCATAGTTAGTAGGACTAAACACATTTGCTTAGACAAAAACGTTTTGGATACGGTGCTGATCTAGCCTAAGTGTGAACCCAGGACCTGCAGCTTCAAGAGCCACCGCATGTCTTGGTCCCCTGCAGCTAAGGGACATATTGCAGTGTGTTTCACACTCATGTGCAGGCTTGCTAAGACTTTATGAATTCCCACCAGAAATAGCTAGACTTTAAAAAAACATGTATATAATGGACACAAGGCTTTCTGTTACTTATTTACCATCTCCAATCTGATTTTACATCTGATTAAAATACACATACAAAAGAAATAGATCATTAACCAAACAAGCCTTGTAGCATCCTAGCCTATCACATTCAGAAAAACTCAGTTACGTTTTACCCATCACCTGGATAAATGAACCCGTAAAAACAGCAGAGCACAAGATGTCATTTACCTTTAATTTCCAACCACTGCTCATAATCCTCCTCCTCATCTTCATCGGGCGACTGAAACACACTGAGGCGGTTAAGGACCGGGGGCTGTTTGGAATGGGAGTAGTTCTTCACCTGGTGCAGCATGCTGTTGAGGACCTGCCCAGGGCGCTTCCCAAACACCACCGGTTTCTTCCCAACATTTGATGCGGAAGCGTTTGCCGAGTTATTAGCAGAACTTGGGGGAGGTTCTTCAAAAAGAACGAGGGGAAAATAATTCCTGCACATCCTTCCTGTTTTAAACTCAGGTTACAAAGAACAAGCAGTAACAACAGCTGCAAGGGGCAGTTATTTTAAGAGCAAGTTAAAGACACTGACTGGTAAAAGCCGCATAACTAAGTGCAATTTAGGAGGATTTCTTTCCAAGTGGAAATTCAAGCTAGAAAAGGATGCTTTTCTTTATGGCACCCATTGATGCCAAAAGGACAAACCTCTCTCCCATGTATAACCTCCAAGAAAGATTCCAATCCAAATTTAAACGAGATCATCACTGTTTTAGGAACTAGTCCTACTAGTGACAGCCCACAGGTTCCAATGGGAACATGGGTGTTCCAATGGGAACATATAGGGAGGCAGCTCATACAAGGCCAGGGTCACCAAGAGAACAAGGCCCCTGTTGCTCCGACGTTGACATACCAGTACTTGACTTTTCCTTCTGCAGCTTGAGAAACTGCTGGAGGAAACTGCCATCATTAACAAACTTGTTGGAAACAGAGGCTTCATTTTCAGAACCTTCATCTCTAAACAGGAAAAAGAAAAGCAGGTGATGGTACTTGACGCCTTCCCCCATGCCCTTGTACACTTATTTTGGCCAGAAAACAAGATGTGCACCAGTGTTTACTGATCTCTCTCATTTAATGCTGAAAGTACAGCCAGCTTTTGGGGGGCATGAGAACACTGCACTTGCTACTTAGCACGTTTACCCAACTCTCCTCCTGGCTCCCACACTGGAACAGGATCAGGAGCGCTGCGATGCTCTTGAGCATCCCAGGCAAGCATTTACTGGAGAACTCCACCAAACCTGACCCATCATTGCTTAATTATCAATTATCGGAGCCTCCAGGAGTGGGAGCTCCACAAAACTCGCCCGTGGGATGGAGCTGGAGCGGCTCTGCGGCGGCCAGGCCGGCTCCGCAGCGCAGCGCACGTACTCTCCGAGCAGGGGCAGCTGCGGGAGGCCCAGGTAGCTCTGCCTCGCCTGCTGCTCCAGCCGCGCCTCGATCTCCCGCTTCTTCTGCGCGATCAGCTCCTCCTGCTGCAGGATGTTGGCGCTGCTCTTGGCCGACTTGGGCTGCGCCACCCCGAACCAGCGGCTGGTCTTGCCTGAGGAGCAGAGGGGCCGCTCGGGAGGAGGGGGCTCCTTTCTGGGCTCCTCTTGGGGGGGGG
>JAUBOD010000145.1:467312-478924 GCA_032353885.1 Nothura maculosa
CGCACTGAGGGCACATTCATGCGTGCAGACGGGGGGCTCCGGCCCCGCCGCGCCCTGTCACAATAAAAGTCCCCGCTGCCCTTCGCGGGGCCCAGGGGAGCCGCGCGGATCCGGCCGCGGCGCGGCGGGACCTGCCGCTTCCCAACGGGATCGGGACCCGCCGCTTCCCAACGGGATCGGGACTCGCCGCTTCCCGGCGGGATCGGGATCAGGAGCGAGGCGGGCGCTGCCACCCCCGTGTCCCTCACGGTGCCCCGGGACCGTGTCCGTCCGGAGGAAGTTCTGCTCCGGCCCTGCACGTGTTGCAATCCCGGTGTCCAGCGGCCGCTCCGTTATTGCCAGCGGAGAAACCCCCGCAGCGAGCCGGCCTGTGGGGTTCGTCCCGGGCATCCCCCGGAGCCAGGCGCTCAGACCCTTGTGGTTTAGTTATTTTTGTCTTCCCTCGAGCATCTGCCTGCTCGTCCCTCTCTCCTGTAGGCTCCCAGGTTTTGCTTTTGCTTGTCTTTATCCAGAGCTTCCCAGCTCTTCCATCGCGTGCGTCCCGGACGGCGCTTCCCAAGCGGCGTGAGGCTGCTTTGCAGGCCCTAATTCCCACTCCAGCTTCTCCAGTCTCCTGCTTTGTTCTTCTCTCTTCCTTGGTGCCCGCAGGCGGAGGTGGCAGAGCTGCCCGTTAGTCCATGATGCAGGAAAAGAAGCGGCACCGTTGGGAGAAGGGAGTCCCGCAGCTCGCAGGCTGCTGCACATCGTGTTGGAGGAGAGGCTGAAACCCTCCTCATGGACCAGCTGTGGAGCAGGGGCTCGGATAAAAGGAAACACGGGTGGGAAGAAGTAGGTTGTGGACACTGGCGCCTCTGTACAGGGCCATGGACTGCTCTGTTCCCTGCTTTTTCTTGGGAAAAGAGCCACTGTCTTGCAGTTAGCGCATCCTGATGGAAGGGCATGTGGTGCAGAGGACCCCGCTCCCAGCTGGCAGTGCCACCTTCCCACCTCATCCCGTTCCCTGGCAGGGAGGAGCCGCCAGCAGCGCAGGGCACGGAGCAGAGGACGCTGCTCCTGCCCAGCCAAGCTCCGAGGAGTTCGGAGCCACAGGCTTCAATCCAGGCAATCCCAATGGTCCTCTCGTGCTCCCGGGACAAGGCACGGGATGGGTTTGGGCTGTTCGCACCCATGGGCGCTCCCAGCGAGCCCTGTGGATGCACGGAGCTTTGCACGGGAATTATCCCGCTGATCTCCGGGTTCTCCGGGAAGCGGAGCTGGGGGAGGAACTGCTGGCTGGCTGCCTCATGCTCTTACACTGCTATTTCTGGGCACGTCCCTCGGCCCCACCGGCGCCTATAGGCTCCGCGCCTGCCTGTGAGCGTCGTCGGGAGCGGGGAGGCGGCAAACGCATTGCACCGGGTTGAACTTCATCCCGAGCGTCTTTGGGATGCTCTGCATCCAAACCTTGGGGTGTTAGAGCTTTCCTTGGCTTGTTTTTGTTAATAATTGGGCGCACGTGCAAGCCGTGTTTGATCTACCCAGCGCCCCTGCCCGTATGTGACGTGTGATGAGCTGGCACACCTGGAAGCAGTGACGGATGAGCACCCCTTCCCCTTGGCCCATCGCTAGAGATGCTCTTTTTAAGGGATTTTCTCCCGTTATTCCTTCCTCCTCTTCTGTATTTCCTTGGCATCCCTTTACCTGCACGTAGGACACCTGTATTGGCCCCCATTCAGTTCTGGGCACTCCCTGCTGTGTCCTCATGCGCAGCCCAGCACCTGCAATTTGGGACCTTATCCATCTATTTCTGGTATTTTCTCGCACTTAGCACCGCTCAGCCCGGCCGCCGGACTTGGTTGGGAGATGAATCCTCTGTCCATTTGCAGGTGGAGACACAGAGACAGGTCAAAGTCAAGGTTTGGGCAAGAAAACCTTCATCTGGCTGCTCGCAGATGTGCAAATCCCTGGGGATTTTGGGTCTAGTGCTGGTAGCTGGATCCTGGTCGAGCTTCCTGCATCCCGAAAAGCAGCTGGGGCTGATGCCCTGTGTGCTGGGGCGACTTGGTTTTGCATTTCCCAAGTTGAAACTGCTCCGTGCGTGGGTTACCCCTTTGCCAAATGTGTGTAATTGTGTCTCACAGAGGCACAAAAATGTGGCTTAAAACAGTTCCCTTTAGTCTTAATTACGGTCTTCCTTAGTTGATACCTCCATGAAACGCCGTAGCCTCACATCTTGTCACTTTTCAAAGAGCATCACTGCTGGAGACACTGCTGCGGGTTTTCCCTCCGCGACAGTAACGATGCATTTGTCATCCTAGCAAATACAAACACTTAAAAGATCCGTCTGAGAAGAGCTTGACAAGCGGTCCCGCAGCACGGCCTGCGCGGATGTGGGCAGGAGCATCACATGCTGGACATGAGGTGGCCCTGGCCCAAGGGAAGCCCTCAATTTTCCTGTCTCTCACATTCCTTAACTCAACTCTTGGTGTCCTGGTAGTGGGTGTCCTTTAGTCACATGAGTTTTTGGAGCTCCGCGGATCCGTGTTGGTTTAGTTGCCACACGCGCTCCCTGCAAGCCCTGGGGTTGAATGCCCCAATCTAGAGTGTGTTTTTCACCCAGACTTCCAGGAACTTGTCATGGAGCGGGTTTATTCTGTGCTTTATTTCTGAAGGTTCAATTTCAGGAGGCTGCTTCTCCTCCCACCAATGTCCTGTCTGAAAGGGGGAGGAAAAAGGGGAGGGATCAAGTGAGGTCTCTGCTCTGCTGGTACCCTTTCTTACCAAATTCTCTTTCTGACTTCTAATTTTGCATTTTCTATTTCTTTCTAATCTTAATTTTGCATTTTCTATTTCTTTCTAATCTGAAGCATTTCAGACTGTATTTTTGTGCTGCCTCCCTTCCCTTTCCCGCTCTCTGTCTCTTTCCTTCTCCGCTTTTTCCTGCCCAAATGAACAAGCAGAAGCACCTGCCTTTTCCCAATGGAAAGGACTTTGGAGACTGTTCCTGGGTACCTGTCCAGGTACTGTAGTTTCAGGGCAGGATTTTGCCTGGTCTCATTCCTGAATCCACCAGCCCGGTGCTCGGGATAACCCGATATTCCCGTAAATGGGAATGGGGCTTTGCTGCTGCCCTGTGTGCGGGACGAGCTCCTCTCCAAATCCGCTCTGTCTTTCTATGTTTTTTTCCCCCCATGTCGACTGGAACTGGAGTCAATCCGGACTTGCTCCCGTTCCATGTGGTCCCGGCCCACACTGCTCGTGGAATCCAGGGATTTTCTGTGGCAGCGTGCGGGAGCTGCAGGAGTGGGAAGGAAACGCGGCGTTTGATAAAGGAGCACTCCCACGGGACAGGAGATGAGCTCTGACATGAAGCGCGCACTAGTCGTCCTCCTCCCCTTCCAATATTCCCATCAAGAGCAGAGCTTTTCCCAGAGCGCTCTTGGGAATGCCCATGGAGCTGCTGGAACAGACCGTGCCCAGCAGGATGATAGAGCAGCGTTGAACACGGGGCACGGCTGCCCAGCAAAGCCACTTTGGGGGCCGCTTTGCAGCGACATCTCCTTGCCAAGAACCTCACTAGCGATTTTTCCTGCTTGGATTGACTCTGTGGGATTTCCAGGTGTTGCAATCGGTCGGAAAGCTGCATCCAGAGGTGTCTGCTGCTGCTTTACCTATTGCTGTAAGCGGGAGCAGCTTCCTCGCCACAGTTATGACCAGTATGTTCCCGGGCTGAACTAGCCATGTGAGCGGCAGCTTTGAGATGCTTGCAGGAATTAGAGGCAGGAAACTGGAGGGATTTTAATAGGATCTTAGAAATCCTGTCCCCAAAAGCTCTGGGTGCTGCAATTCCGCGTGCATCCAGAGCTGCTCCGTGTGCAGCACGTGCAGCCCATGCGGGGCTGCAGGGACTTGCTTTCTGCTTAGGAACACCCTGGGGAACGCAGCCTGACGTGGATGCAACGCGCTCCTCGAAAGCAAGTTCTTTATTGTTAATAAAAATGCGCTTCTAAAGTTGTTTCGGATGACAAAGTTGCCCAAGTTTTGGAAGAACCTGGTGTTCTAGGTGCTTAATGGTTAAATTTGCCCTTTCTTGGTATCTCCCAGTGTGAGTGTTGTGCTGTGAAGTTACCTCACAGTGATGCTGGAGTATGGGTTGTGCTTGGGAGCAGCCGCGGATGCTCCGCGGGATGGATGTGGGAAAAGGCACCTTTAGTGCCTTAATTAACACTGGAATTGTGACCCAGATTTGGCTCTTGGAATTTCTTTTGGAAATTCAGGCTTCACTTTTGTAGACGTGGAGGGAGAGGTGACATTTGTAGCAGCTTTTGTGTCCCTGTCCTCGAGACACTGCCGAGAGCCTTGGGTGGCTTGTACAGCACAGCCCTTCCGAAGGGAAGGTAGTGACGTTGTGGATAAAACTTGAGGAATAATCCCGGCGTGGCGTTAAGTAGCTCGGCTCTAGGGTAATCCGGCTCCTGCTTTCCCTTGGTTTCCGTTCCCGCGCGGTGGGCAGCGCTGGCAGGTGGGGATGCTGCCCAATTCCCGCGTTCCGGCGGCCGCCTGTGCCGGGGGCTGTTCCCTCTCCAGGTGCTGCCTCCGCCGCCTCCCCTTGGAAAAGTCGTGCGGGAAGATCCCTGGAGCAGCCAGGTCGAACGGGTCCCAATGTGTTTCACAAATACCCTTTGTGGGAAGACCGAGGAGCAGGCAGGAAAGAAACGCTGTTAATGACGCCTGGGAATAGCGGGCGGAACGCTCTGTGTCCTGGGGATGCTCCGGGATGGAGCACGCGGGAGCCTGCGAAGCCGAGGGCCTGGGCAGCTTCCACAGGTAAAGGTTTTGCCCGACATCCCCAAATGTTTTTTTTCTGGGATGAGCACAGGTTTATTGGCACACTGGGAAAGCTGGTAGCCGGTAGGGACAGCCATTCCGACCGGTAACCTTCATTCCATTCATGTGTGCTGCGATCTTCCGCTTGTTCTGCTTCCCGTCGCAGAGCTGTGCATGGAAGGATGCATTAATTTCTCTTGCCAGGCCGAATGAGCGATGTTCGTTACAATTGTGACACCTCTGGTTGCTTTCAGCTCAGGATCTTCCTACCTTTGTAGCGATGCTCTATGTCTTATGTGGAAAAAAGTCGTCGTGAGGCTGATTTCCTGGTGTTCACCATCCCAGCCCCTTTGCTCCATGCTTGTCCTGGGGCCCTCGCAGCGCGCTCGTTGCTCACGGTCAGCCTTGATCCAGATCAAATCCGCATGTCCAGCCCGGAACAGGGAGGCTCCTGCTCCGGGGATCTCCCAACGCTGCGCCCGGGTGCTCCGGGGGTCCTGCTGGAGCAGGGGCTGCATTGGATGGTCCCTAGGGATCCCTTCCACCCCGCTCCATCCCGGGATGCTGCCGGCATCGCCGTGGCCCGGGGCGAGGATCGATGTGCCCGTGCGGAGCGGCCGTGCGCGGAGCAGCGGCCTCCAGCCCCAAACCTGCTCTGGTTCCTGGTGCTCGCTCCTTGCGCGTCGCGGCACACACTGCAGTTCCTCTTCTTAAAATAGATGCTGTTTCGTTCACGTCTGCTGCTCGGTTATTGGCCCTGACGTGCAGGGCGTTGTTGTTGGCCTCTTGATAAGGTTTTGGTCTAATGAGTCAAGCGTGGCCATACAGCAGTTGGGAAGGTTCATTCGGGTAGATGTGAAGCCGATGGACAAACTGCTTGGACTTAGGCCTGGCTCTTTCGATGATCCAGGGCTGCCTCCTCGGTGGTTTCTGCATTTCCCTCGCTTCCCATTCCTGATTTGCCTAAAATAGTAATGAAAGGAGACACCCCTGGAACTATATCACAGTTCAGAATGCTGCATGTGAAGTGACCGATGCAACTGCCTCCTTGCTGCCGCACAACCGGGTACTTCCTCTTGTCGAGGACTTTCCTAGTTCCTCTTCTCACCTCCCTGCTCCTTTGAACCAGGGCACAGAATTGCCCCGCTGCTCCTGTACCCATCAAAACCGGGCAAATGAACCAAATAGCCCAAACAGACCTGGATAGTGTCTTTGGTTTGTGCTTTTCCCCAACAACTGCCCGGTTGGAACCTCTTTTATCTTTGGATCTCCCAGGTCTCCGCACTTGATTGCATTCTGTGTAATCTCAGGAAAAGCTGGGGAGGAGGTTGATTAAAGCGGGCGCTGGCTTGGAGAGGGAGGAAGGGGCTGATGGTGGCCCCGCCACGAGATGCTCCGGGCCACGAATGGCAGGAATCCCAATTGCATTTGCACGTGGATCTCAGACAATACTGTCTTGATTTCGGCAGATCAGATTATACCGGGGATGCTGAAAGGTTCAGCTTGGATCTTGTGGAGAAAACAAGCTCCAGGACTTGGTATTTCCCTGTGCCGGAGTGCGTGAGCGGCAGGGCTGGAGAGGCCGAGCTCCAGCTCCGGGAAGGATCTAAGGATGCGGATGCAGCATCCGCGGCTGCTCTATGGACACAGTGCTGTGGGTGGGCAGGAGCCTGGGCTCTCCCGGATCCCGGTGAATCCCACATTCCTCCTTGGAGGTGTGTGTGCATTGCCCTGCACTTGGGCAGCCTTCCTCGCTCCGCATCCACAGGAGCCGATGGTGGGAAAGCAGCGTCCTGCCCGGCAGGAGCGCGGAGGCGACGGGCACGGGGAGCAGCCGCTGCCAGCAGCGCATCCCGCTGCTCCCCCGGTCCTGCCGTTATCCCACTCGCGCCTCCGATCCCGCTGCTCCGGGCTGCCCGATCCCAGTGCAACCGAACCGCCACTCTGCTGCCCGCAAGGGCCCGGTTCCGATCCCCATCCCATGGAGCAGCCATCCCAAAGCGCCTGGCTCCCGTGCCAGGAAACCTGCAGAATCCGTAGGCTCCTGCAGTCTGAAAGTGCTCTATTTTTAAAGCCAGGTTTGCATGTGAAATCTTTGACTTTTCTTACTAAGAATGGTTCTTGCAAGTGTTGATGGGTTTCGGTAATGTTCCTAAAAATGCCCTTCCTGGGGTCCTGATCTATTATTTGTAGTTTTTTCTTCTTTTTCCTTTAAACCGGTTGTGAACCTTAACGAAGTAATGACAAAATAACCTCTCAAATACCCGCTTTTTGCCAATGCTGAGTTGCTGCTGGGAGGATCAGCAGGATCCATGTCCCCACATGGGGAATCCTCAGAGGGAGAACGCCTGGATTTCCCTGGAGAGGCCACACGGATCCCGCATGGATCCCAGCGCATCCTGCCCTGCCCCTGTGAGTGCTGCCAGCTCCTGGCACGAGACAGGAAATTCCGCATTTTCACGCCACTTTGCAGCGTCCTGCAGATCCAGCACCCGCTGTGCTCCAGAACCTGCTTCTTTCTGGAGGCTTTTAATGGGAGCGAAAGGTTCCTGTCCAGCCGGGAGATGCGGCGGCAGCTCCGGGTGTCCCGTGTCCGTCCCCTCGGCAGCTCCCTGGCTCCCAGGAGCCGCGGTAGTGATGGTTGCACTTGGCTACTCATTAGGGATGCACTGCGCTAATAGGATGAGCTATAATTAGTGCAGCCTCCCCTCTGGGTGGCCAGGCAGGGCCCAGAACCCGGACGCAGATCCATTTATGGAGGAACCGCTTGGAGCAGCCGGACGGGTGGGATGCGCCGGGCCCGACCGTGCGCCTTGGGGAGCAGGGAACCCCCGAGCGGCCGGCGCTGCCCCGGCCACGAGCCTTGATCCACGGCCAGGCTGCGCTGGGAGAGGCTGTCGGGAAAGGAGGAGGAGACCTTGGGGAGCCCCGTGCTGCCCTTGGGACGGCGGGAAGCAGCTCGGAGCCGTTCGGAGGAGGGAAGCGGCTCCGGGTTCCTGGCCGTGCCAGGAGCGGTGTGGGCAGCCTGCGAGGGCCGAGGCTGCGGCTGCCGTGACGTTCACCCTCTGTACGTGCATGGGTAGGAGTGCACACGTAGAGACAGCGTTCGGCTGCTTTCCGCTGCGTTCTCCATGCGACCGTTGGTGACTTCCTGCAGGTTTGGCCCTGGGTGCTCTCACAGAGGGGGACCGGGAATGTCTGGATCCCAAATGTTGTGTGTGGGATTACCAGATACCTTCCGTAAAAGCAAAGGGAGTGTGGGCAAGCAGGGAATCCCTGCTCCCTGGTAGGGAGATTTCCTCTGCATCCTGCCCTGACCCAGCTCCTCCCTTCCCTTCCATGGAACGGACAAACGGGAGTGGGATCCTGGGGCAGAACAACCAAACCAGGGGATCTCCCTTGGTAGAGGGAAGGGACAGGGATGGCAGCAGGATGGGGAGGGGATCCCGATCCTGCCCCTCTGCTCCGCTCCGAGGAGGCCAAACCTGGAGCGCTGGGGGCAGCTCCGGGCTCCCCAGGACAGGGGGGACCTGGAGCTGCTGGAGAGGGGCCAACGCAGAGCGACAGGGATGAGGAAGGGCCTGGAGCATCTTCCTTGTGAGGAGAGCCCAAGTGAGCGAGGAGAGCAGGCCAAGAGGGGACCTGGTCAGTGTGCCCAAGGACCCGAGGACAGAGATGGGAGAGAGGGAAGCGGGAAGAGCAGCTGTCTGGTCGGACACAAGGGAGACCTTGAGTTGTACAGCTGAGGGCCAGGACTTCCCCATCTGGATTTTGTCCTCAAGAAGTAGCCCGAGCTGCAAGTCTTTTCTGTCATGAACACTTTGGTGCCGTTAGGCTCTAGACTAAGCCGCCCTAGTCTGCTGGGCAAGCGTGTCTGGTTTGCTGTGTCTCACCAACATGTCCCAGCTCCTGAAATGCTTCTGCGGTGGGTTTGCTGCTGTGCTTTCTGAAGAAAAATACCTGTTTATATTGGTATACAGTTAGTATAACCAAAGCGTCCTAAACGTCTTGTCTTTCCCCCCAGGATCTGCATTGCAGTCACTTTCAGCCAGCGGAACTGGACAGGATTCCCCTGGGAACCCATGAACTTCGTTGACAGGTAAGGAGTTCTCCATAGGTGGATGTCTGATGTGCTCATCTCTAAAGAGGCACGGGCATTTCCAACCCCAGCGCAGATTTGTTAATAATAGATGGGACTGGGCAGTGGGAGAGCTGGAATCATCATGTTCTACTTGCTCCTCTGCTCCTGTCCTGCACAGGATGATGAGGAGGGTCTGTGGAAAGTGGAACTGGAATCTGGATTCAGTTCCCATGTCTTGATCAAAGTCGCCTTTCACTGATTAGTTGATCAACACTCCAGAGTAGGTGAAAATCTCCCTAGTTTGCAAATGGACAGAGGAGTTTCAGTTCCTTTTAACCGGGCATTGGCAACAGCTGCACAGTGTGCATGTGATGAGGAGTACAAAGCGAGGGCACAAAACTCCTTCCCTTGAGAATTCTCTATATGTTAATCCTTTCACAAAATTGGGAATGGATCTGAAATGTCTGCAGATGCTTTTTGAGGTCTCGCAATGACATAGTGCTGGGGCTACAAGTAACGCAGTGGAAAACAGTCTTGATGATCTATTTTGTGTGTAGTGATGCTCGCCTACCTTGCTGTAGTACCGAAAGAAACTTGTTATAAACAATGTAAATATTGATGTGTCTACTCATAAATTTACAAATTTGATTTATTGTGACTTCCCAGAGCCAGCTTTAGAGCTAATGTTGTGGTGAAAGCCATAAGCAGTGCTGATTTTTTTTTACTGTGTGACTGTTTCTTACCCAAGTCCCCAAATCTGTGCAAAGCAGCAGAATTTGAAGAACGATCTTTGCAGATGCAACTTCTAGAGTTCAAATGCGCAGTGATTTGTGCCGTGTTTCATGAGACCAAAAGGTCAAATGGGATTGTGTTCTAAACACAACTACCACAATATACTTGAAAAGTATCTCTGTGAAGATGTAGGGATGTGTATAAATACAACCTGATTTTCCCAAATCAACTTTTATGCAAATGTTGCTGTTATGGACCATAACTGAAACTGATACTTAACTGATATTCTGCACTGAGGAATCTCCGTGATTTTGCTGGTAATACAAAGCCCAGACATAAGTCATTAGCAGACTTCCTACCCGGTAGTTTCTAGACAAAAATATACCCATGAAACTTGGGGCAAAATGCAGGTCAAACAAATTCATTTAGTAGCCACTAAGGGTACTGAGTGCTAAGGTACTACTAAGTAGTACCCTGTATTACCTTTAAACCCTGAGAAGTGGACCTTAGAATTAATGCAGTTTTACGGTTTTAATAAGAACTAGAGGGTTAGTTGATAAATAGGAAAATTCAGAATTGTTCTTTTGCTTATCCTTTATTTTACATCTACCTACACTAGCACATCAATGAATTTATTGAGGCTGTAAAGGGAGAAGTGTGTGTATATGTGCATGTATATATATATATATATATAGATATATATATACACACACACACACACACACATATATATACACACTCACCCTATATATATAGGTGTGTATGAACATGGCCCTAAGTACGGTGCCGCTTGCAGGGCAGTGATGCTCAGCCGGTGTGTACAGAAAAGCTGCTCTCTTTGCCTTTCAAAACTACAGTGAAATGAGGAATCACCTCTATTATAATAGACACAGCATGTGGTGCTAGAAAAGCTGCTCTTTTGACTATCTAAAGATGATAATTTTGCAGTTTTTGCATTAAAATAAACAAACCAACCTAGATCCCTATTCTAATGAGAGGCATACATTTAATGGGGGGGAGCAGTTGATTGCAGTCTGCAGTGCTGTTACTTAATATTTAAATCTGCCCACACGAAATAAAAGTTTAAATAAAATTATAGTGATTTATAAGTGAAAGGTTTTATTTTTGAGTCAAAATAAACCCAGGATAAGCAGGTTTTAATCACTAGTTAGTGTCTCTAAGGGTTGAGGTGATCAGGGAACCTGTATCTTCCATGGCTCTTGCTAGGTTGAAGTCAGGCCATAGGCTTCTGATAATAAATAGGTGCCTTTTCCTATTTCTCTAAAAACAAAAAGTCCCTCTATTGTGAGCTGCGAAATAATGAAAAGTTAACTTAAGTAAGTGTAAGGATTGTGACCTTACTAAAAGCTGGTGCTTATTTATCTATTTATTTAATGGTTTTTGACTATATCGTTCCTCTTCAGCCGCTCCTCTGCGGGGCGGGGGAATCGGTGTCATGGTGGCCGAGCTGGGAGGTGCTTTGTTCTTTTGCCTTGTTTCGTTTCTCTGAAATTTTAGGCTGGCTGCATTGCTGAGGGAATAGCAGCAGCAGTAGAAGTTATTTAGGAGGAAAAAAAGGGTTATTTCTGTGCGTTGTTTCCCCTCTTGCCCAGATCCCGAGTTCAGGCCTTGGCCTCCCGGCCTGGACTCGGAGGTGTCTCCACGTTTGTGTGCTCATTTTCGGTACATATTTAGGCGCCGGGGGGCCCAACCACTTCCTCTCGTGCTGGCACCGCGGGCCCCGTGGTGGCACCGGGGCTGCCGCCTCCTGCCGGGCCGCGGGATGCGGATAAAAGCACCTCGGGAAGGCACGGAGCGGCCGGGCCTGCCGCCACGGTAGGCACCAGGAGCACCCACATATCCACCTCGCCCAATACAGGCCCCGCAGCCGCTTTGGGGGCAGATTAGCACCCCGTGACCCCAAATTTCCAGTGTTTCCCTCCTGAAACCCGCTGGGCCGCTATCCCGGGGTCGGGTTTTCCAAGGCAAAGCG
>JAUBOD010000145.1:490755-501446 GCA_032353885.1 Nothura maculosa
CTGGAAGAACTCTCTTAATTCCTGCGCGCAGGATTGGGATGAACATTCGGTCGTTAGTAAAAAGCCCTGGCAGGAACGGATAACGTTTCTAACGTGCTCACGTAGGATAAATAGTAAAAATGGGAGCTTTGGTGCTTTAGGAGCCTCAGTTGTGGGTGAGGATGAGGTTGGGGCGCGGGAAGCGGCGGGATGCGGATCCCGTTAACGGGACACGGGGCCGGTGCTCTCCTCACGCCACGGGCCCAGCGCCTGCTGGAATGTAAGTGGTGCATGAAGCCAGATCACCCTCTGTAACAGCAGCTTGGAGGACTTGACATCTGCAGCCCAGAGCATGGACAGCAGCTTTTCAAGTATCTTTAGCCTGAATCCTTTTCTTTTTCTTATTATTTGCGTTGTTTCCTTTGAGCTTGTCCCCTTTCTGCTCTCCCTTTTCCTTCCCCTCTACGTGCTTGTGTCCGTGTGGCCAGTCCCCTTCCCAGGCTCCTGCATCTCCGGCTTCTGTCTGGCCCCTGGGTCTCCTTGCAGATGGCATTTTGCAATTCCCTGTTCTCTTACCCCCAGCCAAAAGAAATCAATATAAATAAATCAACTTGTCTTTGAACGTCAGCCAGCCTGGCTCGCTGTTCCACATCTTCCTGATCCCGATTGGCTCACCATGGATGTTGCCTCCCTCGCGCCAGCCAGGGAGGAGAGACAAAAGGCAGCTGGATGTTCCTGGGGCTGCTTCCCCGTGCCCCGTGTGGCTGCAGTTGTGCCCCCCCTCGTCCATGCCTGCGATACGGCAGGCCTGGAGCTGCTGAATCCCGTGGTTGATGGTTGCTGTTGTGGAGAACGTCACTCGGAACTGCTTTTCACC
Organism: Nothura maculosa; assembly: GCA_032353885.1. Lineage (NCBI taxonomy): Eukaryota > Metazoa > Chordata > Aves > Tinamiformes > Tinamidae > Nothura > Nothura maculosa. Next base: position 491,612 of record JAUBOD010000145.1, read on the forward strand.
TTCCGAATTCCGTGCAGGATGTGAGAGAACGATCCGTGAGCACGTAGCCAGACTGCTGTCCCATCCTTGCATCCGTTCCTATGGCTGCGTAACGGCTCAGACTCCGCTTAGCCGCGCACTAGAGGAAAGCATGGGTGTAAATATGCCAGAATGAAGGAAAACAAGTGAATTCCCTTCTGTTTTGCAGACCTCTTCTACGCGTATACCAGGCACTGTTATTCCTCCTCCGTTGGTCCGCGGTGGGCAGCAGACTTCCTCCAAGTTAGGAACTCAGCAGAACACGCAGATAGTGATGCCACCTCTGGTCAGGGGTGCACAGGTAAGTATTTGCCTCGTGCTAGATTGACTCTGTTCTTTATCTTTTCTTGACTGTGTTTCTCAGTCATCCTCCTTGTCCGCAAGGATTCTGTCTTGCTCTTGAGTAGAGTTGGGTTTAACGCTGCTGATAGTTCCCCCTTCATTCCAGTTCATGCTTATACATTCTGCTGCTCCATGACACTTGCAGTGATCCATGAGATTGGTGATAGGGGATAGAATTCTGCATTTAGCTGCTCCAAAAAAGATGCTTTTTATATTTTAATTAAAAGTTACTTTACAGACTTCCAGCTTTACCTGCTGCTTAGGAGAACAGCAGCAGAGGAAATAAAACTCACTGTTCTTCCACTTTTTTTTCCATGTTATTCTTCCTGCCTTATCAATTTCACCTTTTAGAATGCTAAAACTCACTTCTTTCCTCATTGTGTCTGTCTTCAGATTGAAAAAGAGCTGCTGAAATGAGCTAGTGAGTTGGAAATGTGAAGGTCCTTGACTTGTGAGGTTGTTATCATCTCCAAGAGAAAATAGTGGTGTCACTAAAGGAGCAGGGGTGCAGCGTGAGACTCGATGTGTTCTGCTAGAGCTGTGACTTCGACACATACCATGAGAAAAAGTTTTCTTGTTAAATGAGGATTTATTTTTCAGTGAAAGGCTGAGTTTTATCTGTTGCGTAGCCAGTGCTAAGGAAGAAGAGATAAAGCAATTGGTGTTTCATTTTCTTTCTGTTACAATGATGTAGAGAACCTGCTCATTCTGTGTAATAGCTTTTCTAATGCCTTTAAAATGAGGCAGACTCAACTATTGCACGTTCTGAAAGAAACTCGAAAACTTTCGATTTTTGGTGCAACTGTTTCATCCTTAGTACGATGGCCTCAGACATAAGAATCTCTTTTGATGTTACATGGAACTAGTTTCATTTTGTCAGAGGGAGAAGGAGAAATGCCGTGTTTTGACAAGGATGTTAATCATCCCGCCTTTTTGCGTTCCCTGCCTTGCCTCATTTCCACTGTATCGTGTCATCCCATCTGGCTTCCACCACTTCCCACTATCTAAACCTCCCTGTCCTTCATGGAACCATCACATCAGCCCATTTCTGTGTCTTCCCAGCAAATCCACAACATCCGACAGCACTCCAGCACAGGGCCGCCTCCGCTGCTGCTGGCACCGCGGGCATCGGTCCCCAGTGTGCAAATTCAGGGGCAGAGAATTATACAACAGGGTCTGATCCGTGTCGCCAATGTCCCCAATACCAGCCTGCTTGTCAATATCCCACAGGTGAGTCCCAGAGCTTTGCACCAAGTACAACATTAACACGAGAACACAGGTGAGCAGAGGCAATTGCCAGGGTCTAGCTGGTGGTGCCTGCTGTCCACCAAGTGACGTGGTCCCTTGTGGCTGCAGTTACCCTGCTCTTCCTGCACACACCATCGCTGTGCTTATGTTCACCCACTCTGTACTGAAATGGGAAAAAAATACTGCAGATTATGGGGAAGAAGTGTACATATCAGTGAGCTGAGTTTTCCCCATTTGCTATTTCAATATGAAACTGTCCTTCAGAATATGCTCTCTTCTTCTTTAGGAAGCATAAATAAAATGAGTGTTCTAGTAAACAGAACTCAAAATGGATTAGCAGTTCTATTTTGAAACACCAAAGATGTTGCCGTGTGAGTAGTGTAGATAAAAGCAGTGCAGAAGCTCATGTTTGTTTATAACTAACACTAATGATTTTGACAAAGTTGTATGAAAAGTACACTTTTTTTTTTCCCTCCCTTCCAGATTTCCAATATCTGGAAATGATCAGTGAAGGAAAATGAAATTATTTAGAAAAAGGATAAGAGGATTAGATGTCCTATTAGTTGTAATAGGACCTGAGCGTGCGTATGTATCGTGATGTGTTTGGTAGACTGCATAAAATAGGGCTTGGCGGGAGATGGTCTCGGTTGTGCACCCACAAAACCCGCCCGTCACAGCAAACACCGAGTGTCCTCCTTCCTTTTGACCATCTCGGTAGAACAGGACTATTTCCAAAGGGCTGAACAATCTGGCCCTGAACAGTCGCTGACCAAAACGTTCCACTTTTCCCCCAAGGCGTCACCCACCTCAATAAAAGGTACGACGGTGACGTCGGCGCAGGCGAACGCCACCACGACGAGCGCCGCTGCCTTGGGCAACTCGAGCGAGTCGCCAGCGAGCCGGCAGGCGGCCGCCAAGCTGGCCCTGCGCAAGCAGCTGGAGAAGACGCTGCTCGAGATTCCCCCTCCGAAGCCGCCCGCGCCGGAGATGAACTTCCTGCCAAGTGCCGCTAATAACGAGTTCATCTACTTGGTTGGATTGGAGGAGGTTGTGCAGAATTTGCTGGAAACTCAAGGTGAGGCAGCATTGAAAATGGTATAGGTGAAGAGAGGAGCTTTCCCATGTCGACTCCTAGCTAAAACACACGGGGTGAAGAGCTTCAGCCTCTGCATAGCTAAATTTTCATAGGCTGCCTAATGTTGGATTCACTTTCTCTGACAGTTTCAAAATTGGTTGATTTAACTGCGCAATTCTACAATTTCACAATGGTCTGACTTTGCGTTAGGCATTAATTATAAAGAGTTCTCTAAAGTGCATCTACTTCTCCCTAGAGCTGTTGACTTTCTCTCAACTGCTTTTTTGTCCATCAATGTTGAATTCCCGAAAGAGATTTTCAGCAGATTCCTTACCAAGATGTTCACAGGCAGGATTGGGATAGATATCCTGGAGAAACTGTCTCAAAACAAAGGAAGGATCCAATTTAGGCTAATTTATATAGATGGAGCAAAGGCATCAAGTTCCTGCCCGCACCTCAAGGGATTAGTTTTGGTTTTGCAGACACTGCAGGCGTAGCTGGGCTAACCCCATCGTGTCTCGCAGGTAAAGTCTCCATGGCTGCATCGTCCCGCGAGCCCTACATGTGCGCGCAGTGCAAGACCGACTTCACCTGCCGCTGGAGGGAGGAGAAGAACGGCACCATCATGTGCGAAACCTGCATGACCTCCAACCAGAAAAAGGCCTTGAAAGCGGAGCACACGAACCGGCTGAAGGCTGCCTTTGTGAAAGCCCTGCAGCAGGAGCAGGAGATCGAGCAGAGGATACTGCAGCAGACGGCGTCTCCCGTGCAGAGCAAGGCCGAGCCCATAGTGCAGCACCACTCGCTCAAGCAGGTACGGATCTGACCAGGGGAGCTGCGTCCCAGCGGGCTCTGATGCACAGAGGGGAAGCTGCTGCCCGAGCTTGGGCTTCTCTTTGAGCTCCACAGTGTATGTTAAGAGTTTGAGCTCAAAATGAGAACATTTACAATGTTTTATCGTGTCCTGGTGACCTATAAACTGTCTTCTGGGGACCTGAAGAGTGGAAGTTGTTGATGCTCTTCCTGCAGAGTCACTGTGATTATCCTGAGGTTTTTAGCTCACATCTCACAAAGTGTGGTCTTGGTCTTATTTTGGAATGTACTAAATGGCAAATTTTGCTCCAGTGCAAATGCCTAAGAGAATTATCTCACTTGAGCCAGGAACGCCTAACTTTTTTTGCGAAGTTTCAGAGTAATGGATAATATCCGTGGCCTCAGAGCCTGGATCTTTTAGGCTTTGCAAGTAACACCTTTGAATGAGGAGAAAAGGGAAACTGCTTAAGTGGTGCTTTGAGGTGAAGTAATCAGGGTGCACTGGTGAAATAATCAGGGTGCACTGGGAAATAATCGGGGTGCGCTGATGCTGGCAGAGAAGGAGTGTTGGTCTGTGTGTGGAGATGCCCACCAGCTCCTCCGTGCTGCTTTGCACCTGACTGACTCTCCAATCTTACCGGCACTTCCAGAAATAAAAAGCCAGTTCTTACTTCGATACAGAGATCTTGGAGCTGTCAGCCCCGAGACTAACACCCCATTCCAGAGCTAGGCAGCAGGAGAGGGAAATGCAGTGGGGATTCCTCAGGGCTGGTGGAAAGAGCAGCAGCGCCGTTGTGCCCACGTAACCCTGTGCTCTCTTGGCAGACTTCTAGCCAGATGTCTCGAGGCGCTGGAGCCCCGCGAGGAGTGTTGCATGCGTTTAGCCAGTCCCCCAAGTTGCAGAATGCATCGTCTGCAGCAGCACTTGGGAGCAGGCCAGGTAAGCATGCTGAGAGACCTGTCAGCAAGGGCAGCGCTGCCGCCTGGAAGAAGACTTCCATCAATACAGGTAGATTTTTCTCTAAAGTTCCTTTTCTTTGTGCTTACTAGCTGCACTCTATCCAACAATCTTAGTTCTTTGGGTAAGAATGCTTTCTCTTTGACACTTCCTGCATGAAAACCTGGTGATCCCAAGGTTAAACGTGGTGATACCAAGGGTAATATTCTTCTTTGCACCTGCTCTTGGTGTGGTTTGTGTTCATCAGAAGTGATGAAGTGCTACTGTTTAAAACCAACACTGCTTTGCACCATTGCATATAGATTGAATGTGGTGCTGAACTGTTCAGCACCCTGCACAGTCTGCACTGCACTGCAGGAGTTTGTCATTTAATTCTGGGAATGTAATTCAGTTGTTTAATTTTGATCATTTAATTTCTCTTTGCTGTAATCAACATACAATAGATCTTGCTTTAGGTAAAGTACAGTACGAATGCCTAGAATTTCTCATTATTTCAACTGCTAACTAAAGGAGTGGCTCTGATACAAACTTTATGGAATTTTAACTGGTAATTTTACCTTGTGGGGTTTTTTCTTGTTTCTGTTTTTTTCTTCATGCTTTTCCTGTATTGTGATGCTTGTTGTGCTCTTTTCTGTTCTGTCAGGTGGGGCTTTACCTTTTGTTAATCCTAGTTTAGCTGTGCACAAGTCGTCCTCAGCAGTAGACCGCCAGCGCGAGTATCTCCTGGATATGATCCCCCCACGGTCCATCCCACAGTCTGCCACGTGGAAATAATGCAGAGGAATTCCCAAGAGGAAGACTTAACCTGTTTCTGCCATCCTTTTTATACCACATGACAGTGGAATCTGCTTTAATCCCAGCTGGATACGCCCCAGGCTTCATAGGATGCAAGAAGACCACTCCTCATCCCATCGAGTGCTGCTGTCCCCGCTGTGAGCAAACGCCACCACCTGGGTGGGAAAGACTTGAGCTCATTTGGTTATCAGATCCTTATGATTGATTGATGATGAAGGCTGTCAGGGAAGGGGAAGAATTCCTAATTTTTTGGGGGGCTTTATGCATTTAGTCTTTTTGTCACCAGCACAAAAGGAGGACTAATGACTCTGCCTTCGGTTTCTTTATTAATACTCCCCGCTCAGCGAGACGGCGGCTCAAGGAAAGAGGATTCTCGGCCTGATGCTGCAGATTTAGCGAGCCGAATCCGTGTCTGCTTTTCCTCCCTGCCCCTCCAGGGAGCAGCCTCCAGATTATAACGTCTCCAAATCGCCTGATGATGAGCTAATGATAAATAAGTACAAATTCCAATTCCAGTTGAGTCTGGTTTTTCTAAGGGACTGGCTGCCACCAAAACTTGTCTGGTAGGTGGGAGCCAGTGCAGGAGTCTCTCACTTTTGTTGGATTCTGTTTTGAATAGACTTTTGGAACTTTTTGGTAGTGCGAAATCAAATTTCCCGAATAGACCACCACCTTTGTTCAGTCTTTCTAATGCAGCGAAGAGCAGTTGGGCCTTTCATATGTTCCCGGAGACTTTAGAGTAAAACTTTTTCCTTTCTTGGGGGGAGTTTTTGTTGTTGTTGCTGTTGTTGTTTTGAGAATCCCTACTCCGAACCCAGGAATTCCAGCAGCCGCGCGCGGTCGCAGGGGCGAGCGGAGGGAGCGGAGGCTGCTCAGGTACCAGGTTCTTGGCCCTGTCCCCGTGTCCCCCTGAGCAGCATCTCGGGTGCCCCTGCCACCCTGTGCTGGGCTGGTTCGGGCACCTCCATCCCTCGGGAATTCCGTTCTTCCAAGCGTTCCACGCATGCTCCTCTGCCCCATCCCTTCCATGCTTCATTTTTGATAGAGCTTTAGGCAGCCCTGCTTTAAGGACAGGTTTCTCTGTGGGTTTAATGTATTTGGGGGATTGCGCAGGTTTAAATCCCGAGTTGATCAGGTCCAGTTTTTCTTCTCGTCGTCTCCTCTCCCTTTTCCCTGTTGCTTCCCCCCAGTTAAAGTTGAATTCAAGTGGCAGAAATACATGCCTTACTACTTAGGTTGCATATCAGTGCTAGAAGTAGTGCTGATAAGAATTATTTGCAAAAGAAAAAATATATATATATCTATATATCTATATATAAAAGAAAAGGGGGGAGGGGTTACTATTCAGTCTATGCTGAATCTATTTTCTTAGCAATTGCAATTAGATCTCACTTTAAATCAGTTACTGTATAGGGTCATCCCTCTTAAGATCTAACTATTGCATAGTGGAGAAAGAAAACTCCCGTTGGTTTTAGCCCCTGTTCTGTTGTGTGAATTTCAGTATTTAGATACTCTTGAAAACTGTTGGGTAGTCTAGAAAAACTAGTTTTGCAAAATGGTATTTGTTGCTGTATAAAGCCCTAGAATTTCAATTTGACTGTTTTTTTTTTTGTTTGTTTGTTTGTTTGTTTTACAAATGTAAATTAAGAGCTAAATGGGGATGAGAGGAATTAGTTTGAGTTTTTGAATTTTTCTTTTCATTCCAAGATGTTTTGGACTGGGAGATGTAGAGAGAGAAATGGAGTGCATTTTATTTTTGCACTTTGAAATATGATGAAAATGTTTCCGTTCCTTAAACGTGTGAAGGTTTTCCTTGTTTTGCTTGGTTTTCTCTCTTTTGACAAATACCTGCATTATTGCATCTCTGATACAAATGTCTAGTACTATTAAATGACCTGGGGAAAGTGCATTTGTTAAAAAAAAACGAACTCAATTAAAATTCAAAGTCATTTTGGGGAAACCTGGACAATTTAGCAATTTCCTTGCAGTGCTGAAGAAGCTTTGGCTGCAGCTGATGCTGGGAAGAGGGGACTGGAAGGAGGGACCTGGTTTAAAAGCGGTGTCAAAACCCTGGTGGGAGCCGGCAGCTCCGGAGGGTTGGAGCTGGATTTCAGCCCTTGGATTGCAGCACTGGGAACACTGGTTGGTTTAAGATCCAAACGAAGAGCGAATCTGCGCTGCCCCCTTGAAAACCCCTCAGCCCCGACCTGGGCTTGTTCTCATTCAGCCTCCACTGACTAAAATCCAGGTGTTTGGGGGCAGGATTGTCCCGCAGGTTTGAATCCAACGGGAAATCCAAGGTGGGTTTTAGGCTGCCGGGCTCCCAAAGGTCTTGGCACTGCTCTTAACGATGGTCCGTGGAGCGTCGCAGGGAACGTGGGGTTTATATTTATTGCCTGTTGTTTCCGCAGGGTCTAGGGAAGTGCCCCAGACCGAAGGGCTCCAGCCCGTGTTCCTGCTGGAGGATCCGCTCCTCCCCTCCTGGTCCGAGCTGCGTTCGGTCGGGTTTCACGGGGCTGGTTTAACCTGTCATGTGTTAGGTTTAGACTAGTTGTTCACACACTCGCTCCGGCCTTTCCCACTCTTCTCCTTCACCCTCGGTCCATTCCCTTTCTTTGCAAACCCCCCTCCGAGCGCCGGGGAGCGACGGGCGCTCCGAGGACGGCGGCGCCGGCACCAGATCCCGCTTTTCCTTGCGCTCCGGTCCCCTGGGGGACTCCTGCCGCCTTAAGGGCTACTAATTCCTGCTGCCGGGGAAGGACGCGGCCTCGCCGGGAAGAGAGACCCTTTCCCTGCAGCTCCCGGAGGCGCCGCCGCTCCGGAGGCTCCGGAGGCTCCGGATCCGCGGGAGCAGCCGGCGCCCGGCCCCGCCGCCCCCCGCGGCGCCTTGCAAGCCATAGAACCTTTCTTGGAGACGTTGCGACCACAAGGTTTTATAACGCAGTAATAATGACAATGACTATTGTACTTAGATTTTAGCAACTTGTGAAATAAACCCCTGATTTTCATTGGAAACCAGTGTTGCCATCTGGGAGCCGTGTGGTTCTTTTTTTTTCTTTTTAATTTTATTTTTTTACAAGCTAATTTATTACCTGCTCGCTCTCGGAGCCCGGGCTGCGCGGCGGCTCCTCGCTCCGGACCGGGAAACGGGGCCTGGTGGAACCGGTTATTTTTATAGCGCACTCAACTCGGACAGTTTTCCGGCCCATGTAACGTGCGACTTTGCTAATTTTTGTATTCTAGGGATTCCTGTAAACGGCATTCCGGGTGTAATATTGAAGCAGACTTTTGGTTAATCTTAAATTCAAGATAGACTTTCTTTTTTCTTTTTTTCCTATAGCTATTTTAATTGTTTTAGGAACCCTTCTCTTACCTCGGGCTTCAGACCTAGTTATCCCGGTTTTTGCGTTCTAGGAGGGAATTTTTACCAAAGTGCAGTGCAGAATTGGAAGTGGGGGATTGGGGTGTAGCAAACGGGGAAGGTTTAGGCAGGGCTCAGCAAAACCCTATTCGGCCCATTTGTCACCGTCTCCTTTTGGAAGGAGGGGGCACAGAAGGCGTTTTTAAAAATGTATAAATATATATATATAGATATATATATAAGGATATATATATAAATATATATATATCTATAATGCAAAAAGACCTCAAGGAAGCGCAGTAGTGTTTGTCTGCTTCGGGCAGAGTTAGGCTGTGTATTGCATTTAGCAAAATAACTTGCATTGTGCTTTTTTTAAAAGAAAAGAAGAAAAAAACCTTTATAATCATCTACGAGAAAGTGTAACAGTAACGTTACGCCAGCGCAGGGTATGTTTTGTCACTCGATATTTATTGTGACTCTAAATCTTTGATAAATAAAACAAAAATTAAAAAAAAAAAAGGAATTCCCAGGAAAACCTGCTAGTCAGCCTCACGGGAGGAGGGATCCGAGCTCGGGGACTGTACGCTTTGTTGTGGGGGATTTTTAGTATTGGAATGACAATAAACAAATGGACAAACTCCTGGCTCTGCCTCTTCTTTGGAGGAGCAGAGGCCGCGCGGAGGCGGAAGCGGCTCCCGAGGCCGATCCCTGCGCCCGCCTTTGGGCCGCGGGAGCCGGGCCTGGCGCCGGGTGCGGAACCTGCCCCCGAGCAGGAGCCACGGGAAGAGAACCGGGAAGGAAGGAAGGGGAGGAGGAGATGGGAAGTGGAAGCCTTGGCAGCAGGGCTGAGAGCCGCGGCGTTCCCAAACCAGCCTCCTTGGGAAGAGGGAAGCTGATACCACTTGGAGATGCACAAAAATACCCCATAGCTTCTTTTTTTGTCTTTTTTTATTATTATTTTTGTACAGTGCGGATGGCTGCATGCGGACACCGGAGGCTGCAGGTGGGATCTGCATGGAGACCATTCATGGAGCCGCTTCCGCACCCCCTGCATGGGGGCAGCAGCTCCGGAGCATCCAGGGAGCCAGGGAAGGGCTGGTTATCCCGGAGCGGGATCCCGGGGCCAGCTGGGAGGCTGCGCCCGCGGATTAGAGCCCCGCTTAGCGCTAAGACCCCCGTGACCTCCATCTGCAGCGGGCACGGCTTAGCGGGAAGCGGCCTCCCG
>JAUBOD010000145.1:571323-581499 GCA_032353885.1 Nothura maculosa
GGGTGCAATTCCTGCGGTATTTGCCGCCTCTGGCTCCGTGCTCGCGGCTGGAAGCAGACGACACGGGCTCCTCCGGGGGCTCCTGGCGCCGCTCCCGCGACTCCAGCTGCTTTTTCCGCCTCAGGAAGCGGCTTTCCAGCTGCGCCACCTTCTGGAGCGCGGAGCTGGAGCGCGCGTGGGCGGCGCCCCCCGGGGCGGCCTGTGCGCGGGGCCCGGCGCTTCCCGGCGGCTGCTTCCCCCCGCCTCCCGGGGCGCGCTCGCCGCCCGCCTTGAGGAAGCGGCGCGGCGGCGCCTTCCCCGCTGCCTCCAGCTCCGAGTCATCCGCAGAGCGGTCGCTGAAGGAGCGGAGGAGGCCGCCGTGCCCCGCGGCGGGGGCTCTGGCGCGGGGAGCATCGCCCGGCCCTGACGGGAGGAGGGCGCGGGCCGAGGGCGCTCCCGCCCCGCGCGCCCGTGCGAGCGCGGCCATGACGGCCCGGGCCACGCGGCTCCCCTCAGGTCTCCGGACCAGCCGCCGCGCCGTATCCCGGAGACCGCCACTCCGCAACATCCCGCCCGCTCATTGGCTCTCCGCAACCCGCCCACTGCGTGATGCTGGTCCTTGGGCGCAACCGGCCAATCGTAAGGCGATGCGTCATCACGCCGACTACAAATCCCAGCGTGCTCCCTAAAGCGTGGGCACGTGCTGGATTGCTCCTCCTCTTCTGGGCTTTCAGCCAATTGGATCAAGTCTCACCAGGTGTGTGAGCGCAAGGGCCAATCAGCGCCCACTGTGGGCAGGGTGGGGCCGCGAAGGCGGGAGGCCGCGCGCGACCGTTGGTGTCTGAGGCGATGGCGGCCGCACCGCGAAGGGGCTTCGGTAGCGGCCGGGCCTTTGAGTCACTGCGGCTGCTCCTGCTCCTCGGGGCCGCGCTCGGGCCTGCCCAGGCCGCGGTGTATTTCCAGGAGCAGTTTCTGGACGGAGGTTGTGGGCATGAGGAAGCGGGTGGTGGGGCGGCGGCCGGTACCGGGTGTTGAAGGGTGACGGTTTCTCCTACCTGTGGGGGAGCGAGCGCTGACCAGAATCTTGTGTTCCCTCCTGATCGCTGGCAACGGCTCTGTGGGACAGCCAACTGGCACAAGAGGTGGATGAATTCCGAGCACAAGCCAGACTTAGGGAAGTTCAAACTCACAGCGGGGAAGTTTTATGGAGATCCAGTGCGAGATAAAGGTCTGTGAGAGCTATGGGGAGGACTTGAGATTTCACCTGCATGGCAATGGGAGTGTTTCTCTTGTAAATGGAGAAAAATTAAGTCTTCCTGCTATCTTTACAGGTCTGCAGACCAGTGAAAATTCTAAGTTTTATGCTATCTCCTCAAGATTTAAACCATTTAGTAACAAAGGGAAGACTTTGGTCATTCAGTACACTGTGAAACATGAGCAGAAGATAGACTGTGGTGGGGGATACGTTAAAATTTTTTCCTCAGACTTGGATCAGAAGAACCTCAGTGCAGATTCACAATATTACATCATGTTTGGTGAGTTAAGTTACTTCTGCATTATTAACATACAGCCATTGTTTTATGGCTGCATTCTGCATACGCCCATTTGAGAAATTTATAAACATGTATGTCAATGAAAAGTTGTCCAGTAATATTGAAAGGAGGAAAGTAAGCAATGTGTTTTTGCAGAAAGAAGTTTAGGATACAAAGCATGAAATCTCTTTGTAGGGCCAGATATTTGTGGAGCTGAGACAAAGAAAGTCCATGTTATTTTAAATTACAAGAATAAACCGCATCCTATCAAAAAACTCATAAGATGCAAGGTAAATGTAAATCCAATATAGACTGGTATTATAGCTCTTATGAAGAGCCTTGCATCAGAGTTATGTATTTCAAGAACCTTGAACATTTTACTTCCTTTCTTTAAAACCCAGGTGGATGGATATACACATTTGTATACTTTGATTATACAGCCAGATCAGACTTACAAAGTAAAAATTGATAACGAAATGGTTGCGTCTGGCAATCTAGAAGATGATTTAGATTTTTTGCAACCAAGGAAAATAAACGATCCAAGAGTGAAGAAACCCACTGACTGGGATGATCGAGTCCAAATTGATGATCCAGATGATGTCAAACCTGTGGTAACTTGCTTTCTTGCATCTGCTCTTTATTACTGGGTTATTTCATTGTTGCTAAATTCATATTCAATTCTTAGCTTAACTATGGTCTTTGTTTTTGCATTCTTAATCTTCCGTTTTATAGGACTGGGATGAACCTGAATACATTCTGGACACCAGTGCTCAAAAACCTGAAGATTGGGATGATTCAGTTAATGGAGAATGGCATCATCCTATGGTCAAGAATCCTCTATACAGAGTATGTATAATTCTAATTATGGGTAGCTTTTAAAGTAACTGGTTTTTGCCTGATTGTATTCAAAACATGTGGTTTATTGTAGGGTGAATGGAAACCAAGGCAGATTGATAACCCAAATTATAGAGGAGTTTGGCCCCATCCACAGATTGACAATCCAAATTATTCACCAGACTTCAGTATCTACAGCTACGAAAATATTAGCATCATTGGACTAGATATCTGGCAGGTCAGTTGCCTTTTTGTAAGCAATAGCAAATAAAAAACTTTTCACTGAGCAGATGACAGCACATTTACCCTTTGCATATGGATAATATCTGTTGTTTTGCGATCCTAGCTGGTGACCTCTGTGTGTGGGGTTTTTTTTTTCCATTTGCTGATATTTAAATGTGCTTGAAGTGCTTAATAGGATCACAAGAGTTGATAGCTGCAAAAATGACGAGAAAATTGTCCTCTGGATGGGCCTCAGATCTCTTCTCCAGTACTTCAAGCTTCCTTACTACCTAGTGATCAGACTTCTGACTTTATTTTTTTCTTCTTACTCCCCCTTTCTCAAAGGTGAGAGCTGGAACCATTTTTGACAACTTTCTGATAACTGATGATGAAGAATATGCAGAAGACTTCGGAGATGAAACTTGGGGCGAAACAAAGGTAATGTGTGAAATTAATGTGTCTTTTTTTGGGCCTTTATTACCAGATTTTAGAAACTCAATATACAATTTTAGCAAGACTATATTTTTTTATCGGAGCTGCACCTATATAATCTTAATATATTAGGGTCCTGAAAAGGAAATGAGCATAAAGCAGAATGAGGAAGAGCAGCAGAGAGAGAGGGCCACAGAAGAGAAGTACTTCCAGGAAAAAATTAAGAAGAAGGTAGAGAGAGAAAAAGAACATAAAAAAGAGAGATCAGAGAGGAAAGCTATGAAGAAAGAAGACCTTTAATCCTTATTTGAAAGAAGTTCATAGGCATTCTTTCACTTTGATCTCTCTATTATAAAGATTTTGATGTTAATAGCTGGTTGAAATCTACACTGATAAAACTGTATTAAAACAGGATATAAAGAAGAAATAGGTTTTTGGAGCTATTTTATTTGTTTAATAAAAATACCATAAGATAGTGATTGTTAAATTCTCTGTAGTGAAGGCTAATTTCTTTAAATGTATCTTATATGTAAATGTATCCAGCAGGTCTTAGGGAGAAATACATATAGATGATGCCAACTTATTAAACTTCAATAGTATACCAGTTGTACAGAGGTGCTGTTTAAAAGAGCTGCTAGTTAATTCAGGCAGTATGAGCAGTAATATGATATGAAAGTCCCTTGTCTTTAGTCCGTTGTGCTTGTCACGTCAGAATATTAGGAGTCATATACCTTCTGCAAGCCAAAATCAGGAAAAGGCACTTATGGAGAGGCCAAAACACACTTAACAAGTGGGTTTTAAGAGATCTCTGCAGAGGGATGTTATCCTCCGGAATGATGACTGTGAGAACCAAGGAAATCCTCAGATCCGCAGGCACACAGGGAGTGGAAACAGCAGCCTAACTACCTTTTAAAAAACAGTTGGAGAGAAGCTCACAGTACAGCAATATAGCTAACCTCCAATCTATCATGTAAAATAATAAATAAATTACTGCCTGGGACTACAAATGCCAAGAAGATAAAACGAGGGTGTCAGGTATCCAAAGCCTTAGAGAAATGACACTGGTGGCCGAAGCTTTGTGCGGTCAACAGCTGCAGCGAGAAGAGAGCTCTTGGGGGAAAAGCAAGATCTGAAAGAAATCCAAGCCCTGAGAGAGGGGAATGTAGAGAAGCAAACACAGCCTGAAGGAAAAGGCTCCCCGAAGGGAGGAAAGCCGGGAGGGAGGGCAGTGTAGAAGGCACCACCTTTGAGGAGCGAGGCGCTCAAGGAGAGGAAAGGACGGGAGAGGGAGCCCAAGGACGGGAGAGGGAGCCCGAGCGCGGGCAGCCCGGAGGGCTCCTCCCGGCCTAGAACCGCGCACCCCGCCGCCATTTTAGCCGCCCCAAGGCCCGTGCGGGAGCCGCCATGCCAGCGGCACCCCGGCAGCGGCGAGACGGCGGCGAGCGGGAGACGGCGGCGGAGGCTGCTCGTGCTGCTGCCGGTTATCGGTGCCGCGCTGCTTCGGCTGCCATTTTAACGGCTGCAGCGAGGGGCGGGAGGGGGCGCGGGGGCGGGCGAACCCTCACATGGCGGCAGCCGAGGCGCCTGGCGCCGGTGGGAGGCCCCGGCTCCGCGCACTAGGGTGAAGAGCTGCTGCCTCTGGCCTGTGTTTGAGGCCTCCCTGTGTCTGGAATTGTATGTCTGGATGGACCTAGAAATGGGGGGGGGGTATGTATATGTATTATGTATGTGTGTATATACATATGCACACATGTATATGTATGGTCTGTTGTGTAGTAATTGCTATACTATACACCAAATAACCCCTCTGGAAGTCGAGGAAAAGATATAACAGATTTAACAGATGTACAGTGTTTTCTTGAAGCATCCAAAAAATATATAAAGACTGAAAATAAGAAGCTGTTTAAAAGAGCAGGGTGAAAAGAACCTATGGAGATGTCTATGTGAAGCCTGCACTGTCTCCCAAGTGGGGAAGTCCTGAAATGAGTCGCTAAATTCCATGGTGGGACTCGATCTTGAAAGTCTTTTCCAAACATTAGAGTTCCTTGCAAGCCATTTTCTGTAGCTAATGTGGCTTTGAAGCGAGCAGAGCTGTGTGCGGTTCCTGCTTGCAAAGCCCTTATTCTCCTCGTTAAACTTCATCTTAAAACCAAGGAGTGATTTTGTCACAATTACATTTCTTTGATGCCTTTGCAACAATCTTTCCCCTCCTGTAATCTGTAATTTCCAGCTGACATTTATTCTAGCTGTTATAACCATTTTTTTCTTGCAGCCACCGTTTTGGTGCTTTGCTCTGTGTTCTGACAACCGTGTCTTGCAGCATCGCTTAACATAACCTGGTTGGTGCTGAACTTTTCTTCGTGTTTCAGTGTAAATCAATGACTAGCCGGAGTGTACACATGCAGATCCAGCTTTATCTACATTCATCATAATTTCAGGTCATTGCATTGCGTAAACTTAAACATGGTAACAAGGAATGAATATATTTCAGCAAAACGAGATCAGTCCTTTACAAGAAATTACATGTGGGTTAGTAGGATAATTCCCAGATTGTCATCACAATTTTACACAAACAGTGTTGATGACGAAATAATTGATGTTGATAATGAAATAATTATACTGAAAATGTGCTGTTACGAATAACAGTAGTAAAACTCAGTGGAGCAGTTTCATACCTATGGCCTCCATTTTGTTAATCTGTGGCCTGTCTTGTGCCCAAGAACAGGGCTGCTTTATTAAAAACTGAATCAAACAAGAAAAACGCAAGATAATGCAGTAACAGAAAGCTGCCATTGGTGTGTGAGTGTCAAATTGTGATATTGTGGCTGGCATACATAGCAGCAAGAGCAAATAACAGATGCACAAACATCTTTTAATATTTTATGGGCCCTTGAAGGTTATTTCCAGACCTGTCAGGCTTGAGATTTACACGTAACGATTCCCCATCTGGTCCTGAAAGATACGGAAAAGACGAGAGCGTAATAACTCTTGCCAGCATTTCTTCTTCAGTGAACTCTCGATTTAATGATGCTTTCCATCACCTTGTCTTTGATACCTCACCCTCAAGACCACTGCACAAGTTGGCCTGTGTTTGGTCATTCTATATGAAAGACTAGAATCTCAAATATAACAGCCCAGTGTAACAGAACCACATGATGGGGTTTCCAAAACGTCTTTCTATTTCTGGAAAGGAAAACCAGATAAGATTAGTGCAGCAGTGTTGGGATTTACTAGGCAAGGTGTTTGCCAGAGGCAAAACTGAAATCCCTTCCAAATCAAGGGTGGTCAAAGAAAGATATTTACAAGAATGCGCCTTGCCATGCGCCCCAGGGCAATTCCTACTAGAATTACAGAATACTGCCGTGTGTGTAATGACACGGCAAAGTGCACATACCCCTGTAGGGCTTTGCCACTAGAGCTCAAGTCTGTCAGGCTGGATCTCACTACTCTAGACCACAGAAAGGTGCATTAGTTTGATTTTAGACTCGTGTTACTCAACTGTGTAAAACTCTGAGTTGTCTTTGATGAGGAAAGCAGCATTGAGCCTTTTGGTGCAGCAGTGCTTGGCTACTTTGTAGATTTTCTTTTTGTCCAAAGCTGAGCGCCAAGTTTAGACTTAAGTCTTGCCAGCTCACAGGTGGGTCAGGTGCAAAGCATATTGCTTTGTACCACGGGCGTTATTGCACTATACTATATTAATGACAAAAAAAGCGCCTTTTCTGCAGCATAGTGTGATTTTGCACGTGAGGACCGTGCACAGGCAGTGACATCAGGCACAGAGCTCAAAACCAGCCAGAAAAACGGGCTGTCCGGCCGGCTGCGGGCGGCCTCGGTGCCAAACCGTGCGTGGAAGGTCCCAAACGCTCGGGAACGAGCGAATCCTGCCGCCCTTCCCCCGCGCGCGGCTCCGCTCCCGCTCCCCACGCGAGGCCGCCGCGCGCGCGCCCACCTCTGCGCGTGCGCGCCCGGCTCCCCCGTCCCGCGTTTGACGGACGTGTGGCGCAGCCAATGGGCGCGCGGGCACGTGCGCCCGGGGGCCAATGGGGCTCGGCGGGCGGGGTGCGGGCGTGCGCAGCGGCGCTGCGAGCGGCTTGTTGTGCGCGCTGCGGAGCCGTTAGCCTCGCGCTGCCCGGGCCCTGCTGAGCCGCCCGCAGGTGAGGCCCGCTCGCCGCGGAACGGCCGGGGGCCGCCCTGGAGCCCGCCCCAGGGAGCGGCGGGAGCGGCAGCGGCGCGCGCGGGCCGCGTCGCAAGGCTGAGGCCTGCGCCTAGGCCCGGGCCTGCGGGGAGGAGAGCCCGGGCCCGCGGGGGAGGGGCTAGGCGCCGGGGCAGTGCGGGATGCGGCCTGCGGGGCCCGCGAGGCGCCGATGGGGCCCACACGGGGCCGGAGGAGCCGCCGTGCTCGCCCCGCGTGCGGGATGTGCTGCCTGTGCATCCCTTCACCTTAAGGCTTCTTTCCATTTTCACGCTCCTCGATTTTTATATTTTATTCCATATTCCATATGCCTTTGCAGCGAGTCCTCTGGATCTCCCACCTTCCGTGAGACTGGTGCAGCTTTATTGACTGGAAGTGTGTGAGGGTGGACTTCGTAATGCAAGCAGCGCCTGTCAGTACCTCCACTAATTCAGGCCTGCAGTGTTAGATAATGCCCTGTTAGCTGCCTTTGCCCGGGAGAAATCATGGCTGAAATAGTTGTTACTGTGAGTCCTGGAGGGAGATTTTCCAGAGCAGAGCACTTGCTCTTTAGATAGCAATCGGAAGCAGCAAGAATGAGCTTGGAGTGGCGAGATAGGGGTTTTGAGGAATGTGTTGTGGTGGCCTCGAGAACGGACCACTCGGAGGGATGGCTGCAGCGGAGCGTGGGCCCTGCCGTGCTGGGTGCTGGGAGCAGGGCAGTGTTGTGTCTGCGGCAGCGGCCTGGATCCCAGGCTCGCTCAGAAACCTTCCCTTCCACCAGGGGCTTGGTGCTTGGATTGTGTGAGCCCCGTGTTTCCCCTGTGGAGAATAAATAAAAATAAAGATTGATTTCTTAATGTATCTTAGTACTTTATTTTGCTGCTGGCTGCTGGTATAATGTAGCATTTCTCTCATTCTTGATGTTTTTTTCTCTTTTTTTCCTTCTTTTTTCCCCCTCTTTCATTTTATGCCTAAACATGGGTGATACAGTTCTTGCTGCCTTGCTGACCTCCAGTTTTTCACATTTGAACCACGTTCTTTTCTTGATTTACGTGAACAGAATTTTCACGGACCAGTGTGTCCCACTTTAAAAATAGGGTAACATCTAAATGTTCTATCAAGCCTTCTGATGCATTTTAATCAACACTTAGACTTCTAGTAAATCCTGAGGGTGTCTCTGTTGGATTGTAGCACAGCCCGATTCCCTCTGCCTTCAAAATCCATACAATGGGCTGCCTTACTCAGTGCCCTTATAGATTTACCTTTGAAGCAGTATAACCGTTTGTGTGATGCTGCAAATTAGCAGGTGGCTTCATGAGCACAAGTGGTTAGCGGTTCCGATTCCTTTTACTTGCCCCTTCCGTTGCTGTCCATTTGTCCTGGCTGGGATGAGAACAGGCACATCTTAGGTTGCTGCTGTGTTTAGTACGTTGTAGAATTGGGGGTTTAGGAGCTTCGCTCTCTGGCCCTGCTGCAGGTGGTTCTGCCGCACCAGATAAATGCGGTTACACAGTGTTGCCATGTGCAACTCCTCCTGCAGCACCAGATTTGTGGGAATGATAGTAAGAAGAGTCTGTGGAAGTACCAATATTGGGTAAATGTCTTCCTTGATGTAATCACTGCTGCTGAATGTGGCTTGTTTCTAGTTGTTGACCTTCGCTTACTGTGAAACTGTGGTCCTGATTTGAGCACTCTGTTCTTTGCTTGCTGTTTCTTGCATATTCTGTCGCTTGCCTACTGAAAAAATATCTTTTCTTGACCTGTCAGTGGCAAGTTGTTTTTCTTTTAAAATCTGTTTCTTTAAAGCTTTACATCAGCCATTTGTTCCTGAAGAGTTTGTCTTCAGCGTTTGTTGCTTGTTCATCACAAGACCTCTGTGAAGTCACTGCAGAAAGATGTCAGATATTGTTCTGAGTGCATGTCTTGTGGATTGGCTACTTGTGGAGATGGCAATGTTTTCTAATTTAAAATATCTAAGTTTGCAGCACTTGCAAAGTTAAAGATGGTTGGAAATGTCAAAATAAATCCCAACTATTTCTAAGTGCTCTAGAAAAAGCCTGGAAATTTGTTCCAGGAAATTAGCCCCATTCTGGTTTAAGGATTTGGAAGCAGTGACGTGGTCAGAGCTGAGCGAGGTGTTAAATTATGCCTTCTACTTAAAACTGGTTAGGGCATTTTTCCCATTTAAACTGCAGTGCTGTGATCAAGGTACTTGCAAGCTTCAAACTGCTGGCCTAAATGATGCATTTGATTATACAACCTTATTATATGTAGGTGATGGCTGCAAAAATAGATTTTAAGCTTCTTTTGGTTTTTGTTTCTCCTTTTTGAGGGGGAGTAGGGTAGAACGCTATGCTGAGAAGACAGAGTTCCCTTGTATGCATGCATTCTCATGCATTTTTTTCTTATCTGCTTTATTTATACTGCTAGTAGCAGTGGCAGAATGACTATAAACTATGAATTTCTCTCTTGGCCACCTTTTAGGAGAACAGCGGTAGCAAATTTTGATCCCTCCTCAAGCCTTCAGACATGAGTTTCCAGCTATTTCTGTTGTGCTGGTGCTACCAGTTTGATGCTGTCTCCTGCTTCCATTGCTCCTTTTGTTTTCCTGTTCCATTGAAATGGAAGTACCAGCTGCTAATCCAAGGATGGGTTGAATGGTAGTGGGGAGGTCAGAATTTGTCAGGAAATCATAGTTCTTTTGCTGCCTTCTTGTCTTCCACCTGTGAACCAGATAGCCCGTGCATTGGGAAGCAGTTTTTCCCCAGATATTTTCTTTGCAGCAAAGATCTTGGTCTTCACATGTTTTGGAGACACTAAAAAAAAAAAAAAGGCAACAGCTCTGGCAACTGTATGGATAATTTTAACTCTTCTCTTGATGTAGCAGTTTTTGTTCCATTTCAAGTCATATGATCTCCAAGGAATACTGCTCAGTGGCTTCAAAGCGTGAGTGATAGACCAGTGTCCAAGATGGGCAGATTTGTTGTTTGCTTCTGAGTCACC
>JAUBOD010000145.1:586611-599176 GCA_032353885.1 Nothura maculosa
GCAAAGAAGATTCCTGAAGAAGGAGCTGTCAGGGAAGCTGCTGGAGAGAAAACCTGGGATCAAGTTGTTGCACATTTTTATAGTTATTAAATTATTCATCCCCTTAATCAGAAGTTGGGGGGGGGGGGTGGAGACCTCACTAGAGAAGCAATCGTGGACTAACTGGATTTGTCCTAGATGACCAACCATATCTAATCAGGACTTTGTAGACATTGGGGCAGGAAATTATTTATTTTTGCATGCACACACAGCGTGTTGTTTCTTGTTGTTGATTTCTTAATTTCATTTTCTATTTTGTTAATTGATGTTATTTATACACTTTGAAAGGTGAATCTGCAGCAGCTCATATCTTAATATCTCGTGATTATTGCATTTCTCTGTTTCTTTGCTAAAATTCTACTTGGCAATGAGTAAACGTCTGTGCACTGCTAGTATAGATGTTTATAGCACCCCAGCTCTAAGGATGTTGTTCACTCCTCATACACGACACTAATGGGAGTTGGCTTCAGGAAGAGCTTTAGCAGACTGCAAAAAATAAATGAGATTGTATATGCAGTGAGGGTGTTAGGAAGCACACAGTGACAGTGTTTGGGTTTAGATGAGTTATTGGCCTATTATGTTTTTACAACATGGCAGATAATTCCCTGGCGTCTGCGTTCCTGCTGTTGCAGTTGTTCTGCAGTCAGTCTGTGCCATGGATGCTATTAATAACAATTTAAGGAATACGGGTTACATGGAGCTTCCGTCTTTCCCTGGTTACGTTTAATCTAGTAGGTCTCAACCTCTTCAGTAGACCAGTGATGTGGGGTTTTTTTGTTTATTTTATCCCCTTCAGTGGAAGGAGTTATCTTCAGTATCTAATACAATTATTTTCTTTAGATTATCTGATACTTGATGCTAGGAAGTCAATATTGACTTTTGCAGTGTGTTTCATTTTCTACAGTACAGGTGGGTTTACAGGAGAGAATCCTTTTCTGAAACTTTTAGCCATGTCTCCTCGTGTTCTTAAACCTAATAATGAAAGTTAATAACGATTTAACGATAGTGCCTTATTCTAGTAAATTAGTATGTTCTCCTATATGAACATGCATTTTTCTTCTGAACATCTCATGGATCTGACTGCAAGATGAGGAGAAAGTCTGGAAAAAAAGGAGCAACTTTTATTGGATGGGACTTCCTTTATTGCAGGCAGACAGTCTGAAAGAATTTGGGATATTTTTAGGTCTATGAAGATGAGAGCCTCTAATTATTAGAAAGTTTCAATCTGAAATGATATTAGTATGCAGAGTTATAGGGATACATAGGGGGAGGTTGGAGGTGGAAGTGGAACAAATAAATATGTATCCTTTGCCTTGGATGACTTAGAGATTTGTATTATTATTAATCTAAAATTCTTTTTGTAACAGCTAAGAGTAAACTTGGAAGAAAATGTACATCAATAGCTGAATATGCCTGCTGAGAAGCAGAGCTTTGCCTGGAGTAATAGCACGTGTTGTCTGCACTGAAGATTATTTTCCTCTGCTTGATTTCATCCTACGTTTGAGACTTATTACTCATTAGTCAGATGTCTGTTTGAGGACTGAAGGCTTTTTTTTTTTCCTCTGGCTTCTGGGAGGAAAATAATGGAATAGTCGCATAGAAATGGCTACCCTGGGGTTCACTTGCCAACATTTTTTCCTGCTCTTTGTCTTTGGCCTGTTAAATATAATTTAATTTTGAAGGTGATATGTTTATTTTGGTTTTTTTTCTTTGGATTCATTTTAAAAAATATTCTTCCATGTAGGACATAGCTTAGGCTATGGCTTTGTGAACTATGTGACTGCAAAAGATGCTGAAAGAGCAATAAACACACTGAATGGTCTCAGACTCCAGTCAAAAACCATCAAGGTAGGATATTTATATATTCTTCCATCTACTCTGAAAATGGCATTATAATTAACCTGTAATGTATTTTGCATGCCGGTTCATTCTGGTGCTAAGCTTTTTGCTCTTCAATTAGGAGAGCAACAAAATAAGAAAGACCATCAGTGAAATGAACTGTTAAGCTGCTTGGGGTTGTAACAGTTTTGTATTCAATTTTTAGAATGGTAGGTAAGATTATTCCAAATTGTTGACCAGCTTTGGAACTCATGTTAATAATTTGTGTGCACTATCTTTCAATGGTTTAAAGCACAGAAATTCTCAAGTATCTGAGGAGCACATATCAGTGAGTGCTGTGTGTCCTGGAGATCACATACTTAAACAGTCCTTTCCATAATAATACAAATTATGATAGAAAATTGCACTCTGACTTGTAAATTGTCTTTAATGAGTTTTTAAATATTTAAAATACACAAGTTGATGTGACTTGTGGTCACTAATAGGCCTGATACTGAATTCAGAGCTTCAGATAGGTATTTTTCAGCATATTTCTTTGTGTTTGTTGGAAACACTGCTATTGCCTGTTGCTGCTCCTTTGTAGCAGTACCCTCACCTATCCATCTGCTAAGCCCAAAGGGAATGAAATTGTGTAGAGATAAGTTTACTAGAAAAAGAAAGGAGAAGTTCCTCTATAGTCTACTATCTATGGTCTTCCATCTCCTGAACGTTAATAGAAGAACTACCTGTGTTATTAGCAGGGGATGACTGTGAGTCTTTTGTGACCAAATAAACTATTTTTATAGGTTTCCTATGCTCGTCCAAGTTCTGAAGTTATCAAAGATGCTAACTTATACATTAGTGGACTACCAAGGTCAATGACACAGAAAGATGTTGAAGATATGTTCTCCCGTTTTGGCCGCATCATCAATTCACGTGTGCTTGTGGATCAAACTACAGGTAAGTAGCAACATATACATGCTATAGTAGAGTCTCAGTTTTTTATTTCATAGCCTGGTAGTGTCCTAAACTAATTAGACTTTTGCAATCTAATTATGACATCTGGTATTAACCACTGAAATATTAATGCAGTATTTTTATTAAATAAAACTTGACTTAATTTGACTTTTGTTTCTTAGTTTTATTCTTTATCCTCTAGCTACTGAAGAACCATTAGTAAATGTAGACAATTGAAATATATGAAAATATCTATGAAATACATTTTGAATATATCTTCTATGTATCTATGTAATCATAGATATATTTAACTTTTGGAGGTCTTTTGCTTTCAAAATTACTTTGATTTCCATCCTGAACTTCATTTTTTATTTATTTATTTTTTTTATTGGTTTGGTTAAAAGGTTTATCCAGAGGGGTCGCATTTATCCGGTTTGACAAAAGGTCAGAAGCAGAAGAGGCAATTACAAATTTCAATGGTCACAAACCCCCAGGTTCCTCCGAACCCATTACAGTGAAGTTTGCAGCCAATCCTAACCAGAACAAAAATGTGGCACTGTTATCGCAGCTGTGTCATTCGCCAGCTAGACGATTTGGAGGGCCAGTTCATCACCAGGCGCAAAGATTCAGGTAGGTTAGGAAGAATAATCCGTTTAAGGCTGTCCTGCTGTTCCCATGTCCGTGTGGGAAATTGTACTGTTACAGTAATAGCTTCATTGCAGCGTGTGTGAATGAATACATAGTGCACCGTGTGTGCTACAGTGTTATGTAAATAAATTGTTGAATTAAAGACACTTAAAGCGAAACATTTATTTGTAAAATTTATATTGAAGTGAATCACCTAAAGGGATGCTACAGTCTCTATTTCTACAACTCAGTGTGGTGAGCTGATAGGAAGGAGCAGATTTCAGATGGGTATTCATAAATGCCTGTCTCAACAGATCCCCATTCTGTAGTTCATATGTCTGAAAGCAGATACTATTTGGCAGCTTTAATTAAAATTCTGACCTATTGGTTCCAGCAGGGGGGTGTCCTAGTTAGGAAAAACCATGTCTGCTTAAGAGTTTTTACAGTATTTCCGTGTTCATTTTCAACTGTGCAGTGCTGTTTTCTAGAGTCCTCTAAGTTCAGTAAGTTTATGGATAATTACTACACTTTTTTTTTAACCTCCAGAGCTGTGCAGTATATTGTGCATTTTGCCTTTGAGAATGTGTAGCATGTCTTCATCTGTTTTACAGTAAGCTTAAGTTAAAAACAGAGAAATGATCAGTTAAAGGAACTACTAAAATTTCATACCTTAATCACTTTATTTTCAGCTAGAGACTTTTTCAGTGTGTCCCAGTCCTAATAAAATTGAGGCTCATGTCTCTCACTCCTAAGATAACTGGATCTTGTCATTATCATTAAAATTGCCCTTAATTTCTAGCAGAATTAGAATTCATTGCAATAAGCAGTATAAATTCTGTCTGCATTTTGGAACTTTCAAAGAGAATCTGGCATAGAGTGACAAAGACGATTAAGAGACTGGAGCATCTATCTTATGAGGAAAGACTAAGTGAGCTGGGCCTGCTTAGCCTGGAGAAGACTGAGAGGAGATCTGGTCAATATGTCTAAGTGCCTGAGGGGAGAATGTAGGGAGGACGGGGCTAAACTCTTAGTGGTGGCCAGTGATAGGACAGGGAGTAATAGGTGCAAATTGAAACCCAGGCACTTGCATCTCCATGAGGAAGAACTTCTGCCCTGTGAGGGTGCCCGAGCCCAGGCACAGGCTGCCCAGGGAGGCTGGGGAGTCTGTTTCTCTGGAGATCTCCCAACCCACGTGGATGTGTTTGGGTGCCCCCTGCTCTGGGTGTCCCTGCTGGAGCAGGAGGTTGGACTGGATGATCCCTAGAGGCCCCTTCCAACCTCAACCATTTGGTGATTCACAGTTAAGATACCACATAACTTGAATTCTGTCTTCTAATGAATGCTCAGTTAAAGTAAAAATGTGATTAATATTTCTAGTTAAACTGTGTTTTAATGACAGTTTTGTTCATAGTTCTTGTACCACTAAGAACAGTATCAAGGTTATTTGTGTGCTTCTGCTCTACTTTTGTGGACATGAGTTTTCCTAAGTAAGAGTAAAAGTAGAATATACGTCCGTTTTGTACTTTGTTCTCTTTCGTTTAGTAACGAGGCCCGCTCAGAGTGCGTGATCCCAGCGCTCATTTGCCAGAGCTTTCTGGCCAGCTGCTCTTAGCTAAGAGTAGAGTTAGTCATTTTTGGTGTGCTTTTTTTTTTTGTTTGTTTGTTTATTTGTATTTTTTGCTAGTGAACAAGGAGCTGTAGATTTTGGGGGTACTGGAGACTGATTGAGGTAATAGCAACAGCATTCTGGGTTAAACAGTGCAGTTGTGAATGCATTATAGATATAGGATTAGGCTGTGGCATTTGGCTTGAAGACAAAATAAGGCCACCCCTCTTGGTGTCTGGTCAGATTTGCAATGATTTTAACCCTTCTAAGGCTTTCTTCACACACTTCTGCATGTACACACACACATATATATACATATTAGCACTTCCATTGTGGTAAAGTTTAAGATCCTTGTCTTGGACCAGGTATTATTTGTTCTGGACAGTGGAACAAAACATAATGGCAGGATAAGCTGCTTCCAGAGAGCTCGCAGTCGACAGAAGTGACAGTTGTGCTTGCTGCTGTGCAGAGGTTGAACTACTTAAAGCAGCATTTTGATTACTCTCCATCTAGCTCCATCATCTCCTTATAAATCCAAGATTAAGCCTAGAGTATTTCTAATTTGTAGTTATTAATTTCCCACAACTATGACTCAAACCCTTTTGTTTAGTATTCTATTAAATCTCTCCTGTTTCCATGTTATTTATGGGCTATACTTCACATTGAGACCTAATTGAGTCCTGTCCCACTGAAACACAGAGCCAACCTGCTGATTCTCAGACGTGATCTCAAAATTTTCCTGACCCCTGTGGGTCAGGCAGTATTTACATATAAAAAGATAGTGGACTTAACTAATGTAAATTTAATTGAACTTTTCTTTGTGGAGTCATTTATGTTTAACATTTAATGTTAAATGTAGCATTAGTGCATTGCACTAGTATTAGCATTGCATAAGCTAATGTCATTGCTCCCACTTGTGATAATGTATGTAGTCCCCAGATTACAGTGAAAAATTCTGGAGAAAGAGGGAAAAAAAATAAGAAACAATGCAGGTCTTCCAAAGATCTAAAAAATTGTTTTAGGAATGTTGCTTCTGAAATGATGTGCTCTGCTGTGTTAAAATATTGCTCCCACTAAGCTGTTAAATGAAGCGATAATAACCTGTCCATAATGGGTAGAGCTAAGGGCGTTTGTATAAATGAAAAAATTAACATAGTTGATTGCACTGTATTGTCAGTATCACGAGATGTTGGAGCTTTGATTAGCATGATGTCGAAGCACAACCAGCAAATAAAACCTACACTTGCTTAGCGAGGATTGAAAAAGAAGAGGTGAGGGAGACGGTCAATATGAGCACACCAAAAATGAGAGCAGCAGCCGCAAGTGTGATTAGGCTGAGATTATCCCAATCACAATATTCATGGCATGTTTTCTTTTTCTTTTTTATTTTCCATTCTCTCTGAGGTACCTGTAGTGCTGTTGGCCCAAGTCAAAAACAAGTGTGTTAAACATCCCATATAAGCCCAGCTTTATAAAGGCTGTCTTATACTTGCCTATTCAAAATAAATAACAATCTCTTGCTGGCACACAGTGAGGTGTCCTGTGCAGGTTGCTACTCCAGGCCAACTGAGAGACCTTATGTCCCTTCACTTTGGAAAGCTGTCAGCACGGGATAAGCGTGGAGGATACAGGTCAGATGAGCAGCGATGCCATAGGAGGTTGCTCTGCTTGTCCTGTGGGTGTTCTTGCTCATGCCATGTGCATATGCTAGAACAGTTATGTATGAGGACACAAACAATGAACAGTTATGTCTGAGGCAAGTATGAGGAACTTGGTATATATGTATCTTTTAGCTGTTGAGCTTATTTTCTATAGCAATGCTTGTTTGCTTCTGTGTGTTTCAAAGTATTTTTCTAGCCTTTTTTTGGAGGGTCTTTACCCTGTGCTATGTGTGTGGTTTTTTGTTTTTTTTTTTTTTTTGGTCAGTCTGTCCTTCCCTGTTGGTTAATGCAGAGTATTAGTTCCACTTGCTTCTGTGTGGTCAGTGTCACTGTATAATTCTAAGCATTTTTAATCTGAGTTTAATCTGAGGAGCTCTGGCATAGATAACAGGCAGAACAGGTGACTTTTTTATTATTTTTTTTTAGGCAGAACAAGCTTTTTGAAAATTTCTGTTTTCAAAGCACAGAGGAATTTACTCCTTTAAATCACTTGGATTTTAATAGGCTTTCTAATTATGTTGCTCTTCTGCTTTCAACCTCTCCAAGTGCAGAAGTCAGCCCTTGGTGTCTGGGCTGGTGGGTAGAGCCTGGAGCTTTATGGCGAGCAGATTCAGCACCACACTGACTGCTGGAACCAACCTCTTGCAATTCGGAGCTTAGTGACTCTCTGCTACCCATATGTGTGAG
Organism: Nothura maculosa; assembly: GCA_032353885.1. Classification (NCBI taxonomy): domain Eukaryota; kingdom Metazoa; phylum Chordata; class Aves; order Tinamiformes; family Tinamidae; genus Nothura; species Nothura maculosa. The sequence goes on from JAUBOD010000145.1 coordinate 594,007, forward strand.
CAGGAGCCAAGACTGGTGATCTGTTGAGATGAAAATCTTCAAAGACTGAGTTGCAACAAATGGGTCTTATTAGATGATTACTCAAAAAGAAAGAAATCAAAAAGCTGGTGTCTGTCAGAAAAAAACAAGCGTATAAAACATGCAAGTCCAAGAGCATCCTATCTAAAAGCAAAATAAATAAGACCTCACATAATCATCAGATCACATGGGTCAGTGAGTTTCATTGACATTCTGATACTCTTAACCATTTTTTTCAGTTTTACCTTAGTACAAGGCTTCCCAAAGCTGGATTGCTTGGGGGTGGCCGTCAGTGGCAGCAGCAGTGAGTGCTTCAGCATGAGCTCAGGAGTCTGCACTGCCTTGTGCAAGCACTGGGGTCACTGGTCAGGCTCTGGCTGCCTCCTGTGCCATGGAGGGCACAGCGTCTGCACCACCAGCTGCCCCTGCCCCAGGTCCAGGAGGGTTTATCAGCTCAGGTATCCAGGGAATTGCCCTCTCTTGGAGCACCAGAGAGCCTGGGATGGGGGACATGAGGACTGCGTGCTTCTCTGGTGCGAGTGCATTTACCTAACTGCCCACTGAGCCGACTTCCCCGTGCGCGTGTCCTGCCGCAGCGGAGCTCCCTTCCCTCCCATTCCCTCTGCCTTCAACCTCCCATCTCTGCGCAGCCAGCAGGAGCTCCCAGGTTCAGGCAGGGCAGGAAGAACACGGTGCAAAGTGTGTGGTGCTTAATGCAGTGTTCACCGCCTAGACATCCGTTCCCTGTTTTCTCCAGGTCAGCAGAGAATCAGGAACTGCCATCGCCATGTTCTTGGCAGAGAGCAGGACGTGTACCGCTTAAAAGTGGTTTGCGTATCACCAGTGGTACACCACAGTTTGGGAACCCCTGGTATAGTATAATTATATTTCTACAATCACACGACCTCCCATTTTTAAATAATATGTAAGCACGAAGGATCAAATCGAGTTTATTTTAGCTTTCCCATTCCCTGATCTTTAAGTGCTTAGCTTGTGCAACCATAATACTGCATTTAAATATTCTAAAGCTTTGAATTTCCAGACCAGAGCCCAGAAATAGAAGAGCAGAAAGGAACTAGAAATGTGAATTACGGAGGGGTGGGGGCAGGGGGTAGCAAAATAAATAATACAAAGCCAGACATAAAATGAACATTGGCATTTGTTATTCAGAAATATTCCTGGGCTATTGCTGGCAATTGATTTTGGGAAGAAAGGGTAGGTGATTTTTTTTATTTTTTTTTTAAAAAGCCTAATTCAGTAAAGTCAGATAACTTATTCTCATATAAAGTTTATCTAAAAAATAAAAAGAACACTGCACCTGTTTAAATTGTAAGACTTACTTAAATATTTTGCAGATTTTGTACTTGAAAGTTACTGTAGTTTAATATCAATGTAAAGGGTAGTTTAGGTAAGCCAGAATTTAAAGTGTGTTAGGTAGAGATCTGGGGCATCCCAGCTCCAGAGTTTTTACTGAGGAAGTGCTAGTACTTTTGGAGCTCCCTAATAAACTGGGGGATACTGGTATGGGAGTGTTTGCCTGGGGTAGACAAAGGGGTCAATCTGTTCCACCCTCCCCTCTCCCTCCCATACATATATAGTCCCTTCAAAAAATCAAAGAACTGTGTCTTGAGTCCTCAACACAGGATAAGGAGGATATTGGATAAGATCCCCTTGAGAGAAGTAAGTGGGAGATGCTGGAAACTGGCCTAAAGCAAACTAAGGGCTGCTGGACAAAGGTGTCTGTTACTCTGCACTCAGGTTACTCCGGGTTGATGGCAGGGAGTGCTCTGAGCAGCACAGCAGAGTTTCAGAGATCGATCCGTGTCCCATGTGATGGTGATTACATAATCTTGCCTTGCAACTGGGCTGTTGCCTACCTATTTCTAATTAAAGTTCCCTGTTGATAAATAAAAGTACTTGGAATATTTAACTTTTTTTTTTTTTTTTTTCCTGGCAGCTGTCAATTTGATTGTCAATTTGAATGGGGAAACATTTCTTTCTGGTGGTTTTGATGTCCATGTAGAAAATATTCATTCTCAGTTGCTTCCCATTCAAGTTATTTTGTTTAACTGAATTGAACTTTTACATGAAATATTGTGCTTTTTATTTGCTAGGTTCTCTCCTATGGGTGTAGATCACATGAGTGGGCTTTCTGGTGTAAATGTTCCAGGAAACGCATCTTCTGGCTGGTGTATCTTCATCTACAACCTTGGTCAAGATGCTGATGAGGGAATCCTCTGGCAGATGTTTGGCCCCTTTGGTGCGGTTACCAATGTGAAAGTTATTCGAGATTTCAACACCAACAAGTGCAAAGGTTTTGGTTTTGTGACCATGACAAACTATGAAGAAGCTGCAATGGCCATAGCAAGTCTTAATGGCTACCGCCTGGGGGACAAAATCTTACAGGTTTCCTTCAAAACCAACAAGTCCCACAAATAACTTGCTCGTGCTTTTTGTATGGAATAGATAATGGAGTGACAGAAGTTGAAACATTTTTGTTAGTGTAAAACTCATTTTGCGCCAATTTTCACAAGTGTTTGTCTTAGTCTAAATGAGAAGTGAAAAAGGTTTTATATTCTGGGATGCAACTGACATGTTCAAATGTTTGAAATCCCACAATGTTAGACCAATTTTAAGTTCCTTTAAGTTATTTCATTTAAAACATATTAAAGAACCCCTGAAATCTTAAGTAGATTGCATTAACTAGACCCTCTGGATGGTGGTAAAATTGAAGCATGCTTTCACTTATGAGACTAACATTTGTTCCATTGAATGTTGTCTGCAAAAACTGGAATTTTTTTAAAAACTATCAGGCTGAATCCATTAGTTTTGTTGTTTTTTTTCTTCTGTTGTTGTTGTTTTTTTCCTCCCTATTCCCTTGATCTTCTCCTCTACCCCAGACTCAGTAGTGTGGAAGAAAAGTTGAGAAATACTAATGTTTTGGTTGACAGTAAAATGCTTTCTCAATTAATATTCGTTGCTACGTCTAGTTGAGGATTAGGCTTTATAAAGTGAAGGTCTTGTAAGTAGTAGCATGCCAGCATAACTTTTAACACCATTGATGAGGTAAGTTGCATACTGATCAGTGGCCAAGTTGTCAAATTAAAAGGTTTTAGAAATAAGACTTTTAAAGCCCACTTTGGAATAGGAATGGACCAAAGAGTTTCAAAGAAACTCCGGGAAGATTTCAGAGTCAAAATGAAACTCCAAAAAAAGTGTGAATATATGTTGCTACTTTATCGAACTGAATCTCTTCTGTCCAAATATGTAATGCATGGTGCACTACTTACTGGCACATTATAATGCAGCAAGATACTCACTTTCAAAGATCATTATAGTTTGAATTCCTTTGGTAGTTCTATTTTGTAAAGAAAAAAAAGTTATAAACATTTGAGCATTGTATTTCTCGCATCCCTTCTAATGAGCGCTAGATTTTCTATTTTAATAGGATTTTGTTTTGACAACTAGCTTATGAACACTCAGCAGAAAAGTACTTAATTCTTGCAAGTTAGATATTAACAAAAAAAACCTTTGATTTGTAGATTTAAAGATTAATCCCCCAAGTTTTCTGCAGACTGCCTTGAAACTTTGAGTTGTTCTGTTTCTGTTAATTTTCTTTTGCTTTTTTGTGTTTTTTGTTTGTTTTTACTTTTGCATTTAAGAACATTAAATTTGATTTTGTTTTGCTCAAATTTTGTTTTGTTTTTTATTTTCTGTTATTTTTTTGCCAAGTATTGCACAAAGTGTCCAGCTTTCAATGAGTGCTGTTTTAAAGAGCCATAGGTCCTCTTTAATAGTTTTAAGTTACTGCTTTGACAGATGAGTAGAAGAAAAAGGTTTGTGAAACAAGGGGTCTACAACAAATCTGTCGCATAGAAACTATGCGCCACAGACCGATTCAGCTCTGTAAGTATCCTTAGGTAGGAAGCCTGAAAAGGATTATTTGGAGGTAAAGGCTGTGCAAGGATACTGTGCTTGGCTGGAGGCTTCATCTGGGCCACTTTCATGTCTCTAATTTATGTCCAGTTGCCAGAATTGCAAAAATGGGGTCAGTAATAGTGCAATGTTTCTTTTTTGAGTGAACCTCTGCCAGTCCCAAAGAGAGAGTGAGCAATTGAGTCTCAATTTCCCATTTTCAGAGGCTTTTCTGTACAGAGAGTTTGAATCTCCTCCATCACTAGGTGACCTTGCATTACTGTCATTTTGTCTCCTTCTGCAGTAGAGCAGAGGAGAATTCCTGTGTCCTGTCCCATTGCTCCTTCCTTACACTCAGTGCTTGGCAATTCCAGTAGAATAAACTTGCAGATTTCCATCTCCAGTAACTGTCTCTCTTGCCTTGTGTCCCAACAGCAGCATTTATCGGCCCATGAAATCAGGAAAAAATCATGCATGTTCTAATAGTACCTTTGTTGCCAACAGTAATTCACCCATCCTGCTAAACCAAAGGAGTGAGGGTGGAAATCGAACTCTAATAAGAAATTCTGTCAGTGCTTTCCCCCCTTGAAAGATGTGAATCATCTGTACGTACTTCGTAGGTCATACTACTTTGAAGTTGCACCTTTAACTTGCGTATTTCCAAAGTTATTTTGGCCTTTTGATCCTCAGGGAGCTTAGAGAAAAACAGAATGAATTCACTGATTTCATCCTTTTAATTTCACAATGAAATACACTCCTTTCGGTCACTTAGTTCTGTCTTAGTCTTTGCTTCACCTTCACCTTTTCTCATACAAGTGACCTCTTTCAAACCAAATGTCCCCTCTTTTCTCCTTAGACATAATAGGTTTGAGGAGAGAGAGAATTTGAGAGTCTTGACAGCTTGATTAGGATATGGACCAGATTTTGAAGGACTAGATTTGATGGTCTGTCTTAGAGATGCTCTACAGAGAGCAACTCTTGCAAAAATTTGCCCAGTTGAAGATGTTGGCAGTATAGCAGGACAGGAATTTCAGATGAAAATGCATAGCTTGGGCAAGCTATGTGTTGAATGTATCTGTCAAAGAGAATTAGGATGTCTCAGAACTGTGTGTTTACCTCATGTCCAAGTTTCTGAAGTGGTTAGTGTGAACTTCATGGAGCTGCAGTATGAAGGACACCAATTCCTTGTGTGCTGTTTGATCAGGCTGAGGAGTATGGTGATAAAATGAGGTTATCT